>JAHHUM010002056.1:0-400024 GCA_036173005.1 Crenichthys baileyi | reverse complement strand
TTGAAGAGGCGTGTCAACCATGACAGCCCCACAACATCCAGAGACTTGAGGTACTCAGGGCGGATCTCATCCACACCTGAAACCCTGCAACTGTGGAGCTTTTTAACTACCTCGGTGACTTCAGCCTTGGTGATGAAACCAAACCCGAGTCTCCAGCCTCTGCTTCCAACAGGGAATGCGTGACGGCAGGATTGAGGAGATCCTTGAAGTACTCCTTCCACCGCCCGATAATGTCCCCATTCGAGGTCAGCAGCTCCCCAACCCTACTGTAAACATTGGCGAAGCACTGCTTCCCCCTCCTGAGGCGCTGGACAGTTTGCCAGAATCGCTTCGAGCTCAACTGGTAGTCCTTCTCTATGGCCACCAAACTCCTTCCAGGCCCGAGTTTTTGCCTCTGCCCCAGCCCTGGCCGCGGCACACTTGGCTTCACGGTACCCATCAGCTGGCCCTGGAGTCCCGCAAGCCAACCACAGCCTATAGGACTCCTTCTTCACCTTGACAGCATCCCTTACTACCGGTGTCCACCACTTGGTTCGGGGATTGCCACCGTGACAGGCACCGCAGACCTTACGGCCACAGCTACGGGCAGCAGCATCGACAATAGATGCGGAGAACATGGTCCACTCGGACTCTGTCTCCAACATCCTCCGGAATCTGATCAAAGCTCTCCCGGAGGTGGGAGTTGGATACATCCCTGGCCGAGGGCTCTGCCAGACGTTCCCAGCAGACCCTCACACTATGTGCTTGGGCCTGCCAAGTCTGTCCGGCTTTCTCATCTTCCAGTGGATCCAACTCACCACCAGGTGGTGATCAGGGGAGAGCTCAGACCCCGTCTTCATCCAAGTGTCCAAAACATGCAGCCAAAGGTCTGCATTGATGACCACCCTTGTGCTTGAACATGGTGTTCATTATGGACGTGACTAGCACATAAGTCCAATAACAAAACACCACTTGGATTCATTCCACCCGATCACGCCTCTCCGCACTACCGCTCGGCCCGTAGGCTGAAACGAGAGTCAGAGACCTGTCCCCAACCTGAAGGCGCAGGATGCAACCCTCTCATCCACTGGAGTAAACCCCAACACGAGACGGCTGAGCTGGGGGGCAACAAGCAAACCCACCCCAGTACGCCGCCTCTTCCCGCAGACCCCTCCTGAGCAGAAGAGAGTCCAGCCCCTCTCGAGGAGATGGGTCCAAGAGCCCAAGCTGTGCGTGGAGGTGAGTCCGACTATTTCTAGTCGATATCTCTCGACCTCCCGCACAAGGTCAGGCTCCAGGGTGACGTCACGTGCCTCGATTGTGTGGTCCTAATGAAGGTGTCTTGAACCGCTCTTTCTCTTATCCGTCACCCAGAGCCTGTTTGCCATGGGAGACCCTACCAGGGGGATTTAAGCCCCAGCAAAACATAGCCTCTAGGATCATTTGAGCACTCAAACCCCTCCACCATGTTAATGTGGCATTTCAAGGAGGAAGATTGGAAATAGGTCTGAAATTTAGGTAATCATCTTGATCAAGCGAAAGTTTCTTAAGTAAAGGTTTAATTACAGCTACCTTAAAAGCCTGTGGTATGTATCCATGTACTACAGATAGATTAATCATATCTAGAATGGGGCTGGTGATCAAAGGGAACACTTCTTTAAATCATTTGGTTCGGATTGGGTCTAAACATACAAGTTGAAGGTTTAAATGAAGCTTATATTTTTGATAACTCTGGAAGCTCCACTGGATCAAAGCAGCCCAAACACAGATCGGACAGTTACCGCCAATGCTGCCTCACTTACTGAGGATGAAGGAATCATGTTCGGGAATTTGCCAATGATTTTATTTTTAATAGAATCCAATTGTTTTAAAAAGAATCCCATAAACTCATGACTGCTAAGAGCTAAGGGAATGTATGGCTCAACAGAGCTATGACTCTCTGTAAGTTTAGCAACTGTACTAAAAAGAAACCTAGGATTATTCTTACTCTCTTCTATTAATGATGAGACATAAGCTGTTCTAGCTTGGCGAAGTGTCTTTTTATAGAATAGTAGACTATTTTCCCAGATTAAGTAGGAGTCCTCTAGGTGTGTAGAACGCTATTTTCTCTCCGATTTTCTAACATTTTGCTTTAAAGTACACTGCTCTGAATTAAACCAGGGAGCCAGTATCCTGTGAATAATAGCTTTTTTTTCAAGGGGGGTGCATTGTCTAATACACCACGCAGTGAGGAAGTAACACTATGAACAAGAGAATCAATTTGTGAAGGGAAGAAACAAAATTATTGCCCTCATCTGTGTTTTTCAGTGATAATGGGGACATTTAAAATGGAACAGATTCTTCAAAGGTTGTTGCAGCATTGTCTGACAATGATCTACTATAATGAGATTTTATTTAAGGTGTAGAGTACTTAGTTAAATTAAACTCAAAGGTATTTAAAAAATGGTCAGACAGGGCAGGGTTATGAGGAAATATTTCTTTACACTCAATGCCATATGTCAGGACAAGGTCCAGAGAATGAAGACAAAGGTGGGTAGTTTTGTTAATGTTTTGAGCAAAGTCAATTGAGTCTAAAATTGCATTAAAAGCTGTACTTAGGCTATCACTTTCAGTGTCAACATGAATATCAAAATCCCCCACTATAATAACCCTATCTGTATTTAACACTAAATCAGATAAAAAGTCTGAGAACTGATCTAAAAACTGAGAATGGTGGATGGTACAAGACAACAAACCAAAGTGGTTTTAATGCTTTGCAATTTGGATGAGGAAAACTAAGGATTAAATATTCAAAAGAGTTGTAGTTATTAATTGGTCTGGGACTAATCAATAAATTGGACTGAAAGATGGTAGCTATTCCTCCTCCTCGCCCAGCATTTCAAGGTATGTGGAAGTTTAAATAATTGGAAGGAGTTGACTCATTTATAGTAACATAATCCTCTTGCTGCAGCCAGGTTTCTGTGAGACAAAATAAATCAATCTGATTGTCACAAATCAAGTCATTAACTAACAAAGTCTTTGAAGAGAGAGATCTTATGTTTAATAAGCCACATTTTATTGTTTTATTTTTCTTTTCTGAGCTTATTTTTATGAGATTTTCATGGCTTCCTCCTTTTAGATTATTTTTAAATCTATTTAATTTTGGTTGTGGCCGAGACACTGTCTTAATAGGGTAATGGGTGGGTAACAGTACAGAAGCTGCAGAGAGGAGTTTTAAACTACGACCCTGCTTTCTGGTCTGAACCCTGGGTTGTCCGAGTTTTGGAGAACTAATAAATTCAGACAGATTACTAGAAAGAGGAGCTGCTCCATCCAAAGTGGGGTGGATGCCGTGTCTTCGGATCAGACCAGGTTTTCCCCAAAATGTTCACCAATTATCAATGTAGCCCACATCGTTTTCATCGTTTAATGTTGTCAGTAATAGCCATTAACTAAGTTTGTTAGTTAATGGCTATTTGTGACAATCAGGTAGATTTATTCTTTCTCACAGAAACCTGGCCGCAGCAAGAGAATTATGTTACTACAAAGGAGTCAACTCCTTCTAATTATTTAATTTTTCACATACCTCTAAATGCTGGGTGAGGAGGAGTAGCAACTATCTTTCAGTCTGATTTATTGATTAGTACCAGACCAATTAATAGCTACAACTATTTTGAATATTAAATCCTTAGTTTTCCTCATCCAAATTGCAAAGTACTAAAACCACTTCTGTTTGTTGTTTTGTACTGTCCACCAGGCCCTTGTTAAAATTTTTTAGATCAGTTTTCAGACTTCTCATCTGACTCAGGTCGGCGCTACAGAGAATCATCAGGGCTGACCTTCCCTCCACCCAGGTCTAGGGTCTCCACTTATACAGGTCTAGGGTCAGGAAAAGGGCAGCTAAAATCTCTGCAGACCCCACAAACCCTGCTCACAAACTGTTTAGGCTTTCATCTTCAGGCCGGTGCTACAGAGTGCTGTCTGCTAAAACCAGCCACCGCAGAGACTGTTTCTTCCCCCAGGATGTTTCTCTGATGAACACTTGACAGTCAGAGTTCCAAAACAATCCATACTTTGACTGATCTCACATTATATCCTATTGCAGAGGTCACGGATTAGCAGACCCACGTGCCGTCCAATCCAGACCCAACCTGATTCTAAACATTTATATATTACTGCATGTTGTCCAACACTGTTCAACTTCACTTGCGCCGCATCTCGTGTTAATATGGTATAGCCCTGCGGAGCGTCTGGCCGCGGGCTGCACGTAATGCAAGTCAGGCAATGAGCTGCTTCAGTCAGGGCTGCTGCTGCTACCCTAACCGCAAAGCATTTTCTCATTTACTATGTAGATGTAAACATTTTATTCCTGCCGGCTGCCGCGTCTGACTTTTGAACAGGCGCCACGGACAGCTATGTAGGTCAGCGACATTCTGGTCCACAGTCCAAGCCAGCTGGCGGCAGTAATCACTGTAGGCCAACCACCAGAAAACGACAATAAAGAAGCTATGCGGGTCCCTGAATGCGGGTTGCTAAGTTACTGGGAGCTCACATTTGCTGACTGTACAATGACTTGGTGCATAGATGAGTGAGTAAAAGAAGGTGGCTTCATCAAAAATACAAAAAGTGGGCTACGAAAAATCACACATTTAAAGATGAATGGACAGAAGCATACGGTCTCTTACAGCACAACAGTGAGCATACGAGTGTTCACTGTGAGTACAGTGGATTTTGGGAGAACACAAAAAGCCTCTCACTGACTGGGAAATAATCAAAGAGTGCATGGGAGCAATGGCAGAAACACTTTAAGATGGAAAAGAAGGACAACAACTGGATTTAATTTGCTTCTCATTTCTCAAACAACCATGTCGAAAGACACATCCCGTGGTCGTGGAAAAGATGTCCGTCTGTTTCAGAACGGTGAAATCATTGGCATGCATCAAGCAGAGAAAACATCTAAGGATTGCAGAAACTACCAAAATTGGGTTAAGAACTGACCAACGCATTATTAAAAACTGGAAGGATAGTGGGGACCCATCGTCTTCCAGGAAGAAATGTGGCCGGAAAAAAAATCCTGAATGAACGTGATCAGTGATCACTTAAACGTTCTGTGAAATCATGCCAGGATTCATCGGGCTCGAATTGTGAAAGAGTGGTTCAGGGAGCATGAGACATAATTTTCACACATGGATTGGCCACCACAGAGTCCAGACCTTAACTCCATTGATAATCTTTGGGATGTGCTGAAGGTTTTGCGCAGTGGTCAGACTTTACAATAGTCAATGCAAGATCTTGGTGAAAAATTAATGCAACACTGGGTGGAAATAAATCTTGTGACATTGCAGAAGCTTACCGAAACAATGCCATAGCGAATGCGTGCCGTAATCAAAGCTAAAGGCGGTCCAACGAAATATTAGTGTGTGAGCTTTTTTTTTTTTTTTGGTGGCGACTTTATTTTTGGCCAGGCAATGTATGTACATTTAAAAAGATATTCTTTATTATTGAGAGCAAAGTGTAACAGGGTCAAATTCCTTGTTTGTCTGTACAAACATGGCAATAAATCTGATTCTGATAAGTGCTAAATATAGATAAGGTTATTAAGAGGGGGTTTTAACATTCATGTTCACACTGAAAGTGATATCATGAATATTCCTTTAATAAAGGTTGGGATTTTAGACTAGTTAGCTTTTTCTCAAAACAAAAATAAAAACCTACCCACCTTTGTCTTCAATTCTCTGGACCTTTTGTGCAGACATATGGATTGACTGTTGAAAATTTAAAAAATTTTCCCCTCAAAACCCCTTTCCCCTGCCCTGACCTTTTTTTAATTACCTTTTGAGTTTAAATTTAACCGCTTACTTCACACCTAAAAGAAAATTTCATTATAGAAGGATAATTTCAGACAATGCTGTAACAAACCCTTTTAAAAGAATCTGTTCCATTTTTTTTTTTCCTCATTATTACACAAAAAACACAGTGGAGGGCAATCATTTTTTTTTCCCCCCCCTTCACAAATTTGGGATTCCTTTTTGTTCATGGTGTTACTACTTTTTTAAGGGAGACGGCCCCCGGGGTTTAAATTCAGAGCTGCATAATTTATAGCACATTGTTAGAAAATTGGAGAGAAAATGGCACTATACACACTTGAGGCCCTCCTAAAAATCTGGAAAAATAGTCTCCTGTTGTATAAAAAACACTTCCCCAAGTCCCAAGCCAGAAACAGCTTATTTCTCATCATTAATAGAAGGGGAAAAAAAGAATAATCCCCCCTAGGTTTTTTTTTAGTACAGTTTTTTTTAAATTTTTACACAGAGTCATAGCTCTGTTGAGCCATCCATTCCCTTAGCTCTCACCAGTCACGACTTTATAAGGGAAAAATTTGATCCCTTTTAAAAACAAAATCACCGGGAACTCCCGAACCCTGATTACTTTATTCTCAGCCCCCAAGTTGAGACACCGAAATTGGAAGTAAACCCTGTAAGACCTGATCTGGGGTTTGGACTGTTTTGTTTTGGGGGGAGCTTCCAAAATTTTAAAAAAAAAATATTAGTTCTCAAAAACCTTCAACGTGAATTTTTTAAAACCCAACCCCCCAACCCCAAGTTTTTTTAAAGGAAGTTTTCCCTTTGACCCCTTTTTAGATATGATTTAAATTTCTATCCTTGAATTTGATTTTGGTTAAAAACCCCAACCAGGCTGTTTCCCCCTAATTGCCTGTAGGGATTTGGGGAACCCGCGCTAAGGCTGGTTTTTTAAAAATTATTTTGTCTGACAGATTCCATTTTTTTCATGTAAATTATAAATCAATCTTCAAAACCCCCGGGGATTACGGTGAACCCCCGGGGTTTTTTCAGTGCTTTTTCTTTGCTATATGTACTTCCAATAGGTAAAAATTATCAGCCCATCATGGGATACATTTTACTGTTTTTGTTTTTATGAAAAACTCAGCTTTATTTTTTATCCATAAACCCTGATGACCCAACCATTAGTGGACTAAAAAGCATGTCTTGAAGACATAAAAAACTTAAGATTCCTCTTCAAAATTCAGAAAAGACGAATTTTGGGGGTTTTTGGTCAGGGGTTTTAAAAAAAAGAAACTGCTTAGTCAATAAAATTGGATGGCATTAATTCACCTCTGGGTAATAAATAAAAGACCTTGGTGTTTTTTTTGACCGGGACATGTCATTTAAATCACATATTAAAAATTTTTCGGATTTCTTCTTTACCCCCGGAATATTGCCAAAATTAGAAATTCCTATCCAGGAGTGACGCTGAAAAACTAGTCTATGCATTTGTTACTTCAAGGCTGGACTATTGCTGTCCTTTACTAACCGGATGTCCACAAAATGCAGTTAAAAGCCTTCAACTGATCCAAAATGGTGAAGCAAGAGTTCTGATGAACATTAACAACAACTTAATGCTCACCTTCTACCGATGATTTACTTTGCCCTGTCTTTCTGTGTTCAACCCTGTCTCTCTCCTTGACATAGCTACTGGCTGAGCTTCTACTGTGACTAACTGTATGTGCTCACTTTTATACTCTAAACTTGAAAACTGGCTCAGGGTTAATCTGCCTTTATCTCCTAAATGAAGCCACTAAAGGGGTTACATCCAAAAAATACTTTTCCATAGAAAGGACTCCTGGATCAGTGCTTCTTTGTTCTCTTTGTGTCTCTGCTCCGTTCTCTCAAACCCCAGGGGGGTGGCAATGGCCGCTCCCAAATGAGCCCGGTTCTGCTGGAGCTTTTTTTTCCTGTTAAAAGGGATTTTTTTTTCCACTGTCGCTACATGCATGCCCCGTTTAGGGGGTTTTGCAAAGTCAACGCCAGTGACTGTCCACTGTCTCTACATGCTCATATGGGAGGAGTGAATGCTGCAAGTTACTGACTGGATGCAATCTGCTGGGTTTCCTTAGATAGAAAAAACTTTTTATCCAATTTGAATAAATAACTGAATCTGACTGCACTGTTCAATGGTTAGGATTAATTGGAATGTATCAGGCTTGAACTCTGTATAATTCAAAGGATTTGACTTTATAAAGTGGCTTGAGATGACGTGATGTGAATTGGCGCTACATAAATAAAACTGACTTGAAATGTAAGTGGAGGTCACAGAACATTTCTTTACATCCCTCTTTGGAATCAGATGACATCATATGTGATGGTGCATTCTTGTTTTGTAGGGAACAAGGCTTATTACAAGCCTCATTATTTAGCCTGTGAGTAAATAAATCTATTTTAATGCTGATGATAATGTTGATGTATTGCAAAAAGTTTGACAAATAGTACTTTGGTTGCGAAATAGCAGCCTTTATCTTAAGTATGTCAATCGTTCAATTTAAAGTGAGCACATTGGCTGCAAATATATACTAAATATAGTTTATATATAGTTTAATATAGTCTATACTGTGTATATGTGGAAATTTTTAAAATAATTTTATATTTATATATATATATATATATATATATTTTATATATATTATATATATATATTATATTATATAATTTCTTTTGGGGGAAGAAAACTCTGGCATGGGTTAAACTACATATTACAATATTTTTTAGTATTATAAATTATTTGAAACTTAAAAATATATATATAGGATTTTTGCACTTTTATTTAAACGATTATTAACAATAATTAACAGTGTTTTCCCAGATCTAGTATATTGGAACATTTGAAATGAAACGTTACAGCTGTTGTACCATTAAAAATATGTTAACTGAGAAAATATTTCCATTGGTCAGGGGATTTCCAAACACAACAACTACCCTTCTGTTTCCATGTGTGTCTCCATGAAGTGTACCTTTTTAGGAACTACATGGCAGTTTCTCGTACTCCACAAAAACAGTTGGGGGAGCCTAAATCTTAGAAATGTAGGGATAAGAGCTCAGGCTGAGGGGCACGGAGTGAAATGGGATTCAGCTTTCATACATAATCTCAATAGTACACGTAACTTTGAAGATTATTTAGCATTTTTCGAGCTATTAAAACTAAAGGAGGACCAAATAATATAAAGACACTTTCATTTAATTGCATCCTTAGTTTTGGGCCTATTAAATTCTTCTTGAACCATGACATTATTAGGTAGTTTTAGGCAAGTTATTCAAAGGAAAATCCTAGAATGCAAAGGGCAAATCATCTCTATACATGCTATTTTCTATTTCTAGGCATTTAAATACAGCAGTTATATGCCAATTATTTTCAATATCCAGTCTATCATAGATTTTTGTGGTTAAAGGATGAATGTTTCTGATCTGTGGCTATTCCCCCACCAACGTATCCACCTAAATAAGGAGGTTTTCTTTTCTTTAATGTCAGTAAGTTGATTTTTTTCTATCTGTAACACGGCAAACATCTAATTTCATTTAACCACCCTGAGTGATGTATACAGGGATCCAATTCTCCATCAACAATTAAGCAATGAAATTGATCTTACCTGTTCATTTCCAAGATTCAGGTCTGCAAAAGTGTATTTCCTTACAGCATCAGAGCCTAGGAAGAAAACGGTTAAATCTGTGCTTAAAAGGGTAAATCAATTATGGCTAGTGGGACTGAAAAGGAATTACCTTCGTGGGATTTGCATTGCATAGCCTTAAAACAAAGTTTGGCTCTTTCTTGAGCGCTGAGTCTGCAATCTGGAAGGAAAAATGGAAGGCATTGCAAGGTGTTAAATAATGCTGCCAAACTGAGTAGAGAAAATATCATATCTATCACTAACAGAAAGATTAAAAGCTCAAGCATGGATCATGTGACCTTTATCTTTCAACCTTTCAAAACACCAAAATGAATGTTAAGTTAATGAAACCAGTTGAATCGATTAGAAAGATTTTGTTATTGTTAGATTATTTTATAACCTATTCTACGTTCAACTATTTACGCAAACTTTGTTGTATAGTGCAGTAGTTGTCAATATTGTATATTTGTGCATCAAAGTCAGACGCAATGTGGGGTTTGAAATCATGTTTAAGGGAACCCACCATGTGGGCCAGTGGACAGCCAAGGTTAGAGCACTACACAAGTATTAACTAGTCTGAAGTTGTTGTATTTTATGTTTAAACCGAATCATTGTGTTATTTAGTCAGTGCTCAATGTTGTCATGGAAACATGCTTGTAACCTTGCAACATTTTTATTCTTTTTTTGATGAAACACTTTGCGTGACAGTTTAAATGCATTAAAATGTCTTTATAGAATAAAGCTTTATAGTAAAGTATGTTTATTTGTTATACAGAAGTAAGAAAGAATGCTAAAGCAAAACTTGCACACAATCCACCAAACCTCACAACAGTTTACCTAAGGCTTTTTCCCTTAGGAGTCTTCAGAAGTGATTGGTTCCTTCAAATATGTCGTTAGCCCCATAGTCATATTTGACAATTTTCGAAAAAGAAAACATTTTTCAGCATTCACATTATATTTTTAAGTGCTATTGTAACAATAAGCATGACCTAGGCAATTATTTTATGAGGCTAACGATGTACATTCAATACATTAAAGAGAATATACAACTACAAATACCTATATCCAAATATCTGTTAGAAAAAGAGTTGGGATTCATTTCTTCACTCTTTTATCATCTAAATTTTGTTCTGTTTTCTGGCAGATTTCTCACTATAATTCAACTTTCAATGCAAAACTACTTTTTTTAATCCCAAAGAAAAATTAAACATCATAGTAACTCAAACTGTCCACGTTTCTTCAAAGAGTTATTAAAGATGCTGATGGCTGCGGGCAGCAAGGACCCCCAGTAGTGGTCTGCATGACAGCGGGTCTGACTGAAGACACTGCTGTTGTATGACTGTCTCATGAAGAAGATGAGCACAGTTTACCAATATATAATATCCTTAATTTGTCCTTTACCCTAACATCATCTATGGTGTGTTCACTGTTGAACGCGTGGTTGGAAATAAGCCCATGATGCATGGAATAAAATGTCTTGCATTGATAATACTTTGTGTGAATTGTAATAGGCCTGTAGAACCTTTTGTTACATAGAAATATTTATAAAAGGAAAACAGAAAAAATTACAATAATAAAAAAAGAAGCAGAGATAATCCCGTTTAACAGACTAACCATAATTGTTGCCTGGATTGATATACTTGTGGAGCCGCCAGTGCTGACTGCTGCTAGACACCTGGACAATGTGGAACTCACGGACACCACTTTCACTCTGGGACAAGTCAAGGAAATAAACCAAGGTATTACAAATGACAAAAAAAACAAAAAAGTCCATAAACCAAATGTATACTGGAGGTGTGGTTCATCTTACCGCATTTACGTTCTCCACATCAATAAAAACAAGTGTTGCTCCGCTGCCTTTTTCATCTAGAGAGTGATGCGGGGAAGCACTGCTGCGGCAGGCTGAGGCCTGTACACTCAAAGACTGACTGGCGCAGATAAACACCGTGTGACGTAACACTCGATGACTTTATAAGGAAGAGATGAGAGACTGGTAAATTCACTAAATATACAGAACCAATTCAGAACTTAAGTTCTTACATATGTTAATATTATGGATTTCATCAATCCATCTTTCCATCCATTAGCATTTAGTCCAGATGATGTTTTGGGAGGCTGAAACCTGTCCCATCAATTAATGATTCTTGATTCATGATAAGGTGAGGCGGGGACAGACACCTGGTCTATTGCAAAGCCATGTTTCCATCACTACATGTTGACTTTCTAAAGTCAAGCTTTCAGAATAATCATTCAACAAATTTCATCCAATTTACAACAAACTTGCTACAAACATGCCAGCAGAGTTAACTTAAAGTTGTGTGCACAGCAGAAGCTGCTAGACACAGAGTGCTACTAAAAACTGTCTCTTTTGCTCATTGCGTGAATTGTACAGTCTTTCCCATAAATTACACCAGAAAAATGTCCTGTCCAAATGTAACATTTTTCACCTTATTTTGAGTCCTTTCTCTGTGCTCTCATAGTAGAACAGAAAGTTGATTTCATGGACTCCTTCCTGGTCTGGTCCTCGGAGCCACATGGGCAGCTGAATGGACTCCCCTGGGTGCAGTGTACTGTCATGTATGGGGATTTCCATTACCCCAGAGGGCTGACTGAAAACAGGGGCAGAAACCAACATCTCAGAGGACACCGAGCCTGGCCGGTGTGGTGTAGGAAAAGTTAAATAGGCTGAGCAGTTCTCAGCTGAGCCTGGGCTGGGAGGTGTGAAAGGGGTTGTGGCCTGGCTGCCAAATGTGAAGAAATCAGGGTGGGTGGATGCCACACGGAGGCCACACAGAGCAACAGCACTGACGTTACAGAACTCAACGTAAGCTTTCCTGATCTCACCACACAGCAGAGCAGTGGGAAACTGCAGGAAGAAAACCTACACACACACACACATTAAAATCGTACCTTGAAAATAATCCGAATAGTTTGTAAAGCAGCATGCAGCAATTTTAAAAGGTTATCAATATATCTGCACAATGACATACGGTACATCAAAGACTGCCTGGCCAAAAAAAAAGTCGCCACCTGGATTTAACTAAGCAAATAGGTACAAACCACCCATTGGATAAATATTGCATGGGCGATTATATTTCAGCTGGCAACAAGTTATTTAACCCCAACTGGTGCAATGAGTTGCTTCTCATTTCTTAAACAACCATGTTGAAAGATGCATCCCGTGGTCGTGGAAAAGATGTCATTCTGTTTCAGAAGGGTCAAATCATTGGCATGCATCAGGCAGAGAAAACAACTAAGGATAGCAGAAACCACCAAAATTGGGTTAGGAACTGTCCAACGCATTATTAAAAACTGGAAGGATAGTGGGGAACCATCGTCTTCGAGGAAGAAATGTGGCCAGAAAATAATCGTGAATGATCGTGATCAGTGTTTGGTGAAATCAAATCAAATCAAAGAAAAACAACAGTAGAACTCAGGGCTATGTTTAATAGTGAAAGTAAGAACATTTTCACACGCACAATGTGAAGGGAACTCAAGGGACTGGGCCTGAACAGCTGTGTAACCTTAAGAAAACCACTAATCAGTGAGGCTAACCGGAAAAAAAGGCTTCAATTTGCTGGGGAGCATAAAGATTGGACTCTGGTGCAATGGAAGGTGGTCATATGGTCTGATGAGTCCAGATTTACCCTGTTCCAGAGTGATGGGTGCATCAGGGTAAGAAGAGAGGCAGGTGAAGTGATGCACCCATCATGCCTACTGCCTACTGTACAAGCCTGTGATGGTAGTGCTATGATCTGGGGTTGCTGCAGGTGGTCAGGTCTGGGTTCAGCAACAGTATGTGTCAAAGTAGGAGGTCAGCTGACTACCTGAATATACTGAATGAGCAGGTTATTCCATCAATGGATTTTTTTCTTCCCTGATGGTACGGGCATATTTCAAGATGACAATGACAGGATTCATTGGGCTTGAATTGTGAAAGAGTGGTTCAGGGAGCATGAGACGTCATTCTCAGTCATGGATTGGCCACCACAGAGTCCAGACCTTAACCCCATTGAGAATCTTTGGGATGTGCTGGAGAAGGCTTAGCGCAGCGGTCAGACTCTACCATCATCAATGCAAGATCTTGGTGAACAATGCAACACAGGGTGGATATAAATCTTGTGACGTTGCAGAAGCTTATCGAAACAATGCCACAGCGAATGCGTGCCGTAATCACAGCTAAAAGCGGTCCAACGAAATATTAGTGTGTGACCTTTTTTTTTTTTTGGTGACAACTTTTTCTTTGGCCAGACAGTGTACAAAATTCAAATACAAATTAACCCTGCTAATTGGCAACACTATGTCCAAAAAACACATACAAATTTGAACAGCTCTAAAACCTTGTTTTGGAGTTGTTCAAAGAAAACAAAATGATACAAAAAACTGTTCAATCTTTGCAAAAGCTCTGGGTAAAATGTTGAAACTAAAGATTGCCACAGCTTAGCCTACAGCAAAATTAGTTCAAATATTAAAGACAATGAACTATTTTAACTCACTAGACCATTTTGATCTTACAAAACAACATGAGTGTTTCAGTTACCTCCATTAAGGGCATAGGAGGAGTTATGATTGGCTCCAAACGTCGATCTGTACCGTGTCGAAGCATCATCTTGTCTTCTTTGGTCAAGTTAAGCCGTGGGCCCTGGATCTTCAGGTCCTGTCTACCACGAATGATCATGGGGTCCAACATCTGCTGCCCTAATGCAGGACAAAATCCACACCCATTTGGTTTGGCAGTATAATGTAATTATTGAAGAAAAGATCGTTAACATGTTAAATCTGTATCAGAATACTTCTCTCTTTAAAGAATAAAAACAATAAAAATAGGCAACATTTAAGAACAAACTCTTTATTTTGGGATTCAAAAACACTAATGCTGTGTATAAAAGCAACCAACAACATCTACAGCAGCTCTGGGTGAAAACACAGGACAAATGTACCATCAGTGTTTGAAGAGGTTTCTCCAAACTGAGATGAAGTCAGGTTGTAGATCACTCCTACGATATTCAGCTGACCCGTTCTGTGTGGTACCATCTTCAGCCGGGCCTGAGGTCCAAGTGACAGAGCCAAATTATTTACAATAAAAAGAAAAAAATTATGTTTGACATAAACATTTAAAGAAAGTCCTGAAAAAATCTGTGTTCTCTGGACAGAGCAGGTTAACTGGGGCACTGCACTGTAATCTCAGTCAAATGTGGCTCAGGGTGACCTACTGCTTAGAATACTCAGCTCAACCTGACTGCATTGTTTGATAACTGGGATCAATTGGAATGGATGTACTTGATTTGGAATCTGTATGATTTGACTGAATTGAAAAAAAACTGAATTGAATTTGAAAAAAATATGAAAGTGGGGGGAAAGTGGAGTCCAGCCCAGTAGGTTCTAAGATCTTTAATCAGTCCCTCCCCTGTCCAGGGATCACACACTGGTAGCGTACTCAGTCCCAAGCCACCATCTATTAAGCCTGGGAAATATTGGCACAACATCCTTTGGGTCAAAAGACAGTTGTTTCCTTCTTGAAGACTAGGAAACGCTTCTTTCTTCCAAAAGTCTATATTTTGTCAGCTAACGTGCCGAATTCACAAGCTTTCTATCTTTATCAAATCAGAGACATTTTTATGCATAATCAGTATAATAAGTCTTACATTCACATTTAAACATGAAAGCAAAGAAATATAATGGCACTGTGCAGCACAGTAGGAATAAAAGACACACAGTCTGCCTGACATAACACCATACCATACATTCATTAGACACACACTACCGGTCAAAAGTCTTAGATACACTTTCTCACCAAATGGGTCTTTTTATTTTCATGACTATTTACATCATAGATTCTGACCAAAGGCAACAAAACTATGGATGAACACACGAGGAATAATGTAGTAAACAGAAAGTGTGAAATAACTCCAAACATTTTTATATTTTCGATTCGTCCAAATAGCCACCCTTTGCTCTGATTACTGCTTTGCTCTCTTAGCATTCTCTCCCTGAGCTTCATGAGGAGGTCACCTGAAATAGTTACTAAAGAGTCTTGAAAGAACTTCCCAGAGGTCCATTGAGAGACGGCCAAAGGTTAATATTTCAAGTGAGGTCCCTCAGGTTGATCCCAGCTGTTTTTACATACACTCACCGGCCACTTTATTAGGTACACCTTGTCAGTACCAGGTTGGACCCCCTTTTGCCTTCAGAACTGCCTTAATCCGTCGTGGCATAGATTCAACAAGGTACTGGAAACATTCCTCAGAGTTTGGTCCATATTGACATGATAGCATCACACAGATGCTGCAGATTTGTCGGCTGCATCCATGATGCGAATCTCCTGTTCCACCACATCCCAAAGGTGCTCTATTGGATTGAGATCTGGTGACTGTGGAGGCCATTCGAGTCCAGTGAACTCATTGTCATGTTCAAGAAACCAGTCTCAGATGATACGTGTTTTATGACATGGTGCGTTATCCTGCTGGAAGTAACCATCAGAAGATGGGTACACTGTGGTCATAAAGGGATGGACATGGTCAGCAACAATACTCAGGTAGGCTGTGGCGTTGACACGATGCTCAATTGGTACTAAGGGGCCCAAAGTGTGCCAAGAAAATATCCCCCACACCATTACACCACCACCACCAGCCTGAACCGTTGATACAAGGCAGGATGGATCCATGCTTCATGTTGTTGACACCAAATTCTGACCCTACCATCCGAATGTCGCAGCAGAAATCGAGACTCATCAGGCCAGGCAACGTTTTTTCCAATCTTCTATTGTCCAATTTTGGTGAGCCTGTGCGAATTGTAGCCTCAGTTTCCTGTTCTTAGCTGACAGGAGTGGCACCCGGTGTGGTCTTCTGCTGCTGTAGCCCATCCACCTCAGGTTCGACGTGTTGTGTGTTCAGAGATGGTCTTCTGGATGCCTTGGTTGTAACGAGTAATTATTTGAGTTACTGTTGCCTTTCCATCAGCTCGAACCAGTCTGGCCATTATCCTCTGACCTCTGGCATCAACAAGGCATTTGCGCCCACAGAACTGCTGCTCACTGGATATTTTCTCTTTTTCGGACCATTCTCTGTAAACCCTAGAGATGGTAGTGCGTGAAAATCCCAGTAGGTCAGCAGTTTATGAATAAAACATGCACATTAATGTGGAATCCACATTAAAACCAAAAAGCTTATGATAAAAGAACATCCTCCACATAGGGTGCAAAGGTCAGCCTGTCATAGATTACTGTCTCCAAGTACTCCAGGTAATTAATCTGTAACTTTGACGTTTTTGTCAGAAGTTACTACAGGTTATTGTACAGTACCTCCTAAAGTCTACAATCATCTCTTTGGTTTCGGAGACGTTAATCTTTGAAAAGGAAGATTCACACCAGTCAGTGAACTCCCTGACCTCTGACCCATGTTCAGGGTCATCACTGCTGAGGTGGGATCAAATAACTGTGTCGTCAGCAAACGTTAAGATATGAAAGTGATGACTGCCACAATCATCAGTGTACAAAAATTAAAAAGAATAATTCAGTTCAGAATCACATCATCCACACTATTTACTGTGTAAATAGAGGTTCAACTTGTTAGAAAAGCAATAATTCCAAATTCTAGTCTTGTTATTGTCTTATTGTGAGTCAGTTGCAAAAACACAAAGTTTTAAATGAGACTTTGTGAGATATGAAAGGGAAATAATGTCAAATCTTGGAGGTCCCTTTAGGCTGCACAAGTATCTCTTGTTCCAGTTTGAGGGCTGACATCGTCCAAGATTTAACAAATCTGATGATACCTGTTTTAACATGACTAATGAGATTATAAAAACACTATTAATAGCTAAGTGCAGAATTGCTTTATTGTAGAACACACCAACATGACTGTTTCTGAAGGTTGATGGTATATCATAAAATCCGCCCGAGGGATGCTAAAAGAGTTAGAGTTTCATCAGACAGCAACTCACGGTTTTGGTCTCTTCTGATCCCAGGGAGAACTCTTTGATGATCTCAGTCGTGACAAGTTCATCTTTCTGTGCCAATAACAACACAAATATATTGAAGGGAATGCAAAGTTTCAGTCATGCATCTAAATGTAAAATCTGAATAAGAAAATTAAATTGTTGCCTTGGATTTGATCAGAATGCTCACTTTGCCTGATGAAGTGTCCTCATTAGTAATCATCTCTCCAGCTAATTGCTCACTTGTTGATTCCTTTCCTCCTGAAAGTGTGCCAATAGTAAACCTCCAGAGGAGTGAGAGGTTGGACAAAAGCAAAGAAACCTTCAAAGGGTTCCTGAATGTGACCTCCACAACAATTGGTTCTGTTGAGGAACACACAGAGTATAGGTAAAATTCATAAGAGATGAGACACTGACAGTCTAACCATCGAAGACTATTGTTTCTCTTAGCAGCTTGGGGGTTTATTTTGGGCTGGGGCTGGGAGCTGGGGGATATTGTTGGGAGGAAAACAGAGCACTTTGAAAATCATCTTTATCCAGTCTCCATGTCCTGTGGGGAGTTTAGCAGAGTTTCAAGACTTAGAAAAAGGTGAGTCTATTACTGCAGCAAAGTTTGCTTAGGCAGGTAAAAACAGCTCCCTAATCTCAGGGGACAGGGCAAAACTCATCCACACCCGGCCCCTGAGATGCTGTCTCTTGATATTGTGGTGCTGTGTTGTATTGACAAGCCTTTTCGATGTTTCATGGATTGAGGTGTCACTATTCTCAGCCTAGCTTACTCAGAGGTCTTGGAAAGGAGGCTCAGACAGAGGCTCGAACCTCTGATCCTGTAGGAGCAGTGTGGCCTTCATCCTGGCTATGGGACAATGGACCACATCTTTATCTTTATGTGTTTTGTAGAGCATTTTGTGGGGGTGCCCTGGGAGTACAGGGTTCCAGGGTTTTAAGAGCTATTTGGTGGCTTCTTTGAACAAAGCAAGAGCTGTGTCAGAATTTTCCACACATAGTTGAGTTTGCTCCCTGTACTGATTTTAGGTACTTTCTTTAGGTCTCTTTAAGCCATGACCTCCTCCAACGACGACACTAGCGTAGTTCGCAGCTGAGTGTGAAGAGACTGGGATGAGAATCAGTTCCTCCAAGTCTGAAGGCATGGAAAAAGGTAGATTCACTCTGGGTCAGGGGGCAGGCTTTACCTCTAAATGGGAAATTCAAGTGTCTTGGTGTATTTTTCAAAAATTGTGGCAGGTTAGAGCAGGAGTTAAATAAACACATTTGGGCCTTCGTCTGCAATAATGAGGACGACACTTCACTCTGTTATGGCGAGGAAAGAGCTGACCCAAAAACCAAAGCTATTGATTTACTGGCTCGTATACATTCCTACCCTCATCTATGGTCATGAGATGGGGATTATGACATAAAGAACGAGATCCCACATACAAGTGGCTAAAATCTGCTTCCCTCATAGGGTGGCAGGGTAGGTCTTAGAAAATGGGTTTGTCATCAAGGAGGGGTCTTGTAGATGTAGAGAAGCTGCATTCTAAGGAGTCAGTTGAGGTGGCTTGAGCATCTGATCAGGATGCTTCTTGGGTTCCTTTTTTTGGAGGTTTTCTTGGCTCTTTCTACTGGAAGAAGCCTCTGGGGAAGTAAATGTGTCTTCTAGCCTGGGAACACCTTAAGAAAAGGAGCTGGAGAGGGTTTCTGTGGAATGGGATGTTTGGTTTACCCCTGCGACCTAATCTCGCATAAGGGAGAAAGGAAGGTAAAAGGAAGGTCGATGGAGTTCATGATAGAGAACATTTAAAACCTCTGCACAACATGACAAACATGTTTCTTTGTTAAACCTTCCCCAGTGTGAGAGGCCTACAATGTATCCAAATACAATAATGTGATGTTTTTTTATTTAGGTCTTAGTGGTGCAATACAATTTTCCAGAAAATAAAAGTTAACTTCCTATTTAGTTCCTCAGTGAAAACCAGTAACAATAACATTTAAAAACATTCAATGAGACCCAGATTGACCCTTACCCTCAACCACAGCCAGTGGGTGATGGAGGTTGTCTGTATGACTGTTCAGACAGCACTGAGTAGGTTGGAAGTTACTCGGAAGAACCCCTTGATTGGCAGATGCTGCAAGCTGCTCCTCAAGCTGGCACCACAAGACTGACAAATCCTGGTCATACTCTTGATCCAAGGAAACATGAGTAGCTGCCTGCTTCTCCCCTTCAAAAAATAGAATTATAGTGAATCATTTGTTGCTGTAAATACAAAAAATAACTTTAGTATTAAGATGAAATCTTAATTCATTCATGCAGACATGTGCATATGAAAAAGAAACAAGAGCTGTGGGCCCATTCCATTTCCAGCAAACTGAATTCTGCTTTCGAACTGACTTAATGTCATGGAAATATACCTTGTTGAACAAAGATTTCAGACTGTCACAGGTCACCGCGTTACACACTGGTTCAGATTTACAAACCTGACATAGCCTTCAGCATCTTACAATTATAAAAAACACAAGCCTGAAGGTAGCTGCAACTCGCATCCTCAACCTTGGACAGACAAACAAGATACAGGTAACTGTTCGCTTCTTTATTGAAAAATGTTCTAGAACATTTCGATTTTTACATGGGTGTGCATATAATTCTGATGGGTAGTTTTTAACGTACAGTAGGTATAAGTAGGCAGCTTTGGGTAAAGGTTTTTAGTCACTTTCATACACACACATACCTGCATATTCAGTTGATGCACTGATAGAACAATTGATTAAAAATGATTGATGGCTGATGTATTCAAACAAGTGGAGTTTTAAAGATTTACCAAAAGCTTACCTTCTGCAAGGCGACGTTCATGTCCTAAGTAGACTCTTGTAGCAGAGCTATTGATGTAAGGCAGTGGCAGCTGGGGGGGACCGCTTTCGTTTTCTCCAAGCACACTCTAAGAAAAAAGAACAACAAAATGCTGCTGCTTAACTAATTTTATCTAATCAGTTCACATATGCTACAATCATACATCTCAACATCATAGTTTTTACTTAGACCTAAACTTGTCAACGTTCTGCTTACAGTCAACTCTGATGTTTTAAATGTGTGACAAATTCCCACATTCCATAAACAGGGAAAGTTTCATTGCTTTTTAAATTGAGAAAAAAAACTATTCTAAAGTTGACATCAACCAGCCTACAATAATGATTGTAGGCTGGTCCTCTTTGACATCAAACAAAATAAAAACTAGAAAATCACTCAGACAGTGCAGACCTCCACCAAGGCCACTGCATGTCAGCTGCTGGCAGGCTCACAAACCCTGTGGGAATTCTAATTTGTTGCGTCATGGTCTGGCAATGATGGTAAAAGGTAAAATGATAAAGAATCCTTAAAAAAAAAATCCTGTGCCCAGATGGTGTTTCACATCACCACCAAAATCTAATCATCTGTTCCTTGTCGTAATAAACACCTTGTCTAAAGATTTCATCCAAATCCGTTCAGAACACAAACAAAAACAGAATATCGGCAGAAGTAAAAATGATAAAAGAGTATTTAGGTTTTAAAAATTACGACAGAAAACTTACAAATAGATAAAAAGATTATATCGGTTGATGATGTAATTGCTACAAAGTGATTGCTGCACATTCAGAGACTGAAAATGTTTTTTTGAATAATTACCTGAACTTGCCTGCATTGTTTAATAACTAGGATTTTACTGGCATTAATGTAAGTGACTTTGAATCTGTCTATATGTTTATACTGAATAAATTACATATATTTATTTATAAGTGGATGATTTGTTTGAGATAGGATTTGTTGTGAATTCGTAAAATAGAATGAAAGAATGAAAGTTGGGAGTTTGCCCAACCGGTTCACATGTGTTTTGTGGACCTGGAGAAGGCATTCGACTGCGTCCCTCGTGATGCCTTTTGGGGGGTGCTCCAGGAGTATGGAATCTCCCTTTATTAGGGGCCATCCGGTCCCTGTACGAGCGGAGCAGGAGTTTGGTCCGCATTGCCGGCACTAAGTCGGACCTGTTCCCGGTGCATGTTGGACTCCGGCAGGGCTGCCCTTTGTCACCGGTCCTGTTCATAACTTTTATGGACAGGATTTCTAGACGCAGCCAAGGGCCGGAGGGGGTCTGGTTTGGGGACCAGTGTATTTCGTCTCTTCTTTTTACAGATGATGTGGTCCTGCTGGCCCCCTCTAGCCAAGCCCTACAGCATGCGCTGGGGCGGTTCGCAGCCGAGTGTGAAGCGGCTGGGATGAAGATCAGCTCCTCCAAGTCAGAGGCCATGGTACTCAACCGGGAAAGGGTGGCTTGTCCTCTTCAGGTTGGAGGGGAGTTCCTGCCTCAAGTGGAGGAGTTCAAGTATCTCGGGGTCTTGTTCACGAGTGAGGGAAGAATGGAGCGGGAGATCGACAGACGGATCGGTGCGGCTGCCGCAGTAATGGGGGCGCTGTGCCGGTCCGTTGTGGTGAAGAGAGAGCTGAGCCGAAAAGCGAAGCTCTCGATTTACCGGTCGGTCTACGTTCCTACCCTCACCTATGGCCATGAACTTTGGGTCATACAAGCGGATACAAGCGGCTGAAATGAGCTTCCTCCGTAGGGTGGCCGGGCACTCCCTTAGAGATAGGGTGAGGAGCTCGGCCATCCGGGAGGGGCTCGGAGTAGAGCTGCTGCTCCTTTACATCGAGAGGAGCCAGTTGAGGTGGCTCGGGCATCTATACCGGATGCCTCCTGGATGCCTTCCTCGGGAGGTGTTCCAGGCACGTCCCACCGGGAGGAGGCCCAGGGCACGGCCCAGGACACGATGGAGGAACTATGTCTCTCGGCTGGCCTGGGAACGCCTTGGGCTCCCCCCGGAGGAACTGGAGGAGGTGTCTGGGGAGAGGGACGTCTGGGTGTCTCTGCTGAGTCTGCTGCCCCCGCGACCCGGTTCCGGATAAGCGGAAGACGACGAGTACGAGAATGAAAGTCAATTGAAAAGCAGCTGATGTTTGTCTTCTCATTATAGCCATTTAAGTGACTTGCTCTATAGTTGGGGTCACAAGCCCACTGGTATTAAGGTCAGAAACAAGAATGCTGATCCAAACTACATATAGTTAAATGCATAATTATTCATACTCAAGTCAGTTAGACTTAAATTTATTTTAATCCAACAGATATGTTTGTATCTGAATCAAAATGAGAGCATCATAAAAGAGTTTGTTTATTTTAGATTTTAATAAAGATGGAATTTCGAAAATTATTTACACCCCCCTTAATGATGATTGGAAAAATCTTTGTTGGCATTGCAGCGATGAAATCTTTCTTACATTTTCTGAGCAGCTATTGGCATGTTTCCATTGGTACTTCGATGATTTATCTTTGTTGGTGAATTCCAAGAAGAGATGGTCTTAAAATTGTATATTTTGTAGTATTATGATAATGACATATTGACAATAAAAAAAGTATCAACAACTTCTTTGCAGTTTTTTAAGACTTTTTAATGGCTCTCTACAGCCTTTACAAAGCTTAAAAGTGTTTTTGCACAGAATGCACCTAGCCTCGTATGGGTCGAAGTCACAGAAGTGAGCCAGTGGTGAGAAGGAATGTCGTCCAGCCAAATTTGCACTTGCCCATAAAAGATGCAAGAAAGCTTGCTAGCAAGGGTATATTAGCAGCTAGTTACCTGTAGCCTCAACCACCTCGGGTCACAGAACGCAATGATGTTTGCACGCGGTCCATCCTTTGTTAAACAGAGAATTTCAGTGAGAAAAAACTACATTTATGAAAATGTACAAGATTTAAATTGTCCAGCCACAACAAAATTTAAGACCTGTGATTAACGTATTTAAGGCAGACATAGATTTTTTCTGCTGAATTTAAGACATTTGAAGGTCTTAATTTTATATACCCGAATTTCAAGACTTCTTAAGGATGAGCGTACACACTAGTAATGATACGATAAATGTCTATTCCTAGTTCCAAGTTTTTGAGGATGTAAGGCCTCTTTGCCATTACCCTAATCTTTATCTCCTTTCATAAACTCTGGCTGGGTCACTCCATCCATTCATTGTATAACTTCCACTCCAGTAATATTGGGATTAACTGTAAACTTACCAGTGGTCTGTACACCACTGTGTGTCAGATCTCAGTGGGTCACCTCTCCATCCCAGTGTATAGATTATGCTGTGAAACACAATCCTTTCTAAATTGACAGAGGATACACCATGATGACACTTCTTTCAATAGATAGATCAACTGTTTATTCTCCATTGCTACAGTGGATGTTTGTGCATCCCGCATGGATATGAGAGAATTGTGGAGTATACTCAGCGGCCACCTTATGAGTTACATCTTCGTAGAGATGACAGACAACTCAAATCTAACCTTTCACATACATTTACGTCTGCCCTTAAACCATATTAAAATGCTCTTTCCAGAGTCTTAGTTGTTGCCATGACCTCAGACCTGGTCAAAATGCCCATTTTTCCTTCTAGATTTTGCAGATATGGATATTTTATTATGTTATGCTGTTTTTATGAATGCCTTTCAATACATGTCAATGACCATGTTCTCACATGCATTCTGGCTGATTCAGCTGTAGGTAAGCTAGCATGACAAAGACAACTCAGGCATTAGAATCCATTGTCGACTTGCTGTACATGTAAATAGACACGTAGCCTAATAAAGAAGTAAGATGCCAGCTGAGCGATCAAGAGCTCCGCCGATGTTTCTGTAACATCACAGATACTTTTAATTACTTGTTCTACATCAACATTTGGACCTCAACACAGCATGATTCATCAGAGATATATTTCTGTTGTTATAACTACAGACTCTTTAAAAGCTCACCTGTGCCGTTATAACAGGAACAATATAAAAGAGGAAATGTTAGAATAAATAACACAAGAATTTGTAAAGCTCAGGATGAATACACAGAGACTATAACTAAAAAGAGTACCGCAGTAAAACAGCAAAATGGCTTGATTGCACAACATTATTAGTTTAGGCCCACTGTGCTGCAAAGAAGTGACTGGGCATTCCACATATATAAACTTTTGTTTTTACTGAGGATGCTTCCAACAAGTAAAACTTGTATCTGAAGAAAAATTCTACATTTACTGTCTTCTATATAGCTGTATGACTGTTTTAGTTTAGCTGACAGCAGGGCCGACTATGGCCTCAGATGTACAGTGGTATCTAAATTTGCCAGGGGTTTTGACTACTTATTCATAAACCAGGCAGATTTAAATTAAAAGTAGTCTTTTAACTTGACCAACATGATGAATGATGGTAAGGGCGTCTTCCAACCTCAAATGTTTCTGATATTATCCAGCAGCTATGACCAAATACATCCAACATTAGCACAGGAGTTTTAACACTGGTGGCATTAACTGATTAGTCTTAATTTCTATAATCTATATTGTACATATAAGATCCATAACCTAATATTGTTACTGATAAACTGACCAACGTTACAATGGTGCTGGCAAAAGGTTACTTAGGTACTGTAAACATTGAATTGTTTTTATTCTTACCTTGACAACGTAGAGGTACTCTCTGAGGAAGGCAGCCTGCTGTGTGGCTGTCTGTCTGCTATCATTACTCAGGATCTGTCTGAAGGCCAGTAAAGCGTACTCAGGTTGCCCAAGTGTAAAGGACTGACGGCCAATTGTGAAGTTGATATGATCCTCTGCCAGAGACCAGCCCCTGTCCTTGTAGACCTGCATGGCTTGACTGTAACAGCGCAGTGCGTGCGTCCTCTATATTATGAGATAAAGTGAGAGACAGTGAAAGAAACAGACGGGACAGGAAATAAAATAGAAATCAAGGAACATAAAATATCCGTTTACTTACTGAAATTTCAAGAATGGTTTCCCATTTAACCCAAGAACAGCTCCCATGTGAGAGACTGGGATTACATTCCAATGCAAGCAGCATCTTCTCATTCTCAAATGGAGCAAACTGTTTAGTGCTGGCCAACGCAGCAATTTAAAGGCTCAGTTATAGTCGCGCTTTGGGGTATCGCACAAGGCTTCGCTGATGGCACACAAGCCTGAACATGCGCTGTAGAAATTATACGTGACGCTGACTTTGCTGCAGTATTTTCCAAAACAGAGGGGGCAGTATGGTAGATAACAAGTGAAAATGTAGAAAAAGAGAGAAGAAGCGCTCAAAATGGCTGTGTGCACTATCGAAAACATTTATTATCAACGTGATTCTGTCTCAAGGACTGATTCCTTGTTTATAAGATAACATTTTCTGGTGAAGAAACTCTCTTCCCTACATTCTCATACTACTCTCCAATTTTGCATTATTTGCTGTTATTTCAGCTTTTAACTTTATGTTCTCTCTCTTTTCTCTTCCTAGAAGCTACACCTGGCCTGACTGTGTCTACCTGTGACACCTTTTTGGAGGGGGGCATTGTCCAAGCTTCTGCTGGCAACAACTTAATGCTCACCCTCTACCGATGATCCAAATGGCCCTGTCTTTCAGTGTTTAACCCTTTTCCTTCCCATAGAAAGTACTCCTGGATCAGTGCTTCTTTGTTCTCTTTGTGTCTCTGCTCTGTTCTCTCAAACCCCCAGTCGGTCGTGGCAGATGGCCGCTCACACTGAGCCTGGTTCTGCTCGAGGTTTCTTCCTGTTAAAAGGGAGTTTTTCCTCTCCACTGTCGCTACATGCATGCTCAGTATGAGGGATTGCTGCAAAGTCAACACCAGTGTCTGTCCACTGTCTCTACATGTTCATCCAGGAGGAGTGAATGCTGCAAGTCACTGACTGGATGCAATCTGCTGGGTTTCCTTAGACAGAAAAACTTTTTATTCAATTTGAATAAATAACAGAATCTGGCTGCACTGTTCAATGATTAAGAGTAATTGGAATGTATGTACCTGACTTTTGTGAAGTGCCTTGAGACGACATGTGTTGTGAATTGGCGCTATATAAATAAACTGAATTGAATTGAAGATGGAAAAGTTTAGTTGTGTTGCTACTGTTCAATCACACGACAACAGCGCACATTTTCTCTGAAAATGGCACAATTTGAGAACAGGTTCCAAAGTGTAATAGTTAGAAAACATCCTGGTCTCATGCAAACTATAACTGAAATCAGTAGAAATTAATGTGCACACACTTGACATAATGGCTGCGGACAAATTTAAAACCCACAGAAGATCAAGATATCAACAATAACAATGGCAGAATTCAGAGTACCTAGTTGTGGTGCTGACTCTTTTGATTCTAACGACGATTCTTCAACAAAGTGCACATTTTGTCCCCCGTTTGTAAGCAGTGTATGCGCATGTTGTTGAAATTGCAAGAAGGTACTGCCAACTAGTGGCATGATGGGTGAATTATATCATTTTCACATTTTTCTACCGTTACAGAGTAAATATCATCGGCCACCCCAGTGCCCCCCCCAGATGTGTTAAGGTGTTGGTTTAAAGACTCAAGCTGAGCTATCCAGACGTCAGCAAATGCACCTGCCTTTTTCAGATTTCCATTGAATGTAGCATCAAATGATAGAGTTTGCCCTGCTTATATAATGTTTTAATTTATACTTGTCATAAAATAAAACACTGTTCTGTCTGTAAATATCATCAGCGTTTTAGCAGTCGGCCCAGTAACGTATAACACGGTGGGGAGGCTGCTGACAAAAACTACAAGAAGAGCACACATAACTACTGTTCTGGCCTCCCTGCACTGGCTCCCTGTTCACTTCAGGATTAATTTTAAATTGTAGGTTTTAACATTCAGTGCAATCCATGGCCAGGCCCCTAAATACATTCTGGACTTTTTGGATCCTCTCTCTCCATCTAAGACTCTGAGGTCCTCAAGTCAAATGTTATTGGTTGTACCACATAGCCATGTTAAAACTTGTGGAGACCGGGCTTTTTAGGCGGTGGCTCCAAAGCCCTGGGATGCTCTCCCACTGTCCCTACGCTGCACAGACTCAGTAGACTGTTTAAGAAACAACAAAAGACATTTTTATTCAGAAATGCCTTTGCTTAATGTGTTTGGTGTTTTTTGACGTTGACCTTGTGAAGTATATGTCGGTGAAAGGTGTTATAGAAATAAAATTTTACTTAATTAGGGTGAGCCTGGCAATCTGTATAAGAAAGAGTTTGTCATGCACTGCAGAAGGCCACAACAGGTTTCTATCCAGCTTGTGAGTTGAAGCAACTTGTTTAGCCTTTTCTGTGTAATCAAAGTCCTATGGTTTCTGTCAGTTATGGTCCTGGGTCAAATATATATATATATATATATATATTATATATATATATATATACAGTACAGACCAAACGTTTGGACATACCTTCTCATTCAAATACTTTTCTTTATTTTCATGACTATGAATATTGTAGCTTCACACTGAAGGCATCAAAAACTATGAATTAACACATGTGGAATTATATACTGAACAAAAAAGTGTGAAAACAACTGAAAATATGTCTTATATTTTAGGTTCTTCAAAGCCACCTTTTGCTTTGATTACTGCTCCGCACACTCTTGGCATTCTGTTGATGACCTTCAAGAGGTAGTCACCTGAAATGGTTTTCCAACAGTCTTGAAGGAGTTCCCAGAGATGGTTAGCACTTGTTGGCCCTTTTGCCTTCACTCTGCGGTCCAGGTCACCCCAAACCATCTCGATTGGGTTCAGGTCTAGGTCATCTGGCGCAGCACCCCATCACTCTCCTTCCTTGCGTTCTTTATTCCAAACAAGTCTCTTCTGCTTGTGGCCTGTCCTCAGCAGTGGTTTCCTAGCAGCTATTTTACCATAAAGGCCTGATTCACACAGTCAACAGTTGTTCTAGAGATGTGTCTGCTGCTAGAACTCTGTGTGGCATTGACCTGTTCTCTAATCTGAGCTGCTGTTAACCTGCGATTTCTGAGGCTGGTGACTCAGATGAACTTATCGTCCGCAGCAGAGGTGACTCTTGGTCTTTTTTCCTGGGGCGGTCCTCATGTGAGCCAGTTTCTTTGTAGCGCTTGATGGTTTTTGCGTCTGCACTTGGGACACTTTAAAAAGTTTTCCCATTTTTCGGACTGACTGACCTTCATTTCTTAAAGTAATGATGGCCACTCATTTTTTTTTACTTAGCTGCTTTTTCTTGCCATAATACAAATTCTAACAGTCTATTCAGTAGGACTATCAGCTGTGTACTGTATCCACCTCCTGCACAAACACAACTGATGGTCCCAAAACCCATTTATAAGGCTTGAAAATCCCACTTATTAAACCTGACAGGGCACACCTGTGAAGTGAAAAACCATTTCAGATGACTACCTCTTGAAGCTCATCAACAGAATGCCAAGAGTGTGTGTAGCAGTAATCAAGGCAAAAGGTGGCTACTTTGAAGAACCTAGAATATAAGACATATTTTCAGTTTTTTCACACTTTTTTGTTCAGTATATAATTCCACATGTGTTAATTCATAGTTTTGATGCCTTCAGTGTGAAGCTACAATATTCATAGTCATGAAAATAAGGACAACTGTTGAAATAACAGAAGTGGATCAGGTAATATTTTTTCGTTGATGTTTAGTGTCAATGGAACAGATCAAAGGGATCTGTACAAGACAGAGGTTGGAAGTAGGGTAATACAGGAATCTACTTATTATGATGGAAATAGGACTGGGAATTGGATTTTTTTTTTCCACACAGTTCAGTGTTCTTGTAGATGTTCAATCATTAAAGTTGCAACCTTTGGGTATATTTGTGGAACTATTATGTCAGTTGACATGACGCAAGAGATAGAACGAGATAGAAATTAAGCGTACATCTTAAACCTTATACTCTTACATAAACCCAGAAAAATGTGGCAGGTCATGAACAAGCTAAAAGATTTGGACTCTAAAATGGCATTCTTACAGGAGGCCCACACTTTAGAGGGGGAAAATATACAATTTTGTAGGAGGCAGCAGGGGATCCAGGGGAGTGATGTTATTAAAGACAAGTTTAGCAGATCATTCAGGGGCCCATTTTACAACAAATGCCGAATTAAATAAATGTATATGGCCCCACACAGATGATCATAGTTTCTTCACAAATCTTTTTCTTACTCTTTTATCCCTCTCAAGGAAATACATTATCGTGGCCTGGCCTTTTATCAGTCATTTCTGCTTGAATGAGAATGGAAATGAGTCATGGTGGGTCTTTATCAGCATCCCCAAGTGATTCTTTTCCAGCTAGTTGGTATTCCTGCATTTGTATATCTGAGAATAAACAAGTATGCTTCTCAATAGGCGTGTTTTATGCAGTCACTCTGTGATCAGCATATCAAGGTGAAATATGGGAGGAAGAAGGTTGCCAGCCAGAGTGTCGTGAACATATCGTCATTGCAATTTCAGTCTGTGCAATATTCGCATATCAAAGGATAGTTTGGAGTGCAATAATTGTTAACTAAAATATTTAAATTGTTTAGAACTTGAATTTTACATGCTAATGTTATACTTAGCCATTTGGACAGAGCTTTATGGCAGTAGATGCTCACACTGAACACAAATGACATTGCCCAAAATGCTAAAGGTCAAGTGTGATGAAGGCACAGATAAGAAAGAGAGGAAATGAGAAAATAGGCAAATAGCCCAACTGATATCATGCTATCACTGCAATATTTACCAATATTATTGAAGTCACAATATTTTCTAATATCATGCAATACATCTATGTGAGACCTGGCAAAGACACAGCCATGGGAAAATGCTGATTGTCCACTGTTCGTCCCCCTGTCAAACACATTCACTCCACTGGTCATAGGCACAAGGGTGCACTCAGACCAAATGTGCTGCTCTGCTACTTTATTCATCCCAAGGGGATGAATAAAGTATTTATTCATGCAGCATGTTGCAGCTAGCGTGCTACATGGTACATTCAGAGTTAAAGAAGTTGTAGGTGCAAACATTTAACGCAAAAATAAATCACTTCTTCATGAACAGACGGATGAAAGTAACAATAAAATGGTAAGAGAAACATAAATGCATGTTACAAAGTTAGATTGCAGTCTGCACAGCTAGTACTGGACTGTTTATGAACTTTAGCAAATACAGTGCTAACAAAAAACTGCTAGGGTAACATTATGTCAGAATGATTGAACAATAAGTGAAAAACATCAAGAACTGGTATTAACTGTAGTCAAGAAATAGGGGCTTTAAAATGCAGATGCTTATCAAACATCTGCACTGAATGTTCAGTGGTAATCAAGATTATGTGCATCAGGGTTACCTGTTCTGCTTTGCTGAAGCGATGACCAGCCAAGATCATATGGAAGGCAAACTTGCGCACCATAGGGTTGCGCATGTTGATGAAACAATGGGCAGCCTGTTCCAACAGCAGAGCACTGCGAAGGTCAGAGTCCTACAAACACAGCAGCTTAATTTAAGCAAGTAAGAAGCATGCTTGAAGCATTTCAACATCTAGAGCAGAAATACACATAAGGCATGATTTTTCACCTCACTGGTCATCTTAATAAGAAGAGTTGCAGCCTCTGAGTATTTTCCCTGACTCTTCAGTATTTCAGCACTGAGTAATGCACAGCGCTCAGCCAGCACCATGTTCCTGTAGAGGAGAAGAAAACATGCAATAACAGCAATAAAGAAGGTCTGATTTCTCACTCCATTGGCCATCTTAATAAAAAAAAATGCCGCCACAAATGGTAGCCTCGGTACTTCACTCTTTTGTACTTTGCATGTTTTTGTGTGTTTCTGCTCTCTGCCAATATTCTGTGGTTACTTTCGCTAGAGAGGAACACCAGACGCTCCTCTCTGATCATTTTTTACACAATTTGTAATCAACCCCAACTTCACTGCGATCGTGGTTGGTGGCGCAGCGGTCTATGGGCTTTACCAGAGATGCAGACGAGGTAAAGGGGCAGACAAACTTGAGGGGCTATGGAAGATTTGGCAGCACACCTTTTCCCCCAATCTACTTAGCTAATGCCCGCTCCCTGTCTAACAAAATGGACAGACTGCTGCTTCTCAACTCTATGAGCTCGGACTTTAGTGGATCTTCTGTGCTCTGTTTCTACCAAAACCTGGCTTGGTTAGCACGCCCTGGACTGCGCACTACAGATGCTGGGCTTCCAGTTGTTTAGAGCGGTTTGCAGCGTGGAGCCGTCTGGGAAAAAGAGGAGGTGGGATCTGCTTTTACATAAACAAAGGCTGGTGTACTGATTTCACAGTTTGATAGAAGACCTGTAGACCTCACCTGGAGTTCCCATTTATAGACTGTAAACCTTTATATTCACAGAGGGAGTTTTTCCTTGTTCTGGTCGGTGTTTACATCCCACCACAAGCCAGCACATCAGAGGCTAAAAATCAGCTCGCTGAGCTGACAACAGATGAAGAAAAACCATCCACACACTCTCATCATTGTTATTGGGAGAGGTCAAACCTCTCCAATGAAATTCCAAAATACAGACAGCATATTAAGTGTTCCACCAGAGATACAAACCCACTGGACCATTGTTACACAGCTTTAAAAAAATGCATATGGTGCTGTCACCAGGGTTGCTTTGGAACTTTCTGATCACTGTCTGCTTCATCTCATTCCAAATTATCAGCTGACATAAAACCTTCTAAGCCTGTGGTTAGGACTGTTTAGAAGTGGACAGAGATCATAATAGCACTGAAACAGCTCTGCTGAAAGTCACTAATGATATTCTTATGGCCTCAGATAGTGAACTTGTGTCTGTACTTGTCCTGTTAGATCTCAGTCGATCATAATATTCTCTTAGAAAGGCTGGAATATGCTGTAGGGATCAGGGGAACATCACTAGGCTGGTTTAAATCTTATCTGTCGGACAGATTCCAGTTTGTTCATGTAAATGATAAATCATCTTTAAACTCCAGGGTTAATTGTGGAGTACCACAGGGTTCAGTACTTGGGCCAATTCTCTTCACTATATTATGCTTCCAATTGGTAAAATTACCAGGCAGCATGTATAAATTTTTACTGTTATGCTGATGATAGTCAGCTTTATATTAAACAAGTTTCTAGGATTTCCTTCTTTCACCTCCGGAATATTGCCAAAATTAGAAATATCCTATCCAGTAGAGACACTGACTACCAGGATGTAAAAGCCTTCAGCTGATCTAAAATGCTGCAGCAAGAGCTCTGATGAAAATTAAAGAAAGAGATTATATTTCTCCTATTTTAGCTTCCCTTCATTGGCTCCCTTTTGAATCCAGAATAGAATTTAAAATTCTCCTCCTCACATATAAAGCCCTTAATGATCTAGCTCCATCATACATCAGAGATCTGATTGTTCCATATGTTCCTAACAGAGCTCTTCATTCTCAGACTGCAAGGTTACTGGTGGTTCTTAGAGTCTCTAGAAGTAGAATGGGAGGCAGATCCTTTAGTTATCAGGCTCCTCTCCTGTGGAACCAGCTCCCAGTTTTAGTCCGTGAGGCGGACACCCTGTCTACTTTTAAGGCTAGGCTTAAAACTTTCCTTTTTGATAAAGCTTATAGTTAGAGTGGCTTAGGTTATCCTGAGCTGTCTCTGTAGTTATGCTGCTATAGGCTTAGACTGCTGTAGGACATAATGACCACTTTCACTCTCTCTGCTACATTCTCATACTACTCTCCAATTTTACATTATTTGCTGTTATTTCAGCTTCTACCTTATTTCAACTTATTTTCCTTAAGTTGTTGTCCTTATCCATCTAAAAGTGTTTCTGCCACAGCTTCCACACACTCTTTCAATATTTCCCAGTCAGTGAAAGTTTTTTTGTGGTCTCCACTGTACTCGCAGTGAACACTTGTATGCTTGCTGCTGTGCTGTAAGAGACTGTTATGAGCCATGTAGCTCACTCATACTGCCCCCTACTGTCCCCACTTGACGTATTTTTGACAAAGCCATCTTCTCTTTACTCACTCATCTGTGCACCACCAAGTCATTGTACTGTCAGCTAGTAACCTAGCAGCTATTAACAGTAACGTTAATAGCATCATAGCACACTACACTGATAGTAGATGGGGCTTTAGGCGCCATAGCTCCTGGCGTCAGTGGTTCAGTGGAAACACCACTGGTAACATACCGAGTAGAGAGAGACCGAGTAGAGCGGAGCTGCACCACCTAAAACGAGCCAGTGGAAAAGGGGCAATCCGCGTTCGAGGACCCTGCATAGCTTCTTCTTTGTCATTTTCTGACAGTTGACGTACAACTAGGTGGACATACATAGATGTCCATCATGCCTGTTCAAAAGTAAGACGCAGGAGGAATAAAATGTCTATATCTACACAGTAAATGAGAAAATGATTTGCGGTCCAGACAGAATGCTTTCTGGTTGCAGATTTGGACCACACTCTGGGGTTTGGCGACCCCTGTTCTACTGTGCTTAACTGTATGTGCTCTGAAAACTGGCTCAAAACGTTTAACCGCCGAACTATGTGCAATCTAACAAGTGGGAGTAAGCTGCCATATAACGGTGTGTAAACCCAAAGCAGTCTTTAAACAAAACAGACAGACCGAGGTGTGATGAAATAACAAGACTGTGGGTCATACTTGCAGACATCTCTGTATGTTTGTATTGCAGTGTCCATATAGTGGCCTGGATATGGCCTTGGGGCTCCACCTTGCAGAAAGGCTGATACTGCAGCCATTTCCTATAAAACAGAGTCAGAATTATTACACAAAGCTAAAACTGCTGCGCTATGAAAAAAAACTATTAATTATTTTGATTAATATTTAATATATTTTTGTGACTATTCATTGAGCTTGAGAAAACTTTACATTTATTTAGCTACAATGTTAAAATAAGAGAATCTTGTAAAGTGAATGTGGACATTGAATTTTAATTTGTGTATTTTGTTGTAAAGTAAAAAGAACTAAATTTTAGTTCAGCTTCTATGGAATCCCACTTAATGCAGCAGGGACATAGTCATTTCAAGTATTGTGCACAGAGTGAAACACAATATGGAAAGCACCACACTGATCTGAGATGTGCTCTTACCAGTGCCCCTGCAGCATACAGCATAGCCTGGTCTGACAGAAAGTCCTTCTTGGCAGTGTGGTAACAACTATAGGCCAGTTCATAGTGCTGAACCAGGAAGCAAAGGTCGGCCATCTTTCTGATCTGCAACTCAGGAGCTTCAGGGGGGTATCTGACATAAAAACAGCAAAGCATCAGGACCATACACAAGGCTGAAGCCTTCCATGAACTGATAGGCTAGATTAGAGAAAAGGAACTTACTGAAGGCCATATGTGCTCTTTGGTTCACTAATGCTCTTCTCTGGGACTTTACCGCCACCAAACCACTTCTTGGTAGCCGTGAACAAGGAACGGCTCAGCCCCTTCCTAGAAACCAGCTAACACCATAGAAATACAATGTGGGAGTAAGAGCTGTTAGGATGATGATGGATGGGAATTCATAACAAAAAAAGATGTACTATTACAAAATAAAAAACATGAGCAGACTAAAATTGAAACCTAATTTTCATTTAGGAAACTTAAGAATGAAACCTCTAATGAAAAAAACAACTTTCAAATATTGAATTATTAATAAGGAGACTCTTGTTGTGGACCACCCAGCACCAAAGGTTTACCTGGTCATTAAGTTGTCTGATGTTTTTTTCTATGTGTGGCAGCAAGCCTCTAAAGGTGAATTCTTGAATAAACTGTCTGATGCGGTCATGGTCATTCAGAGTTAGACAGGCCCCATGGTTCCCTGCTCCTGCAGCCAGGCTCTCTGTGTCTCCTCTACTTTTCTTCACATCACTGTCGACATGGCTCAGTGTTAGGAGGCTGGCTGTGCAGCTCTCTGGATCGAGTTGAAAAGGATGAGCATCCAAGCAACTGGACAGTCCAGGTCCTTCTTCCAACATGCAGACAAAGACAAACAGGTTGAAATTGTAGTCTGCTCAATTTACAATGGTTTGGCAGAAGCTCTCCAAAAAAGGTTTGTTATTTATTATACTTGGCATTAGAAATGGGGTGAGTGCTTTTAAAAATATACTGTCTTCTGTAAAGAAAGAATAATTCAAGTCTTTATCTTTTGAGTAAAAAACAACCCTTTTACCATGCAGCTATAAAAAGGACCAACACTAGCAGTTGTCAGGTTAGGTTTTTCTGTTCCAGCAATACAGACAGTTCTGAACAGGTTCTGGCTAAACAGAACTAGCTCACATCCCTACACACATATAGTGCTTTTCATAAAACAGGTTCAAGTTATTAACCAGGGCTGGTTCAATGGCTAGTTAAATTAATTTATCCGCTACATTCTCATACTACTCTCCAATTTTGCATTATTTGCTGTTATTTCAGCTTTTAACTCTATGTTCTCTCTCTGTTTTTTTATCTTTCTAGAAGCTACATCTGACCTGGCTCTGTGTTTAACTGTGACATCTTCCTGGAGGGGGACATTGGCCAAGCTGCTGCTGCCAACAACTTAATGCTCACCTTCTACCTATGATACACTTGGCCCTGTCTTTCAGTGTTTAACCCCGTCTCTCCTAGACATAGCTACTGGCTGAGCTTCTACTGTGACTAACTATATGTGTTCTCTTTCATACTCTAAACCTTTCTTCCCCATAGAAAGTACTCCTGGATCAGTGCTTCTGTGTTCTTTTTGTGTCTCTGCTCTGTTCTCTCAAACCCCCAGTCAGTCGTGGCAGATGGCCGCTCACACTGAGCCTGGTTCTGCTGGAGGTTTCTTCCTGTCAAAAGGTTGTTATCCAGGAGTGAATGCTGCAAGTCACTGACTGGATGCAATCTGCTGGGTTTTCTTAGATAGAAAAACTTTTAACCAATCTGAATAATAGGTATGTACCTGACTTGAAATCTATATGATATAATTGTAAAACAAAGAATGATTTTCATTTTAATTATGTGCTACATTCTCTTGATCGGTCATAAAAATCGCCCTAAAAATACTTTGAAGTTTGTTGTTGCAATATGAAAAAATTGAAAATGTATAAGGATGATGCATACTTTTGGAAGACAATGTAATTCAATTCAATTCAGTTTATTTATATAGCACCAATTCACAACACATGTCGTCTCAAGGCACTTCACAAAGTCAGGTTCATACATTCCAATTAATCCTAACCATTGAACAGTGCAGTCAGATTCTGTTATTTATTCAAATTGGATAAAAAGTTTTTCTGTCTAAGGAAACCCAGCAGATTGCATCCAGTCAGTGACTTGCAGCATTCACTCCTCCTGGATGAGCATGTAGAGACAGTGGACAGTCACTGGCGTTGACTTTGCAGCAATCCCTCATACTGAGCATGCATGTAGCGACAGTGGAGAGGAAAAACTCCCTTTAAACAGGAAGAAACCTCCAGCAGAACCAGGCTCAGTGTGAGCGGCCATCTGCCACGACCGACTGGGGGTTAGAGAGAACAGAGCAGAGACACAAAGAGAACAAAGAAGCGCTGATCCATGAGTACTTTCTATGGGAAGGAAAAGTAAATGTTAATGGATGTAGCTCCTTCAGTCGTTTCATCTAGAAAGAAAGAACTGATGAACTCTGAGCCAGTTTTCAAGGTTAGAGACTGAAAGAGAGCACATAGAGTTAGTCATAGTAAAAGCTCAGTCAGTCGCCATGTCTAGGAGAGAGAAAGGGTTAAACACTGAATGCAGTTCTTCTTCAGTGTGTTTGCCATTGACCTGGCCAAAAGTACCACAATCTTAATGAAAAAATGAGAAACTATAGAAATTTATTATTTAAAGCAGAAGGTGGACAAAGAGAAAGCCCAACAAGAAATTGAAAATAAAATCCAATTTCAAAAATCGTGGAGAAAAGAAAGAAACGACGAGTAAAATCTGCATGAATGAAGCAGGTGGTGAATGAACTGACCTTTCTCTGTTGAGTCACTGCAATCAGCTTCAGGTGCAACAACACTGTTCTGAGCAGGAGCGATATTAGCAGCTGGAGTAAGTTCCAACATGTCCTGCAATACGTATTACAACAAACATATATAAAATATCTGGCAACCCAATGCAAAGGAATCATCGGACAAAAGCACTAAAAAGTGCTCCCTTTAACTGACAGTTTAGCTGTACAGGTTCTAATGGCAAAACAGTTTTTATGACAAAACTGTTAAACCTTCATCAAACTCTTCTGTCACTACTTACAATCTGTTTTGAAGGAAAATGTAGAAATGTTTAAGTTTAAGAGTAGACTTGTTCAAGTTTATAACCCAGGTGTCAAATAATAATGTACTGCTTTTGTTTGAATCTTCACAACACACAAATATATTTCTGAGTACTTGTTTGCACGTTTAAAATAGACTAAACAAATTTATACAAGTTTGCATAGCTGGAATTTTGACATTTAAGTAACAAGAAAAAAACCCAGAACCGCATATTTTGAGCTAAAGCTAACCTCAGCTCGTCTTTAAACATCGCTGAGATGTGGGCAAGATAAGCCTCACAGCAACCTATACAGTTACAAACAAAATTCAACACATCCATGTGTGTGTTTGCATGTAGAGCTGGCATAAACAGTAAACCTTGAGTGATAGATTACCTAAATTAAAACACCACAGGGTGTTTTCACACCTATTTCGTCTATTTCTAATGAATTTTTCCTCTTGTTGCGGTTTCTTTGTGTAGATGTGACAAGAGGTTACCTCGTTCCGCAGATTTTGCTTGTGCAGGTATTGACTCCAAGGGTCTGGAATCTGCTCATCCTCCTCAGGTGAAGAGGCACGAGAGTTGATTTTCAACAGATAACATCCCTGAGGACCATACCTTTGTTTCATGTCTTCATAAACCGTATCTGCCCTGAAATAAAATGAAACAATACTGAACAACAAAAATATCCAATCCAAATACAGTCCCACATCAACTGATATTCAGAGTGTAGTGGACAAAGCAACGTTTAAAAAAAAGGTTACAGTAGCAAGCCTCTTCATGTTTGGAAGATAGAAAATGGTTCCAGTAAGGACCCTACAAAGATGAATTATAATTTTAAAAACAGAACTGAGTTTTTCTTGATGTGGTTTCATCAAAATACAAGACTTTCCAGATAACGGACAGTAACCACTGTACATAAATAGTACCTTTGTTCATCTCCCTCGTTCAAGTCATGCAGTAACACGTAGTACTTGAGTGTGTTAGGAATAAACCACTTTGGATTAGTGTATTCCCCACTGTGCTGAATCCTGTGCTGTTCTTGGGAAAGCTTGAGGAACTGCTCCACGGGGACAGGCTCAGTGGAGGACACCACCAGCAGGCCTGAAGTACGTCAAGGACCACAGTAAAATGCAAACATGTAATAGATGGGCCAAAGATCACTACATCATAAATAACAAAGGTTCCTAAAGCTCAACCTTTTAAGTCGTAAAAAACTTTTTGATCAGTCAACGTTATTATTTGTTTTCCTTTCCCTTTGTCAAATTTCTCTTTATAAATGTTTTTTTTTTTAAAAAACGGGGAAAAATTTATTGTTTTTTCTTGAAGTTTTTTAAAATATAATTATATAAATTTAATATATATATATATTTATAAAAAATTTTAATATTATAATTTTATATTACAGTACAGACCAAAAGTTTGGGAACCAAACCTTCTCATTCAAAGAGTTGTCTTTTTTTCATGACTATGAATTTTTATTTTAAGTTCACAATGAAGGCTAAAAAACTATGAATTAACACATGTGGAATTATATTACTGAAACAAAAAAGTGTAAAACAACAAAAAATATGTCTTATTTCAGGTTTTAAAGTACCCACCTTTTTTTGATTATGCTCCACACACTTTGGGCTTTCTTTTGATGACTTCGAGGTGTCCCCTGAAATTTTTTTCCCCAACATTTCTTGAAGGAGTTCCCAGAGATGTTTGCATTTTTTTGGCCCTTTTGGGCCTTTCACTCTGGGGGGGGGGGGGTTCCCAGCTCCCCCCAAAACCACTTGTTTGGGGTTTTCAGGCCCGGGACTGGGGAAGGCCAGGTCATCTGGCCCCCCCCACCCCCTCACTCTCCTTCTTGGTAAAATAGCCCTTACACAGCCTGGAGGTGTTTTTGGGGTTTTGTCCTGTTAAAAAAATAAATGATGGCCCAACAAAACGCAAACCGGGGGAAAATACTCCCGGGCTGCAAGATGCTGTGGTACCATGCTGGTTAGTACCCTTTCAATTTTAAATAAACCCCCAACAGTGTCACCGCAAAGCCCCCCCAAACCCCAAATCACACCCCCTCCCCATGCTTACGGGGGGAACCCCAGGCATGTAAAATTTCCTCCGTTCCCCTCTTCTGTGCGCAAAAAGGGACACGGTTTGGAACCCAAAAGGATCTCAAAAATTGGGGACTCATCAGCCCAAAGCACAAAATTTCCCTGGTCTAATTTCCATTCCTTTTTTTTCTTATACCCAAAACAATCTCTTCTGCTTGTTCCCCTGTCCTAAAGTAGGGGGGTTTCCTGCCAGCTTTTTTAAACCCTGGGGCCGGGAATTCCCAAAAGGGTACTTCTTAACATTTGGGTTCTAGAGGTTTTGGGCTGCTAGAACTCTGTGTGGAATTGACCGGGTTTCTATAATCTAAAAGCGTTTTTTAACCTGCATTTTGAGGCGGGTGATCGGATAAACTTATCGCCCCGCGAGGGTAATCCTTGGTCCTTTTTTCCTTTTCCCTTTTTCCCCATGTGAGGGTTTTTTTGTAGCGTTTTTTGGGCGACTCCCATTTGGGGGACACTTTAAAAAATTTTTCCCCCAATTTGTTGTTGTACTGACTGATTTTTCATTTTTTAAAAGTAATAAGGGCCCATCTTTTTTTCTTTACTTAGGCTTTTTTCTTCCCAAAAATAAAAATTTTAACGTCTATTCAGTAGGCTACCCAGCTGTGTACGGGTATCCACCTCCTGAAAACAACAAAAATGTTTTGGGTCCCAAACCCCATTTAAGCTTGAAATCCCCATTTTAACCTGCAGGGCACACCTGTGAAGTAAAAACCATTTCAGTGACTACCCTGAAACTTCTCAACAGAATGCCAAAAAGTTTTGTGGACATAAACAAAGGGAAAAAAAGGTTTGGGTACTTTGAAGAACCTAGAATATAAGACATATTTTCAGTTTTTTTTACACTTTTTTGTTTAAGGGATTAATTTCCCCATTTTTGTTAATTCCTGGTTTTTTTAAGCCTTCATTGTGAAACTTTCAAAATTTATAAAACATGAAAAAAAGGGAAAAAAACTTTTGAATTTGGGAAGGGTTTTGTTTTTTGCCAAAAAATTTTGGGCCCGTACTGGAAGTTTTTGGGGGTTTCACTGGTCTTCACCCCGGTGACTAAACCCTGGGGAAAATGATATTAATTGGTGAAAAAAAATTAAGCGGGGAAAAAAAATGGGCACAAAACAGGGGCATTAGGGCTGGGGTTTTAAAACATTCCAAAACAAGGATTTCAGGCCAGGATGGGGTTCAGGAAAATCATGGGCAGAGGGGAGGCATCAAAATGCAAGAATTTTCCCTGTAGGGTTGAACCGGGTGGGGTAACTAAAAATCAAATTTTTGGGAAAAAACACCAAATTATCCCTGCCCCGGCGCATTTTTTAGTTTCCCATGCAAAAACATTGGGTAAAAAAAATTTTGGGAAAAGGGGGAGGCACAGAAATGGTTAAAAATAAAAATTCCCCAAAGGTGTGGGCAAACTCAAAAGGGTTTTTTTATGAATTTTTATTAAAGTTTTAAAAAAAACAAAATACCTGTAACCTGACACATCAACACCAAAGCACACTGCCAACAGGATCACGTACTTACCACCTAAATTTAAATTATAATCTCCTGTTCTCGTGACAGTGGTATATGCGCTCTCCTGGGGGGTTGCCCGGGAGGGGAACCCCTTTACCCGAGAAAACGGTTTTGAGATGGCCCCAAGGGGGAGCAGGGGGGTGAAAGTATGGGGCTTTTCACCACATTTTTTGACACAGATCCGGGAAGGGGTTTTTTAAAAGTCTGGAGTGGTTTTTTGGGGTCCCGGGATGTGACCTAGAGAAAAGAAAACACTTTATTTTGACCTTCTGTCCAGATTATGAGGCACTGCTACTAATTCACTCAATCTCAGAAGACTTTTTAAAAAAATTTTTATAACCGTGTCCTGTCTGGCAGATTAGGGAAAAGAATTTTTGTCCCGAGTGCCAAAAAGATTTTCTTTCACAAGTGAGCATTTCGGGTAAAAGGGGGATAATGCCCCTGCTTTATTTTTTAAAAAACAAAATTTTTAAAAATTTCTATGGGATTATTTTTTAGAGGGGGTTGGGCACAAAGGAAAAAAGGGGGAGGGGAAAAAAAGGAGGAAGGAAAGAATGGAGAAGGAATTAAAAAGGTAACCCCCTAGAAGATTGCTTGTTACACCCCAGAAAAATTATAATAACACATTGGTAAACCAAAACCCGAACTTTACTAATAAATGCCCAAAATGTATTTTAATTGGTACTTCAGTTTTAAAAAATTTGAACCTCTTGTACTGTTAACACCTGAAAACCCAAAAACCCTTTTGGGTTTAAGAGTGGGGCTCACTTTTGTAACGGGGGTTTTTCCCAAAAAAAATTTCCCAAAAAGTGGAGTGTGGGAAAAACCAACACCTGCCCCCTCTGACAGACACGGAGGGAAATCCGAGCTACAGAAACCAAAAACCGGAAAACCCAAGAGAAAACCCCCGCGGGGAAATACCCCAAGCCCCCCAAAAGAAGAGCAAAGGAGGGGGGGGCCCAGGGGGGAAACCCCCCAGGCACCCCCCCCCGTGGGGAAAGCCAGAGGGAAAATGCAGCGACGGCCCCACCCCCCCTGGCAGCCGACTATGACGGAGCAGAACCACCATGGACCCAAAACCTGAACCCTGGGACACACACCCCCTAAACAGAGGGCCCGACAGAGCCCAGTGGGCCCGGCCCAAGCCAAACCCGGCCCCGGTTTAGAGACCGGAAAACACCAGAGCACCCCCCCCAGGGCACAGAGGGAACCCCAAAAAAATACCAGCAGGCAAGATACCCCCACCGGCAGGGAAAACTGGGGGGGTGGGAAAAAGGCCCCACATTTTTATGGGGGGCCCAAAATGATCCCGGAGGGGGGAGCAGCCCAAACCCAACCTGACACAGAAAAAAGGCACAAACAGCCAAAAATTAAACATTTTCCACCCCTCCGTACAAAAGGGGGGAAAACTCCCACCCACCCATCCTCTTTAAAAACAACAACAATTGTTGGGGTTTTATTTCACTCCCCAAAAAATCCCCGGTCCCCGGGGCCCATACCCCAGACCTAGACAGATCCCAAAGCAAAACTTTTTTTTTTTTCCTTCCTTATTTGGGTCCACCTCCCGGGGGAGCCCCCGGACCCCCGGGGGGTTGGGCCCCTTCCTTGGGGTGGAACAGGGAGGGCCGCCCCCAGCAAACCGGGACCCCCTAATGCCGGCCCCCGACCCCCCCCCTGTGCTCCAAAACCCAGCACTCAACGAAAACCCCCTTCCCCATCAGGAGAGGGGGCCATGTCCAAAAAAGGGGGGCTAACCCTTTTTCCAATCGAAAAATGCCGGGCCCAAAAGCAAGGGCCCAGCATGAAACCCGGGCCCACCCCTAGGAAAATTTCCCCCCCCCCCACCCAATGGGGCCAAAGCCAGTTTTTTGCATGGGCCCGCATACTCACCAGACAAGTCCCCCATTGGGATGTTTGGGTGCTCTTTGGTTGGTGTAAAAGGCCGACGGGGTTTCCCTTTTTCCATCGCTTTTAAAAACAACCTTGGCCCGGATTGGGGCCAACCCTTCCCCCAACCAAAATCAACAAACCCGATCAAAAATTAAAGAGAAGGAGGGTGGTTTGCCCTGCCCCCGGGGGCAAATGGGGGTAGGGGGGAGTACGGGGGTGGTAATTTTGACCCCCCCCAATGAAGCATAACAGCACTTTTCAAGTGGTCTTTTTTTTGGCCAGCCTTTGGCCACCCCCGGGGGCCCTAAACCTTGGGGGTCTTCCCCCCCCTCTTTCCATGCCCAGCTGCGAGGTTTTGGGGGGAAATTGTCTTTCCCCCGGGGGGAAATGCTCCCCTTTCCCCCTTTGCCCCCCCTTTTGGAAAAAATTTTAAAAGGGTTTTTTTGTTTTGGGTTCCCCCCCAAAATTTTTTCTTTGTTCAGGGGCCTGAAAACTTGGCGAAAAACCCAAAAGGGGTTGCGTTTATATTTTTTTCAGTGTTAAAAAAAACTTTATTAGAAAACTGCTTTGGGACAATTTTAATTGCAAACCCCAAAACAATTTTGGAACCCCCCCCAGGGCCCCAAACCAGGCCAAACCCCGGGACAACAAAACCCCCCCCCCTGGGGTTTCCTCCAAAATTGCAAGTGTTAGGGAAGGCCACTGACTTGCCCCTAAGGGCCCCCGGGGGGAAACCAAAAAACCCTTATGTTTATATGGGACGGTTTAAAGATTTCCCAAAATAACAAAATATGGTTTGGTGTTATGGTTGGCCCCACTAATATTGCAAATTGGGATTGCAAATTTTTTGTAATCACCCTTATTACATTTGGGGTTTTAACAAAAAATTCACCTGAACGGTTATTTGGGGCTCCATTTAAATGGGTTGGGTTTTAATTATTTAAGGGCCCTCCTTGGCAGGCTCTTTTTGTGGATGGTAAAAAAAAGGGGAACAAACTTGTTTAAATGCAAAAATTTTAAGTTTTAAACCCCGGTATTTAAGGTGGTTAAGTCCCTTTTGGAACCCCCCCCCTTCCCCCATGTTTGTTTTTAGGGATGAACAAAGGGAGACAAAGGCCAGAAGCACTTTTTTAAAAACCCTTGTTGGGAAAATGGGCAAAAAAAGAAAAATATTTATTCCCATAAATTTTAATGAAACCCCCCACCATCTGCCCCGTCCTGTTTTTTATTTAACTCAAAACAGAAAAATATAAACCTTTATAAACAAAACTATCAAAATTTAAAAACCTTTAAAAAGCAAATTAGTAAAAAACAGTTTGGTTCCCCCGGGGTTTTTACAATGTGGACCCCGGGATAAGTTTTTTATAACTATCCCTTTTCTTTTTAAATCAAAAAAGGTTTTTCCCTAGCCTTTAAAAGCTATTACAGGGGCTGGCCCATTCATAAAAAAAAAATGTAAGGGGAATTAAAAGTTTCTTTTTACTGCTTACTTTCCCGGGAAAACCCCCTGTATTTTGTGTTTTTATTTTTGTGCTATTACACATTTTTTTAAATGAACCTTTCCTTTTGCCCCAAAAGGGAAAAACTTTTGTTGCTTTATTTTTTATTTTGGTTTTTAAATTAAACTTAACTGAACCCCAACAGTAATTAACCCCTTTTTTAAAATTCCCCTAAAAAAAAGGGGTTCCAAAAGGGGGAATTTCCCATTGTCCCCCAACGGGGCAATGGAAACCCCCACCTGGCGTCCTTTCGCCGGCCCAAAACCTCAAATTTTAGGTAAAATGGGGGGATCCTTGCAATTTTTTCCCCAAAACCCTTGGTTGGTCCTTTTGAAAATTCCCCCCCCCAAGTAAAATCACCTTTAAAAAACCCCCGAAGTCTGGGTTTTTCTAGGCCCCATTTGACCCGTTTTGGGGGAAGGGAAAAACCCTGATTTTCTTTTGAAATTTTGACCCAAAACCTGTCCCGGGGTTTTGTTGCATAATAAATTGTCGGCGTAGACAAGTACGGGGCAATCCCCCTTTAAAAAGAACCCTGCTCCATAAATTATACAAGGGACAATCTCCAGCGTTAAGTTTAGTATTACTATCATTTTCAGCCTCATCCCAGCTAGCACAAAGGTGCATGCTGCACACCCCTCCTGCTTCTCTGACTAAAGGCTTCGTTAATCAGGTATGCTAATTCAGTGTTAGCGTCCAAACTATCCGGTGCTGTTTCATCCCTTCCGGCTTTGCAAATTTGGTGTTCCCCCTAAAAAAAAAACTTCTTAAACCCATACAGGAAAAAGGAAATTTTTTTTACTGAATTTTTGGGTTTATAAACCTTCGGAGGTCAGACGACAGAACGGCTTCAACAGCTCGGGAAAATTCAGATTGTTCTTCCGAGTGACTCTTTCCGCTTCGCTACTACATAAGACGGCTATCATGGGTACAAACGAATCCGGAATAAATTCATGTACGGCCATAACACACTGAGCCATGTTGTACAAGAGTCAAACAAAATTGGTGGTTAGATTAAAAACTGCCTGCCTTGCTGCTTCTAATAAGTAGTCGGAATTAACAGGCGGCAGCCATATTGTGGCGAACCCTTTTCCTGTGTACTCCCGAGGCGGTCAGGTGACTCCAGTTCGACTTTTTTTTTTTAAAGGAACTTTATTTGAAAGTGAAACAGAGTATATTATGGAGGATCAATCCTGCTATAAGAAAATATACAGAAATAAATAAAACAACTCTATAAAATAATTACTTGTCCAAAAAGTAGCTAGAAATATAAATTAGTGCACCATGAAATGCAACTAAATAATAAAAAGAAGGGATTTATTCAATAATTGATCAATTATAATATAAAATATATATATTATATATTATATATTATATATATATATATTCAGATTGATATGTGTATATATATATATATATATATTTTATCCACTACTTTTATTTATTACTTATTTATTACTTTATTTATTTTTATATTTATTACCCCCCAAATATTGTTAAAACATGTTTTTTCCCTCAAAATATATTATTTTTGAAATAAGTTTACTGACCTTTTCTTTTCTTAAGCACTGATATCTTTTCTCTTCTAATATATCCCCGTTGTATTTTTTCACCCAACAGATTTTCCTGAGCCCTTTTATTTCCCTCTCTTTTTTACATTCTTTGATCGCTGTATTGTCTTTCCCTCCTCAACATGCTGTTGGTTATTTAAAGGGGGCGGGACTGAGACGGTCTTTGGAACAGCGTCACCACCTCAGCTTTTCTCCTACTGGCTGAGGTCAGGCCTCTAGGAAGTAGCTGCTGAGTCTCTTTCAGTGGGCTGCGTGGGCTGGGTCCTTCATTGACCGCTAAAACCACAGAGGCCAGAAGTGACCAGCTGCGAATTGAGACGGTCTAGCTTCACCACCGGGAAAGCTGGCGAGGCAAGCCAGCAGTTACTATGGCGGGAGCGGAAAACTCCGAACATGTCGGAGCACGTTTGAAATTAAGCCTACTCGTACTCGTTCTCGTCGTCTTCCGCTTTATCCGGGACCGGGTCACGGGGGCAGCAGAGACGCCCCTCTCCCCAGACACCTCCTCCAGCGCCTCCAGGGGGAGCCATACAAATTCCCTCCAGCATGTCCAGGGCCGTCCCCTGGGCCTCCTCCCGGTAGGACGTGCCTGGAACACCTCCCAAAGAAAGCGTCCAGGAGGCATCTGATATAGATGCCCGAGCCACCTCAACTGGCTCCTCTTGATGTGGAGGAGGAGCAGCGGCTCTACTCCGAGCCCCTCCCAGATGGCCGAGCTCCTCACCCTATCTCTAAGGGAGTGCCCGGCCACCCTACGGAGGAAGCGCATTTCAGCCACTTGTATCCGGGATCTCGTTCTTTCGGGCATGACCCAAAGTTCATGGCCATAGATGAGGGTATGAACATAGACCGACCGGTAAATCGAGAGCTTCGCTTTTCGGCTCAACTCTCTCTTCACCACAACGGACCAGCATAGTGCCCCCATTACTGCGTCAGATGCACCAATCTGTCTGTTGATCTTCCGCTCCATTCTTCCCTCACTCATGAACAAGACCCCGAGATACTTGAACTCCTCCACTTGAGGCAGGAACTCCCCTCCAACCTGAAGAGGACAAGCCACCCTTTTCCGGTCGAGAACCATGGCCTCGGACTTGGAGGAGCTGATCCTCATCCCAGCCGCTTCACACTCGGCTGCGAACTGCCCCAACGCATGCTGTAGGTCTTGGCTAGAGGAGGCCAGCAGGACCACATCATCTGCAAAAAGAATAGACGAAATCCACTGGTCCCCAAACCAGACCCCCTCCGGCCCTTGGCTGCGCCTAGAAATCCTGTCATGTGTCCATGAACTAAAGATATGAACAGGGCCGGTGACAAAGGGCAGTCCTGCCGGAGTCCAACATGCACCGGAAACAGGTCTGACTTAGTGCCGGCAATGCGGACCAAACTCCTGCTCCGCTTGTACAGAGACCGGATGGCCCCTTATAAATGGCCCCCGATTCCATACTCCTGGAGCACCCCCCACAAGGCATCACGAGGGACACAGTCGAATGCCTTCTCCAGGTCCACAAAACACACGTGGACCGGTTGGGAAACTCCCATGAACCCTTGAGTACCCTGTAGAGGGTATAGAGCTGGTTCAGTGTTCCACGGCCAGGACGAAACCCACACTGCTCCTCCTGAAGCCGAGGTTCGACTATCGGCCGGACTCTCCTCTTCAATACCCTGGCGTAGGCCCTACCAGGGAGGCTGAGGAGTGTGATCCCCTGTAGTTGGAGCACACCCTCCGGTCACCCTTCCTATGAAGGGGGACCACCACCCCAGTCTGCCAGTCCAGAGGCACTGTCCCCAACCGCCACACAATGTTGAAGAGGCGTGTCAACCATGACAGCCCAACAACATCCAGAGACTTGAGGTACTCAGGGCGGATCTCATCCACCCCCGAAGCCCTGCCACTGTGGAGCTTTTTAATCACCTCGGTGACTTCAGCCTGGGTGATGAAAGAGTCTGACCCCGAGTCCCCAGCCTCTGTTTCCACCAGGGAATGCATGATGGCAGGATTGAGGAGATCCTCGAAGTACTCCTTCCACCGCCTAATAATCACCCCAGTCGAGGTCAGCAGCCTCCCACCCCCACTGTAAACAGTTGGCCAAGCACTGCTTCCCCCTCCTGAGGTGCCGGACAGTTTGCCAGAATTGCTTCGAGGCCAACCGGTAGTCCTTCTCCATGGTCTCACCGAACTCCTCCCAGGCCCGGGTTTTTGGCCCTGCCACAGCATGGGCCGCGGCATGCTTGGCCTCACGGTAGCCGCCAGCTGCCTCAGGAGTCCCACAAGCCAACCACAGCCGATAGGACTCCTTCTTCAGCTTGACAGGATCCCTTACGCCAGTGTCCACCACCGGGTTCGGGGATTGCCGCATCGACAGGCACCGCAGACCTTACGGCCGCAGCTACGGGCAGCAGCATCGACAATAGATGCGGAGAACATGGTCCATTCGGACTCTATGTCTCCAACATCCCCCGGAATCTGGTCAAAGCACTCCCGGAGGTGGGAGTTGAATACATCCCTGGCCGAGGGCTCTGACAGACGTTCCCAGCAGACCCTCACTATGCGCTTGGGCCTGCCAAGTCTGTCCGGCTTTCTCCTCTTCCAGCGGATCCAACTCACCACCAGGTGGTGATCAGTGGACAGCTCAGCCCCTCTCTTCACCCGAGTGTCCAAAACATATGGTCGAAGGGCTGACGATACGACAACAAAGTCGATCATCGACCTCCTGCCTAGGATGTTCTTGTGCCAAGTGCACTGATGGACACCCTTATGCTTGAACATGGTGTTCATTATCTACAATCCGTGACTAGCACAGAAGTCCAACAACAAAACACCACTCGGATTCAGGTCGGGGACGCCAGTCCTCCCGATCACGCCTTTCCAGGTGTCACTGTCATTACCACGTGGGCGTTGAAGTCCCCCAGCAGAATAATGGAGTCCCCGGGAGGGGCACTATCCAGAACCCCCGACAGGGATGCCAAGAAGGCCGGATACTCCACACTACCGCCCGGCCCATAGGCCGAAACAACAGTCAGAGACCTGTCCCCAACACGAAGGCGCAGGGATTCGACCCCCTTATCCACTGGGGTAAACCCCAACACGAGACGGCTGAGCTGGGGGGCAACAAGCAAAACCACCCCAGCCTGCCGCCTCTCCCCGTGGGCCATTCCAGAGTAGAAGATAGTCCAGCCTCTCTCGAGGAGATGGGTTCCAGAGCCCACGCTGTGCATGGAGGCGAGCCCGACTATTTCAAGTCGATATCTCTCGACCTCCCGCACAACCTCAGGCTCCTTCCCCCCTAGTGAAGTGACATTCCACGTCCCTAGAGCCAGCCTAAGCATCCAGGGATCGGACCGCCAAGGTCTCCACCTTCGTCCACCTCCCAATCCTCTTTGCACCGGTCCCTCACAGTTTCCCCTTCAGGTGGTGGGCCCACTGGGGGATGGCCTCGCGTCTCTCCTTGGGGCTTGGCCCGGTTGGATCTCACAAGGAGCAACCCAGCCACCAGGCGCTCTCTGACAGGTCCCGACCCCAGGCCTGGCTCCAGGGTGGTACTCCGGCTCCACCGTACCGTGCGACATCACGTGCCTCGTTTGTATGGTCCTTATGAGGGAGCACGTTTGAAATTAAGCGATGTCTTGATAAATCAAGCAGATATGTCACGTCTACACAGTTGTATTCCCGCACTAAAAACATTTTAGAAGTTCATTTGTGTCACAGAAAGTGTAATTCTTCACAATTTAATCACAGCTTTTGACGCTGTGGTCTGCTATGTCTGCCCCTGCTTGACCAATCTGCTCTGGTCTCTTAGAACCAGGCGGCGAGACTTTCTACCACCAACGAAAAACCCAAAATAAGGTCACTCAAATAATTGACTGTCCACAATTTATCTAGAATTTTTTATGATGTTTTATTTTATTAGTAATGCTCTTGCAGGGGTCAGTTACAGCTTAAATTCTGCAAAAGACAATAATAGAAATGAAGCAATCAACTTAACCTATCTTTCCCTGATGCTGAAACTAGTTAGTTTGGAGAGGAAGACGGAGACTCATCCATGCACCCAATGGAGATTAATTCTTCGGGAGGGAATGAGTGGATTTTCTTGGGCGGAATGAGAACTAAAGTCTTCTGTTTTCTTCCTCTAAGTGAACAGGCACTGATGCCCCAGGTCTCGAGGGTCTGTTACTGATGTCTTGAGTCAAGTACAACCAGAATAGTCATTGTCATGTGTCTTAATAGTTACTGACTTCCAGAGGCTGAAGGGTTGAAGGAAACCTTTGAGGTATGATTGAGGTTGGTTCAGGACTTCCAGAAGCCTGAAACTCAGAGCAATCAGTTGTTCACTGACCAAGTTCACTTAAGTTGTCTGGGTAAAATGCAATAGATGAAATCAGATTCTCCATTTTTCAGCCACAGTCCTTTCAGGGCACCAGGGTTGATCCTCTTTTCAATGCAGAATTGTCAGCGGGGCTGGGTCTCCGGTCCTCTGATTCATCTGTAGCGTCTTTCTCCATCCGATCTTGTGTGCTGGTCTTCTGTGAGGAAACAACTGCAGTTCTCTTTTTTGACACTGCTTTTTTAGTGCCCATAGTCTCACTGGCCAGCCCTTGTTAGGCCTATCCGTTATTGCACAATATGTTATTGTCCAATACTTAGTCATGTGGTCACAGTGACTTTTCTGTGCTGTTTTTCGGCCTTCAAGATACTCGTAGTTAGCACACAGCTGGCTCTCGTCACTCCTCAACCTTAAACTTTCCACAGTATTACAGATTCCACTCTCAGCTTTTTGCTTTTACTTTAGTCACAGTTATAAAACCATCACTTCATTCCTTTGTTCGTGCATCACAACTGATTAACATTATATCTCTTTCACATATAGCTGATTAAAAATCTCTAAACCTTATATTCTATTTTAATCATGAGTTCACAATCATATTACTATTTATATGTTTTTTAACTTGATAGTAAAAGATCACTCATTCCATTTAGTACTGTGGAAAATCATCACACATCATTTATTTGATTACATTTGTAGTTTCTGCTTCTGCAAAATATAAGACAGTTAATATATGACTCCACATAAGCCATAATGCAAACATGTTTACCGATAATGTTTCCATTATTATCCATTTCTTTTGTCCCAGAATGTAAAAATATACTTATTTTACTTTTAATTGATTTAACTGTGAGCATTTAATAAATGTTGCATGGATTAAATGGAAAGATCTCACCTTATTTTGACAACAGATATTGCTGAGAAAACAGGTTTTCGAAACGAGATTGCAAAAAATTTCCCTCAATTCCTGAAGTTTCATTAAGTCACCAAGTAGATTTGACGTCATTAAATTATTCAGTAGATTTGACATTTACAGTCTGATCAGAAATTAAATATTGGCCATTTTTGTCCCTGTCTGTGATGTTTTGTCTTTGTTTTGTTGGAATGGATGAATGTTTGTTCGTATGTTTCTATATTATCTATCTATCTATTTCTATATATATTCTAGAATTGCGCCTCTCAAGGTGGCAACAGGTTGGAGTGGCTCTGTTACTTTGTATTCTGATTATTTCTTTTTAATAACACAAACTCCTCTTGTGGTGGATAAAATTGATGTTTTTTGGACAATTATCCTCTCTGGTGTCGGATGCTGTGCAGTTGGAAGGATTTTTGCTGATACTTTTGTACTATTTGGGAATTGTTATGATGCGTCACCATGGAAACGGGGTTGTTTTTTTATAGCCGAGAAACACTAATTAAAATCTCAAAAGCTCAAATAATATGTCAACTACAACCCCAAATCCCTGATGAGTTGAAAAGGAGGTGCCACAGATGCAGAGCAGGAGCAAAGAGAAGAGAGAGAAGGAGGAAGTTCAAACCATCTCTTCAATCGATCATGATGGGCAATGTGAGATCGTTGGGAAACATGTTGGATGAACTCCAAGCCCTACAAAGGACCCAGCCAGAGTATCGGGAATGCAGTATCATGTGTTTCACTGAGAGATGGCTGCAAGATCATATCCCTGACTCCAGCGTCTCTCTGCCGGGCTTTTTAACCATATGAATAGACAGAGATTTAAAGAGGAGCGGCAAACACAAAGGAGGTGGACTGGCAGTACTTGTGAACAACAGATGGTGTAATCTAGGACATGTTATTTTGAAGTGTCGTCTCTGCAGTCCATATATTGAACTGTTAGCAGTAAGTTTCCGTCCATATTATTTACCCAGAGAGTTCACCAGTGTTATTTTGGCAACAGTATACGTTCCGCCTTCCGCTGTTGTCGACACTGCATATGATGTCATCAGCTCAGTTGTTGCTAAGCTACAGACACAACACCCCAATCCGTTTGTGGCAATATCTGGTGATTTTAACCATGCTTCACTCTCTACTACACTTCCAACGTTTCAACAGTTTGTCAGCTGCTCTACCAGAAAAAACTAAACATTGGATTTGTTTAATGCAAATGTCAAGGACTCATACATCTCTAAAGCAAGACCACCTCTAGGCAAATTAGATCACAGTCTTGTTTTTCTGCTCGAAATATAAGCCCATTGTTCAGAGGCAACTTTTAATGAAAAGAACTGTGAGAAGATGGTCACGGGAAGCTGAAGAAGCCCTGCGAGGTTGCTTTGAGTCCACAGACTGGGACGCACTGTGCCTGCGACATGGAAAGGACATCAATGCCATGACTGTGTGTCACCGACTATATAAATTTCTGTCAGGATAACATCATCCCCACCAGAACAGTTAATCACTTCCCCAATAAAACTCTATATCACCAGTGACCTAAAGGAACTGCTTAACAAAAAAAAGAGCCTTCAGAAAGGGAGACAGGGAATTATTGAGGAGTATACAGAAGCAACTTAAAGTCAAGATAAGAGACAGCAAAGAGGTGTTCAAGAAGAAGCTGGAGAGCAAGCTCCAGCAAAACAATGTCAGAGATGTGTGGTCAGAACACGAAGATCACAGGCTTCAAGCAGAAAGACGATCGGACTGATGGATGTCTGGACAGAGTCAGAAGAAGGTTCCAGTGTTGTGGAAGACCTCCTGTCTTGTTCCAGTACCAAAGAAATCTCACCCATCAGTCCTCAATGACTATAGACCTTGTTGCCCTGACATCCCACATGATGAAGGTCCTAGAGAGACTCCTGTTGGCCCACCTGAGTCAGCAAAAATGAACCATCAGGACCCTCTTCTGTTTGCTTATCACTGTGGAGTTGCAGTTGAAGATGTCATCATACACCTTCTCCAACAAACCCACTGTCATCTGGACAAAGCCAGCAGCACTGTGATGATCATGTTCTTTGATTTCTCCAGTGCATTTAACACATTCAACCTGATTTGCTTTGTCAGAAACTCCAGAAGACTCAGGTGGAGGCCACAACAATCTCCTGGTTCAAAGACTACCTGATAAACAGACCACCTTTTGTGAGACTGAAGGGTTGTGTGTCTAACCAGGTACTCAGCAGCACAGGAGCACCACAGGGGACTGTACTCTCACCATTCCTCTTCACTCTGTACACCTCAGACGTCCAGTACAAGACAGAATCCTGTCACCTGCAGAAATACTCGGATGATTCTGCAGTTGTGGGGTGGATCAGAGATGGACAAGAAGATGAGTACAGGAAGGTGGTGGACCGCTTTGTGGCATGGTGTGAAAACAATCATCTCATCTTGAACGTGACTAAAACAAAGAAGATCATTGCAGATTTTAGGGGAAACAGGAATATGTCAAAAACTATTTCCATCATGTGAGAAGAGGTGGAGGTGGTGGAGGAGTATAAATACCTCGGTGTTCACCTGGACAACAGACTGGAGTGGAGATGCAACTGTTAAGACATCTACAAGAAGGGACAAACCAGACTGTACTTCTTGAGGAAGCTCAGGTCCTTTGGTGTTTGCAGCAAGATGCTGCATATCTTCTATAAATCTGTTGTGGAGAGTGTGATCTCTTCTGCCACCATCTGCTGGGGTAGCAGCATCAGAGCCAGGGACTTAAAAAAGCTCAACAAGCTAATAAAGAAGGCTGGCTCTGTTCTGGGGACTCCTCTGGAACCTCTGGAGATCATTGTGCAAAGAAGGATTCTTTATAAAATAAAGAACATTATGAAGAACCCTGAGCATCCTGTTCATGAGACTGTCCTACAACAACATTTGTGTTCCCTTTGGGATTAATAAAGTATTTTTGAATTGAATTGAACGTTGCATGATATAATAATTAATGTTTAGAATAATGTTTCCTAACACCAGATTGATTAAAACTTAGGTTTTAGGGGAATTAAGATGCAGTTTGTTTCTGGGGTAAGTAGATGTTAACAGTTTTGCCCACCCACATACTGCCTATTAGAGTTCTGTTATGCCTGGTTTTACCCACCTACCAGGTCTGAATATGCCTTAACTTCCATTGAAACGCTCAGCCCCTCCTTTCTGAGTTTATCATTGTTTGAGAGTAAACAGAGAATAAAAAACGGGGGCTTGTTTATGTAATAATTAAGAAGTGTTTTTACCACTAAAAGGTTAATGAAATAATTTAAACTTCTTCAAAGAATTAGTTTTGCTTGCAGAATCATTGGGGATTTATTGGATTGTACACTTTATCCTGGTGCCATTAAACTAGGTGAAAATATGCTAAAAAAAGTGATTCTATACTTAGCGGGAATTAATTAGAATCACATTTAGAATCAGCTTTATTGCCAAGTTTGTGCAGACAAATAAGGAATTTGACTCTGGTACACTTTGCTCTCAATAATAAAGAGTATCTTTTTTTATTGTACATGTATACACAATTGACTTTACAATGGAATATAACATGAGATTAGTCCAAGTACGCATGGTATTGTTGTGAAACTCTGACTGTCAAGTGCTCATCAGAGAAACAGCCTGGGGGAAGAAACTGCCTCTGTGGCGGCTGGTTTTAGCAGACAGCGCTCTGTAGCACCGCCCTGTAGGTAAAAGCCTAAACAGTTTGTGTGCAGGGTTTGTGGCGTCTGCAGAGATTTTAGCTGCCCTTTTCCTGACCCTAGACCTGTATAAGTGGAGACCCTAGACCTGGGTGGAGGGAAGGTCAGCCCTGATGATTCTCTCTGCAGATCTGATTGTCCGTTGCAGTCTGGACCTGTCCTGTTTTGTGGATGAGCCAAACCACATTGAGATGGACGAAGAGAGGACAGACTGAATGATGGCAGAGTAGAAGATGACCAACAGCTCCTGTGGATTATTGTACTTCTTGATTTGCCTCAGGAAGTACAGTCTCTGCTGGGCCTTCTTATGAACATTATCTATGTGTGAGGACCATCTCAGGTTTCGAGAAATGGTGGTTCCTGGGAACAAGAAGTGGTCCAGAGCAGACACAGTGTTGTTGAGGATGGTGAGGGGGTATGTGGGGGTGGTGTTCTCCGAAGGTCCACCATCATCTCCACAGTCTTGAGTAGGTTAAGTTCCAGGTGGTTCTGACCACACCAGTGTACCAGCCGATCCACCTCCTGTCTGTATGCAGACTCATCACTGCCCTGCATCAGACCAATAACAGTGGTGTCATCTGCAAACTTCAAGAGTGTCACAGACGGGTCCGCTGAGGTGCAGTCATTTGTATAGAGGGATTATAATATTACACAATCGCTAGTAAAAAGTATGATGAAGTTAAAACACTTATAAAAGAATTCAAATCAGTTACTCAAACAAAACTAATTAGTTACTATGTGTTCCAAGACACTTTGAATTTGACTCATGTGAATTTGATATAGAACTATATGGAGCTAAATTGGGGCCATAAAGTGCACCTCTCTGCTGGATGCCAGACACAAACGGAGATTTATGTATATATATATATATATAATATATATATATATATATATACAGGGGTTGGACAATGAAACTGAAACACCTTTCATTTTAGCGTGGGAGGTTTCATGGCTAAATTGGACCAGCCTGGTAGCCAGTCTTCATTGATTGCACATTGCACCAGTAAGAGCACAGTGTGAAGGTTCAATTAGCAGGGTAAGAGCACAGTTTTGCTCAAAATATTGAAATGCACACAACATTATGGGTGACATACCAGAGTTCAAAAGAGGAAAAATTGTTGGTGCACGTCTTATTGGCGCATCTGTGACCAAGACAGCAAGTCTTTGTGATGTATCAAGAGCCACGGTATCCAGGGTAATGTCAGCATACCACCAAGAAGGACGAACCACATCCAACAGGATTAACTGTGGACGCAAGAGGAAGCTGTCTGAAAGGGATGTTCGGGTGCTAACCCGGATTGTATCCAAAAAACATAAAACCACGGCTGCCCAAATCACGGCAGAATTAAATGTGCACCTCAACTCTCCTCTTTCCACCAGAACTGTCCATCGGGAGCTCCACAGGGTCAATATACACGGCCGGGCTGCTATAGCCAAACCTTTGGTCACTCATGCCAATGCCAAACGTCGGTTTCAATGGTGCAAGGAGCGCAAATCTTGGGCTGTGGACAATGTGAAACATTTATTGTTCTCTGATGAGTCCACCTTTAATGTTTTCCCCACATCTGAGAGAGTTACGGTGTGGAGAAGCCCCAAAGAAGCGTACCACCCAGACTGTTGCATGCCAAGAGTGAAGCATGGGGGTGGATCAGTGATGGTTTGGGCTGCCATATCATGGCATTCCCTTGGCCCAATACTTGTGCTAGATGGGCGCGTCACTTCCAAGGACTACCGAACCATTCTTGAGGACCATGTGCATCCAATGGTTCAAACATTGTATCCTGAAGGTGGTGCCGTGTATCAGGATGACAATGCACCAATACACACAGCAAGACTGGTGAAAGATTGGTTTGATGAACATGAAAGTGAAGTTGAACATCTCCCATGGCCTGCACAGTCACCAGATCTAAATATTATTGAGCCACTTTGGGGTGTTTTGGAGGAGCGAGTCAGGAAACGTTTTCCTCGACCAGTATCACGTAGTGACCTGGCCACTATCCTGCAAGTATTTGCGATCGTTTTCTTTGACCTGGAACTGGTGAAACATTTTTTCAATGTCACACATTAGAGCTACTTGGTGCTGCCTGAAGCGCACGAGAACACCTGTTAGACTATTGATCATGTCGAGGCCATTTAGTAAATGTTCATTAAGACAGGTACCTTTATGCTTTGCAGAGCAATCAAAGACCACCCACACCCTGTCCAGTTTCTTTGGATGATAAATGCCATGGTGTGGTATGTACCGTGTCTCCCCAGGTTGCCCATTATCGTCACACTCTTCTGCATCACCTGTTTCGATGATGCCATTCATATATTTCATGCAATCCTCCAGGTATTTTTTGTCTTTCATAAATTTGCGTTTGAGCTGGTTTAGTCTGCTTTCAGCGAGTTGTCTATTATCTGGCATTTGTGGCCTAACTCTAAATGGTAATGGCATTTTGAAATGTCCCTTTTCGGTTTGTGTTTTCTCTCGCTTGAGCTTTTAGAGGAATATTAAATCCTCCTGTGACACAGTCTTTTCATTACTGTCAGTCTCTTTGAAATCTCTTTTCAAAGCATGTATTGCATCTGCTGGAGTGGAAGAAGGATTTCTTAAATTGTGACTTTGTGACAGAGACTGTTGGCCATATTTGTTTCATTGCAAGGTGTTGAGTTGCCAACAATGCCCTATCCTAAATCTGTGCAAATAGCATAGGGTTTATTGTTTTCGCCTAAGATTATGTGTTTGGGTGCAAGAGCTCTAGGAAAAGTATAACCTATTAGGAGACTTACATCACAACTAAGGAGTGGGGGGACCTCACCTACAATAGGTACCAAATGAGACCACTGTTTGGCTGTTTTACATGTGGGCATGTGTTCTCTGTTAGCAGGTATGCATTTCTTTGAGTACGCAGTGAGGAGCTTTGGGACTGTGGCTGAATTATAACCTCTCACCAGGAGATCATACACCCTCACCTCTTACAACAGCATTTTTACCCAACATAGTAGTCAATCTCAACGTTACTGGGGAAACACCAGCCTGCAGCTCATGTGTTACATCCTGATCAATGAAGATAGTGTCGCTCTGAGTGTCTAATAATGCATAAACCAGTTTTTCCTTGACTGGATTAGTTGCAGTTGAGAGCCACATGGGAACTATCATAGAGGCGTTGACTGTCTGCTCAGATCTGGCAACATTAGGTGACATTGCTGTAGCTGTTTCATTTGAGTTACCTTGAGTTGCATTATCTGTACTCACACGTGCTTGTCTTTGCAAACAATTACTGTACGTTTCATCATGACGGCAGAAAGGGTGTCTCTTTGTGCAGGTTTTGCACGTGAGGTGGAGTTTGCATTCCTTAGCACTGTGTCCATGTTTTAAACAGCCGCAACCAAGTTTATTGTCTTTCAGATATTTCTTTTTATTTTCTAGAGACACCTTTAAGAACTCTGGGCACTCGTAAAGCTGATGTGCATCTTGGCACAACATGCAAGGAGAACTGTTTGGTGTTTTTGTTATTGTCCATTTGTCACTTTGTAATGTTGGGTTTGTGTTAAATTAACTTGTCCTATTCACTCTAATTTCCTTTGTGGTCCTTTTGTCACTGTTTGTTTCAGTGCAGCGAAGTGCGTGAATGGAGGTGACTGGGTTGCAGGCGACTTCAGCTTCTAATGAGAGGAAGGAGGCACAATCCCTTGGAAATTCACCACTCTCCATTAGAGTTTTTGTGACTTGCCTGTTCCATCTTGCATTTATCCAATCCGGTAGTTTGTGCAACAGTTTTTGATTTTCTTCGCAGTCGCTGAGTATTTGTAATCCTTTTACATAAGGCATAGCGAGCATGCACGCATTTATGAAATCTGCAAAGGTCCTTAATCCATCAGCATCTCTAGAATGCACTTTTGACCAATTTGCAAGCCTCTCCCTAAATCCTTTCTGTATCATAAATTGCTGACCATACCTTTGATTTATGTGTCCCAAGCATCTTTGTATGCTTTTTCATCATTTCTAAAGAAAGTCCCTTCAAAGCATTTGCAGGCTGGCCCAGTTACATATCTTTTTAAATAGTACGGTTTATCTGCTGCTGAAATACCCTCTTTTTCCATCAGCAACATAAATATGGATTTCCATTCAATGAAGTTTATGGGATTACGACTGAACACAGTTGGTTCCGGTGTAGGAAGTTTATTTATTTTTATGATGTGTTGCACTGCTTGTGCTGAGCAACACTAGGGGTGCTGTTTGTACTGGAATGAAGGAGATTGCTGGTGTGGGCTGTTTGGGTGTGGTGTTTGGGCTCACTTGTTCACCCTTTATTGACCGTACTCCACCCATCTATGATAACTCTTTGTCATATGCTTCTAACCTGGCTCGAGCTGCTTTGACTTCCTTCTGTGCTCTTAGGTGTTCCAATTCTGAGTTATGAGCTACCATTTGCTTTTTTGCTCTTCCCCCAAAGCTTTTATCTTTTGTTTTTGTCTTTTTTCCTCTAGTACAACCTCATATCCCGCCTCTTTTGCTGCTAGTTTTGCCGCTGCATCGGCTCTTTTTCCGCTAAGCTGTGAAGCTGAGGATCGCTGGCTGTGGTTCGATACTGCAGTCGAGCTGTATATGGAAGGGGCGTAGTCATGCCCTAAGAGTCCACGTAAACGGATTCTTTCACGCTCTGCATCAAAACTTTCATCAACACCACTTATTCTTTCCAGAACTATTTTTTAAAATGTCATAAGTTACTGCTTCACATGCATCAATCTTTCTCCTTATGTCAGATGTTGGTACCATTTGGTTTCTCATTTCTGAATAGAGTTTTAGTATATCATCTTGCTTTCGTTTAATCATGCCTGCAAGTTCTGACAGCTCTTTGTCTGTGATGTTTGTCTTTAGGCTTTCTCTTGTTTCACTTGTCTGTATCTTCCATTCATCATAAGGAGTTATTAGTCTTTTTTCCTTTTTACTAATTTCTTGCCTTTGATATGTTATTATATTTTCTGTCTGTATTTTAACTCTTTCAGAATGTCTTGGCATATCTGACATGCTTTGAGCTTTATCTTGAAGCTCACTTAACATTTGTTCTTTGCAAGTGAATGAGTCTTTAATGTCTTTTCTGTCTTCACTTTCATCTTGAACTGAATCCTTTAAATCTTTAATTTCTAGCTGTAAACTTGCACTCTGTTCGTTTGTGACCGTTTGACTTGCAGATGCAGCCTGTATATTTTCTATTTTGAGCCCCTTTCTGATCCGTTTGTATTCTGACCAACCTCTGCCTTCTGCTGGACGATGTAGGTATTACCTTTCCATACCAGTGGTGGCGGTAATGACCACCTTTAGATTTTTGCCAACTGCCATTAAACTCCAGTAGAAGAAGAAGGAGAAGAGCAAAGAGCGCGAAAAGAAACAAAAATATTGATGTGGAGATAGAAAAGTTGAGTTTACGGTTTTATTTATTTAATCTATAGAGAACATTTTTCAATAAGAAATTATTTGTAATTTTAAGATACATATGAATGGAAAAGCGGACATTATTTTGAGGATGCGTGTCCTCAAGTTGTAGGACACTAAGCAGAAGTGATATGTTTTCCTGTTTAGCTGTTTTTGCACAGAAATGACTCCAGCTTATTAGCTAGCAAAAGCTAGCTCCCTACTTGCACTTGAAGCAGGGGGACGGACGTTGTTTACCTTGAAAAACTTGAGATAGTCTCAATAAACGGTATGTAAAAAATAAAAGAGCCTATGTATGGAGAACTGTACAAAACCTTGTGTCACTGGTGCAGCTATCCCATTGCTAATGTGTAACTGGTTAGTTCTAAACATTTTCAAAGACAGACTGTGAATAACAAAACATTATTTAGTTTATATACATAAAGATTATGTTGCTTAGTACCGCCACAGCCCCAGCGCTATGACCGGAGTAGTATTATCGTAACTTTGCGAAATTTGAACAATTACAACGCCGACAGAGAGCTGAAAACAGCCATTTTGTGCCTTTTTGCTGCTCTAGGCGGGACGGGCGGACGGAAACCTACCGAAATACGTGGTAACGCCAACTGACATTAGCTCACTCTTAAAGATTAGCTTCGCGTATACAAGGTACATTACGGTAATAGAGCAGAAAGGATGCCTATCCAGGCAATGGTTGAGAGTCTGAGGAAAATAAAAAGTAACCTTCAGAATGTTTAAAATAATGAAATATTTAGAACTTTCACATACATGTTTTATGTAAAAAAATATAAATGTATTTTTAAAAATATGAAAAATTATTTTAAAATAAATATTAAATAATGATATAAATAAATATTTAATCATTTTACTGTAGAGTCTTTTTAATTACTTTAACTGATATTGCAGGGTTTTGCAAGCAGGTGTCAAGAAAAAGAACATCCCTGCACCAGAGGCCGCAAGTCCAACCAGCCTGCACCAGAGAAAGCAAGTTTTCTCTGAGCCACATCATCCAATAAGGACGCCACAAACCAATCTTCATACATGTGAGTATTTTATTAAATTCATGAGTGATCTGACTACCAGACCGGTTCAGATTTTCTGCTGATCATTTGAAAGGTTTATGTTATACTGCTAATGAACTAACAAAGAAATATCAATTCACAGAGAAACGCACTTGCTCTTAAAGGTGGGGGAGACAAGGAGTGTGTAAAGAGAGTCATGGCTGAAACCTTAACACATGCTCTGGCCAAGAATATCAACATGCAAGGCATAAATGGGAAGATTGGCTTCCAGCACTTGCAAATAAAATAAGTTGTGATTGGTAAGTTTGTCTTGAGACTCCAACACAGGCTCACTTTGACTATGTATTATCTTGTCTGATTTTACACGGCAGATACTGATGTTCACTTCAGAATTTTATTGTTTGTGTCTGTTTTAGCGGCTGTGTGACATAATCGCCTGACCTCTGATGCCATGGACCAAGAAAGTGAAACAAAAATAAAAATATGGCTTCAAAATGCACCCGATCGGTTTGGCGGGAGAATTGAACGAATGAAAAGGAAAAATGTTAACTGATGATGATGCAGTTTGAATGGATGTTGCTACTGTTTAGCTCGTACTGTTTGAGGTTCTTGCATATTGTCAATAGCAGCAAATATATTTTTGCAATTTAAATTCAAAATAAATATTTGTGTAACTGTATCACTGTTGTGGGATTTTTACTATAGATCATGGCTTTAATATAGATTAGTACATGGCTTTATTAAGGTGGTATCAGGCTAACATCTGGTGCCAGGGTAGAGTTCTGGGGTACTGTTCTGGGCCAGCGCAGGTTCACCTGTGTGTCCACAGCTGGCCCATGTGTGGGCCGCCTCTGGCAAATCAGATCTGGGCCACCAAAGGGCCGTCATTCTTTGCGGTATTTTGGCCGAGTGTAAGTGTATTGTGTGGGCCAGAACTGGGCCAGACCAATTTTGCTATGTGGGTAATTATAAACATTTTACCATCCATTGTCGTGCATAGCCCATTACATTAGTACATTTCTTTCCATTAACACAATCTGTTACATCTTTTCTCATAAACATTTCAAGTTACTCAAATATACATTGAACACAGTTACACACCTTGTTCCCCTATTGACTGAAGCTAAACTTAAAGTGCCTTTTACCCCTTCCGATATCCCTTCTCCGTGTTACCAGACTCCTTTCGGTTTTACCTTTGTGTCACACTGAATTAGTTCCGTTTACATACAGGGGTCGGACAATGAAACTGAAACACCTGGTTTTAGACCACAATAATTTATTAGTATTGTGTAGGGCCTCCTTTTGCGGCCAATACAGCGTCAATTCGTTTTGGGAATGACATATACAAGTCCTGCACAGTGGTCAGAGGGATTTTAAGCCATTCTTCTTGCAGGATAGTGTCCAGGTCACTACGTGATACTGGTGGAGGAAAACGTTTCCTGACTCGCTCCTCCAAAACACCCCAAAGTGGCTCAATAATATTTAGATCTGGTGACTGTGCAACTTCACTTTCATGTTCATCAAACCAATCTTTCACCAGTCTTGGAGTGTCTATTGGTGCATTGTCATCCTGATACACGGCACTGCCTTCAGGATACAATGTTTGAACCATTGGATGCACATGGTCCTCAAGAATGGTTCGGTTGTCCTTGGCAAAGACGCACCCATCTAGCACAAGTATTGGGCCAAGGGAATGCCATGATATGGCAGCCCAAACCATCACTGATCCACCCCCATGCTTCACTCTGGGCATGCAACAGTCTGGGTGGTACCCTTCTTTGGGGCTTCTCCACACCGTAACTCTCCCAGATGTGGGGAAAACAGTAAAGGTGGACTCATCAGAGAACAATAAATGTTTCACATTGTCCACAGCTCAAGATTTGCGCTCCTTGCACCATTGAAACCGACGTTTGGCATTGGCATGAGTGACCAAAGGTTTGGCTATAGCAGCCCGGCCGTGTATATTGACCCTGTGGAGCTCCCGATGGACAGTTCTGGTGGAAACAGGAGAGTTGAGGTGCACATTTAATTCTGCCGTGATTTGGGCAGCCGTGGTTTTATGTTTTTTGGATATAATCCGGGTTAGCACCCGGACATCTCTTTCAGACAGCTTCCTCTTGCGTCCACAGTTAATCCTGTTGGATGTGGTTCGTCCTTCTTGGAGGTATGCTGACATTACCCTGGATACCGTGGCTCTTGATACATCACAAAGACTTGCTGTCCTAGTCACAGATGCACCAGCAAGACGTGCACCAACAATTTGTCCTCTTTTGAACTCCGGTATGTCACCCATAATGTTGTGTGCATTTCAATATTTTGAGCAAAACTGTGCTCTTACCCTGCTAATTGAACCTTCACACTCTGCTCTTACTGGTGCAATGTGCAATCAATGAAGACTGGCTACCAGGCTGGTCCAATTTAGCCATGAAACCTCCCACACTAAAATGACAGGTGTTTCAGTTTCATTTTCCAATCCCTGTACTTCCGTTCACTAGGAAGTTACCAAAATAAGAGCATATAGTCTTAAATGTAGCTACTGTAAACAGCAAATTATTTCATATCACAGTTACGAACCTTGTTCTCCTATAGTCTGAAGCACCGCATACCTCCGTGTTCGTTCCGACTTCAGGAAAATGAGAGGGCCGGTGCTCGCTAGCGGCTGCGTGTGCTGGCAGCTCGGATAAGCTGCTTTTCATCTTGGACGAAGTTTCTGGATGACATTTCCTGGTGGACTCAGGTGCGCAGCAGAGCGTTATGCCAGTGTCAGTGGCTGACATTTTGTGTCAGAGCCAGGGACCACCGCTAGATGCTGCTAATGGCACCCCCATACGCACTTTTGGATCAAGGTTGGTGAATGTATGTTTCAATCATATGTGTCAGTACCTATTCTGGCCACTGATTTTTTGTGTGCTTTCAGGTTATTATCTTGCTAGCATGCTTGTCATGGGTAATGAGTTTCCCACTTTCACATGTCGAGGTAGGAAAACTTTACTGACCGTCCGTTAACTCTTACATGACTCCTCACCTCTCATCGACTCTTTTTTTTTGGCACCCCAAAGGACAGTCCTCAGTCAGAGATCAGTTGTACGTTTCCACAAGTTTATTAAAACCAATCTAAATTCAGAGGGGAGACATCACACACTTACACTGCTACCTGGAAACGTCTGTGTGTTGTCTGACTGGAGCTGCACTTCACTCCGTCATATACCTCACGTTGTGCAGCACCTTTTTTCCAGTTACATACACAATCATTCTATCCATGGATGTCTCCCCAGCAACAGCATCAAAGAAACAGAGATACTGTATATTTCATCATTTAATTAAGAATTGTTTCCCACACGTCTTCAGGAAGTTTCAGGGTGGAATAGTTATCAGATGTTCCGACCAGCACAGAGAGGAGTAGCACACCTCCCCACATACACTGCCGGCTTCTCTGATACAGACAGAAAACACCTGCAAGTCTTAACATTGAATAATGAACACTCATTGTGTTATAACTAGAGGCTACTGTTAAGGTTTTTCCTAACAATCAAAAGCATAACTAAAACTCCTAATAAAAATCAATCTATAAGCAGCAAAGTCCCAAATATATCTTAGTCTTAGCTACTAATAATAAGGCATTTATATTTCCACAATTCCCCCTTTTGATCTCCACCAGGAGATCACTCCACATAGGGTGCAGCCAGCTCCAGCCCCTGAAGTCCGTCCGTCAAAGCACACATCTGATAAGTAGGAGGTTTAGATTCAGCACTCCCCTTCTCAGTTGTGGCAGTGATGAAGCGAACCATCAGAGCCCTGATGCATAGTACACCGCAAAAACCACAGGTAACAATAATGGCAACCAAAGTAGCAATAGAAATCATTAATGACATGATTAAACCTTTCCATTTTCCAAACATATCAGTAAACCATTGCTCCAATGCATTGTCAATCCCTGAATGCTTGTCCATAGTTTTACTCAGAGTTCTCAATCCTTCTAAGGCGCAGGTTACAGATCCGTCAGGAGCGGTGTTATTGGGGATAAAAGTACAACACATATCTCCAAACATGGCACTTTTTCAGCTAGCATCATATCCAACGCCATTCTGTTTTGTATGGCCATGAGAGAGGTGGGGGCTAGTTGTTCTGAAAGACCTTCCACAGCATCCCGGGTTAAGTTGACCAGTTGTAGTACATTGTAATGAATATAATTAATGCGATCTTGTTAGGTATTAATTATCAAATAGTCAAGCTCAGAAGGAACGACACATGAGTCTGTTAATCTTGCAGCAAGATGGTAGCCCACTCTGCGGTGCAACTACAAAGTGTTGGCACCATCTCTCTTTATTTATATATGTGGTTCACACACACAGTTCAACAGACATTCCAAGCATTTAGGGGGTGTATGTGTGTCTCTGTGTGTGTGTGGGGGTCAGAAGGGTTAGGGTGCATGTGTTTTGCTTTTAAACAGAGAGGGAGTGGGGACTGGTACAAGCAACCCCCAGATGTTGCTGATAGTAGCATAACTCACTCCTCTCCCTGGGAAGGAAGAGAACTTTGTACAGACATGAGTGATAAACAATACAAAAGTTTTCAAACCCTAACAGTCCCTCCTTTTTTATCACGAATAAAGTCATGATTAGATACATGTAAAAGAAATCACTTTGTGTGAGCGAAAAAACCCACAGGCGGAAAGCAGATTATATTGTGGGAAAAATACTCACACGGCCCCTTTGCCTAGGCAACCACCAATCATGGTAGAGTACAATAATAATAAAACAATGTGATAAATCAAGAAAACAAAATGTAATAAAAGTAAAAGAATTAAAACAAAACTTGTTCATGTCATCATTGTACTTTTCGTCATTTCACTTAAATAGGAATTTCTTTCGATTTTCTGCTATAAGGTCATTTTATGAAGTACAATTATGAGTACACTCAGGCATTGAAGATATATTCATTTACAACATGTAATCATAGTCATCTGTTTTTGGGTCCAATGTGGTGTCCACTTGAATCAATGCTGCATATGCGACTGTGACTGACTGAGTCACTATCCTTTTTACCATACATTTGCAGCATGGAATAATACATATTGACAAGATGCACAGGATGATCAGGAATACTGCTACAGCGAGTAAGAAAATCTTAACCCAATCCATCCATCCCCCTTGGAGCATCCAGTCTAACCAAGAGGAGCTGGGAGTCGGGTGGTCGTGTGTCATGACGTTTTGCAGGTTACGCAGGTTATTCAGTGCTCCTGTTATATCTGAGGAATGTATATTATCTGGAATATATGTGCAACAAGTGTTGTTCAGCAAAACGCAAACGCCCCCCGTTGATGCTGTTAGAATATCCAAAGCCATGCGGTTCTGAATTATCATGGCTCGCATAGCATTCATTTCTATGTTTTGGCCATCTTCTACTATTATGGAGTTTTTCAAAAACAGCCCTAATCGGTAGCTTAAAGTTTCCACACGCAGCATTAGTTTGCCCATACCTAGCCAAGGAAGGAGAGATAGTGTCACTTTATCTCCTTTTGGCCAAAGCTTAAATTCATCCGGGACATTAGTTCCCCAGATAGGGTCGTGTGGTTTCATTTGGATGCCTTCTCCTTCTGTCAGGTTTTGACCGGGAACAATGAAATATGTACGCTTCGCATACCCCCAGAGTCCTATTGAAAAGGCACATGCTGCTTCTGTGAAATTCATTACCATTACCATTCGATACCAATAGTTCTGCAGAAACAGATGTCTTCGTCCTTTCTTTAGGGGTCTGAGATGAGAGCCGTCCGGTGTCCATCTCTTCTCATGTGATGTCGTACCCTGTGGACCCTGCCTTAAACAGAGAAAGAGTCCTGCTACCAGAATTAGGCTCAGGCTTATCAGTCCTGTCCACGTGGTACAAAAAGCCATACTAAGTTGGGCACAGGTCAGTTGTTCTCTTCACCGGTTTGAGATGCTGAGCCCTATAGGTCACCAGCCCCTTTGTAGCCGGTCTTCCCCTGTTACCCCGTCGGTTGGTTTGGCTCCTGTAACGGTAATATTGGCTTACAGTGGCTCTTGTGGATCCAGGATGGTCTCTCTGCAATTTTTAGAGCTGTCGGTGTGGTCAGGAGAACTCGGTATGGCCCTTTCCAGCAGGGGGCGCTCCAATCCTTTTCGTGGAGTGTCTTAATAAGGACCAGGTCTCCAGGTCTCAGGTTGTTCTGTGGAATATGAGCAGAGATTATCGGCAGACCACTGGACATCTGTACTTCCTTTGTTTGTAACATTTTATTCATTCATTCAGCTAATGATGTTTCCTGCTGTGCTTTTCCTATGTCATCCATTTCTGATGGCAATGGAAAAGGTCTTCCATACACTAATCTATTTTTTATTGTTCCATTTGTTCGTTCAACCAACCCAGCAGATTGTCGGTGGTGTTGAGGTACAATAATTCCACCATATATAAAAAAGACACCCTCAACACCCCAGTCCGGATGTCATGAGAAAGAACAGATGAAGAGCAGGAAATTAAGATTAACACAAGTTTAATTTGATAAGTCTAATAATTCCCTAAACATATTCCATACAAAAAGAATGATACAGAGAAAGAAAGAAAGATTTACCAAAGGCCTTTGGGAGAGACAGCTCGGGTTTCAGCAAAGCATGGCTGTCTGTCTTAACCGAGTTGTCTACCTCCTCAGATATCAGAACATATTATACCCTTCATTTCAAAGCTTACTAACTGAGCCTCCCCATTATGCAGTCTGGCGCTGTAAATCAGTCAAGCCCCCCTTGTGGTTAGTTTATTATCTATACCATGCCCAAAGTAGGCATTTATTGCTTTACTGCCCATACAGAGCATGTTCTGCTTGCAGCTGCTGAGAACATCCTGACCTGGGATTAACCCATTTCTCCAACCTGAAGCCTGCTGTGACCTCTGACCTCTCCCTCTCAGGCTCACAATACATGTTATGTCTCAGTTTTATGGTTATACATGCGAACTGAACTAATATCATGAAAGTACATGATTTTAATTCTCAACAGTGGTAAGAACAATGTTTTTTTTAACTGAAACCCTAATGCTTTAGAGCACAGTTCTATTACATTATTTCTCATTATCTGATCTTATGATTTGTGGGATACCATATGTGGGAAAAAATGTGTCACTAAACTCTTTGCCACTGTGAGTGCATCACAGTGTTTTGCTGGGTATATTTCAACCCATTTAGAAAGAGCGTCTATAACCACTAAACAGTATTTCTTTCCCTGTAACCATGAAAGTTCAATAAAATTTGCATAGTCAGAAAAATGTATGGTGTAGAACAGGTGATTAACCAGGATTAACCAGGTGTATCTTCCCTCCTTTTTGACACATTCCCGTGTGTCACTGTTGCTGCAGTTTTGTAGAGATTATTATTATTATTATTATTTTTTTTTTTTGGCAATATTGGTTTATTTTCTAAATGATATATATCGTTCTGTTTAACAGATTAAAATGTCAATTCTGTTCCAGATGATGTTTTGAACCCTCTATTTTCCCATATTTTGGCAAAATGGTGAACAGAACTGAATACATATTGGCTGTCTGTGTAGATGGTTAGCCTTTTTCCTTCATGTAATTCACAGGCTCCGATGACAGCATACAGCTCTGCAGTCTGTGCTGAACATGTATAGGGCAGGGCCTGTGATTCTATAATTTTAGTTTCAGTGGTTACAGTATAACCAACTCTATTTTTCCCAAACTCATCTTTAGAAGCTGAATCAACCACAATGAATTACATGAATGCGGTTCTCCATCTTCTGCTGTTGGTAGGAGAGTGCTTAAATTGAGTGGACCACATCTTTGTAAGGTTACATTTGGCTGTGAAAGCAGAAGTAAAGCCAGAGCAATGTGTCTTGCTGTTCCTGCAGCGGTTTTAAAGCCTCTGTTTTTCCAAATTCTTATTTATCATATTTTATTTTATTGGGGACTTTATTTTATTTTATTTTATTTTTATAAAGCAAGTCCTTATTACATTTAAAATGAGATCACTGTGTTTGGTAGTTGCTATTATTTTAAATAATGCTTGATTTAGTTCTTATTAAAAAATATGAATGATGAACACAAAAAATGAAGGGCATATTATATCTTATAATCTTAGTTTGTCTTACCCAGTTTTATAGATACACCGTACAGTTTCAGGAAGCTTTGTATTTAGTTCAAGTAACTAAAGTTTGTTTCAATTAACTCAAGTTTTCTCTATTTCAGTCCAGTCCAGTAATTATGTTAAAGTTAATTTCATCTTGTGTTAAATTTGAGTCTATTCGATCATTCTAAACCTGACTGGAAAAAGTCTAAACATCAACAAAGAACATTAAAATCCTTTTGTTTCACCATAAAGAACTGACCTAATATTATTATGATTCAGACTTGCCCTCGTAGTCTTTAACTATTGTGCACATATACCCTAATTTTTACGTAACATGAAACAGACATTTATTTCACAAAAACAGACAGATAAAATACAGACATTTGGCCACATAAAAGTCTAAATACCCTGTTTATCAGTATTGTCAATACAGGTAGAACCTTTGCTATCTTTATATGATTTTTTTTAGAAAAGAATCTGAAAACCTAATTGAGATATAAGTTTGGCAATGTTCATCAGAACATCAGACCTTTAATAGCTCTTTTAAGGTCCCTCAAAGATGAAAATCAGTCATTCCCATTCACACACATTCATACACTACTTACTTACTTTTCTGTAAGAGTAATTTTATTTGCAAAAATTTGAACATAATTTGACTTCTATTATTCTTAAAATGCACATTGTTTCCTCATAACCCATTTTCGTTTCCACTAGGTCTGTTTTGAACGCTTCAATTCTTTTTTATTCACCAAGAATCAATAAAGTGTTCTTAGTGGGGTCCACCTTAAAAGTGTTGTCTGTTGGGTGTCATGTTATCATTGTCAGGTCAGTGAGGTTCATAAGTCAGTCAGAACCATAGTCATTTGGTCTGTGCACATAATGTTTCATTGATCTAGCCTACAATTAGTCAGCAAAACTTCCACTTATAGGAGAAAAAATTATTGTTAATGAATGAGCTGCATTTCCTAGGAACACTGCAATCCCCACTGTCTTCCTTCTGGATGAGCATCAGCTGTTGAAAACTGTCACTTAAAGGCTGCTCTTGCTTATTTTATTTTATTTTTTTTAATCTGTTTATCAACTGTGTGCACGCAGGGACTGAGATGTCCCCTTTGAAATTATAACCTAGCAAGGTTTTTTATTGTCTCTGGATCTTTTTGAATGCATAATCTCCAGTTTAAGATCCCCCTGTAATTTTAGGATTTCAGTGGTAATTAAGTTACCTGAAAATTCTTATTTTTATGCCATCGTTAACATATTTCTCTGGCCCTCTTCACATAATTTTCCATAAACTTTACATCTCCTTCTAAGTTTTTATATTTGCTTTGTTCTTTCCCCATTTTAAATTAGATTAGTTTAAAAACTATGAATGTCCTGAACAGAAGTTCACTGGCATCAGATCAAGGAGAGGACATTAACTCACCCTTCAACTGCGGCTAGTCCGCAGCGGTATTAATTTTCAGGGATGAAACCCGTCCTGTATCTCCTAGATCACCAGTACGTCTTTCTATTCAGGTAAAATAAAACACAGGAACCAGCAGAATCTTGCTATGATTCTTCCAAAATGCTTAGTCCTCCAATCACACACAACCCATTTATTGAATTAGTACTTTGACTAGTCCACTTTTCCCCAACAGTTGCTTACGGCCAACCTAACCTATTTTATGAGCTCTTTTGTTATTTAACACTTAATTTCATTCCCTTACGGCGGAACTACCCAGTCGTTTCTGATCCCCTTACGGCGGAATCCTACCTAATTTATCCCTATTCCCTTCCGGCGGAATAATACCTATCCAATTGCTGTCTCCTTACGGCGAGACACTACCTACGACTGTTTTAAGTACTTATTACAACACAATTTCTCACCTCTGAGCTGACTTCAGTGACTCTTTCGGACCCCAAGAGTCACCAGGCGTCGAGTGAAGCAATAATCTACCGGCCCGATGCGAATTAACCCACCGAGTCTTTGGACCACCGTCCTGGGGCAGACCTCCAGTAGGCTTCCTCGGTGTCAGGTGATCCCTGGGATCCTCAGGTCACTGTAAAAGATAAGTTAGATTACAATATCTGGTTCGAGGGACCAATTCAATGTTAGGTATTAATTATCAAATAGTCAAGCTCAGAAGGAACGACACATGAGTCTCTGTTAATCTTGCAGCAAGATGGCACCCCTCATCTGGCACCCCTCTAGGCACTCCAATTGCATCAATATAGGTGGGAGAGTTCTGCGTGAGGTCAAAGGAGTTAGTTGCGCGCTTCCTTAACACGTGTCTGCGCCTCCGAGCTGTCAGGGTAGAGGGTAGATGAGTGTTATTAGTTCTTTTTATGGCTTCACCAATTAACATCAGTGGTGCCTGTAATCTGACCATAGCACACACTCCCCAGGCTTCCTGAGGGATCCTAATCAAAAGTCTCCTGTCACCACAATAATAGTATAAACCAGCTCTAGCCCACCTTTCAATGTTTGAACCAGGTTCAGTTCTGTTACACCAATCCTGTGGAATTTCACCTAGAAGCACAATGGCATTTGGAGAGGTAAAATTGAAACATTTATAGCTTCCATTGCCTTTATAAGGGGTAAATGGTCCAGCGAGAGTTTTATTGTTAATGGGCGGAAAAATAGTAGCCAGTGTGGTACAGTTAGTGGGTGTAGCTGCCTTGGTTAGATTTAGCATACAGTTATAGCCCCAAGTATCAGAGGGGTACAGAGGAGCAGGTTCAGTGTAAAGGGAGGGTCTCGCAGCTGCACAGGCTACACAGTTAGACATATGATTTTCTTGCGCAGTCTTAGCGATCCATTCTAGCCATAGGTTAGCTTCAGTAAATCCTGTTTCCAATGTTATAAGGTCCTTCACAGTATGTACATCTACATAATGGACAAGGGACGGCCCAGGACTGGGAGTAGGTGATGCTGTGTCCTTAAATACTGTTTGCTGAGGGGAGGCAGAAGGTTTCACTAGTTATACCTTAAAAATGCCTTTAGGGTCTTTTCCTGAGTTGTCGACACCTATGACAAAATAATACCCATTACTTGTCTTAACAGATCGTGGGGTGAGTTGGACATATGTCAGATATCGAGTGGTGAGTATGAAGGGGTTCGCAGGCCCACCAGGTGTTGGTGTGGCTCTAATCAAGGATATATTCTTTTGCAGCTAAGTTGTACCTGTGGTAATAACAATGAGTGTAACTGCAAAAGGAACTAGCTGAAATGTAATCATCCTGTTAACTTTAATTAATCCTTTCAGAGAGAAGATAAAAATGAATTAAAGCAATATCAATATAAACCTTTTACTCCAGAGGGGACAGAAGGATTCTTTCACATTAACTATGCTTTAGGCCCTGCTGCCTCTGCCTCACCTTTGCCTGAGGACTATTGCATTTCCTGCTTCTGTAGTCTCAGGGTGCTTAAAACCTTCTGATCCTCAGCAGGGATGTCTTGACCCCTTCTAAGTGGAGGATGTCTTCTCAGTCCTATTAATTAATTGTGTTTCTTAATTAAAAAACAAACAATGTCTGGGTTCACTCACTACAATCCTTATCGCCCCTGAACAGTAAGCACAACAATAGATGAATATAATAAAAGAGTAAAATGCAATAACATATAAAATATAACTTTTGTTAAGTAAAAACCATAAATTGAAAATGTTATTTTATTTTATTTTCGTTACTGTTGGTATTCTTTCTTCATCAACTAAGGTAGACTGCCTAGTTGTCTGACACAGTTGAGGGGATTATTCTGCCCCTTTGGGTTAGGGGAGCTGGTTTTTTCCTCCAGTCTCCTCCAGGGGTCTCCCTGGTTCCGGTGCCTCGGGCCCCTGGCTCCAAATAAAACCACGAGTCCTCCTTTGCCCTTCAGCCTCACTGCCTTGGGATGTCCTCTCGGTCACTTGGGTATGGGTCCTGTGAACCTTGCCCCCAACCCACATCCGTTAAATGACTTTAAAACCACCCCCCTTTCGACATGGTGTTTTTTGGGTTTTCTCCTGTAGATCTCTCAGCTCCCAGAACCGTTGATGTAGGTTTTCCCCACCACAGTCTGTAGCTGAGAAAAATAGTATTTTTGGACAGATTCTGTATATCACCTGTAGATGTCAGAACTGCTCTTCGTGGTCCCGAAAACCTCCTTCCGGTTCCAGCTGGTATGGAGTGTAATCCTGTGGGTTGAGTTCACTGAAAAACTGATTGACATCAAAGCAAGAGGTAATGCATCAACCCATGATAATTTTTTTCTCTGTTTAGATTTTAAACCCATTTTGGTTTTTCGGTTTTGATTCATTTTTTTAAAATTTTTCCTTGGGACTGGGGGTTGATACACCGTGCCAAACCTGTTTTTTAAAACCCCCAAAACTGGACTCCAACCATTGTGTTTCCTGGTTCTTAAAAGGGGTTCCCATTGTCAGTCCTTATTTTTTTCAGAAAACCCGTGTCTGGGAATGTAATGCTTATGAGACATTTAAACCCACAGTTTTTGCTTTTTCCCTTTTTCACTGCCTATGCTTTTGGCCATCCTGTGAAAGCATCCACACCCCAAAAGCAAGATATCTGAAACCCTTTTTCCTGACTGCACCATGTCTGTGTAGTCAAAATTTTAAATTTCCCTTTTCCTAGTCTTGGGCCCTTGTGATTAAAAAAATTTTCCCTGCAATGGTGTAAATTTTTTCCTTTTGGGGTTTAAATTGCCCACAATCTGTACAGCATTTCACAAAGTGTTTTACCATGTCTTTCATAAAAGGATGCCACCACTCCTTCAGATTCTCCAGCATCTGTCTAATTCCAACGTGTCCTACTCCATGTGCCTCAAAAAAAGTTCCCTTTTTAAAACCCCAGGAGGGAACCCCAAACCTACCATCCTGTCCTCTTCCAATATCCTGACTGCTCTGTAGTTTCCTCTTATCCTCCACTTTCTTCCCCCTCAGGGGCTGCTTTGCTTTGCAGCTACGGTACTCTCTCCAAGGTCAACTTTCTCCCCCACTTCCCCCTCTTCACCCCCATCATCATCTGAACCAATAACCTGCAGTTTTATCTTGGGCAGAATGGTCAGCAGCCCGATTCCCTCTTGCTACTTCTGAATCACTGCTGTCATGTCCTTTACATTTGATCACTGCTACTTTTGCTGGTAACAACAAGGCTTCTGCTAGCTCTTTCATTTCTGCTTCATGGTTTATAGGTTTTCCTCCAGCTGTCAAAAATCCTGCTCTCAACCACTGACAGAGTTCCACATGAACAGCTCCTACTGAGTAGGCGGAGTCTGTGTACATTCACTTCCTGCCCCTCTGTCAGTCTGAGTGCAGCTATAACTGCCATAACGTCTGCTCTCTGTGCTGACTGGGGTCCTTCCAACCTTCGTGCTTCCACTGTTATCAGTCCTGATTCTGTCTGTTCTACTACAGCATAAGCAGCCTTAAGTCCTTTTGTGTCATGCCTGAAACAGCAACCATCTGTGAACAGCTGTCTCACCTGTGGTCCCTCAAGGGGGCTGGCTTCTAAATCTGGTCTTACCTTTTCTGTCCTGCTAACCAGCTCTTCACATTGATGTGGGTTCCCCCCTGTGTTTTTCCATCCGCCATGTTGATTCCCTCGTGACTGTAGTTTATATTGGGTGCCTCCAAGATTTTCCCTGAGCCTGGGTTGTCTCAGAGCTGTTCATGGTGAAACTTTTTAGAGTTCACATTCCCCACCCACTGTGAGTTTTAAAAACATTCAGAGGGTGCCCCATCACTAAATGAGCTTTTTTTTTAATTAATTTTGCCAAACCCTGCTGCATGTTTTGTGCATTGTGGTTGGGCTTTTTTCCCATTTATCCATCATTACTAAAAGTACATCAGCACTCTCCTCTCTCCCCCTTTTTTCCTGAAAAAAACCCCCAATTTACTGCCAGTTTTTTTACAGAAACATCCAAAAAAATTGGTATGGTGTAGTCAGGGAGCGTAAGCTCTGCAGCGTTGGAGAGAAGCTGCTTTAACGCAATAAAGGCTTCCTCTGGTTCCTGAGTCCAATTAAGGACATTGTTGAGATTTCGCATGCCCTGTTCTCTAATTAGGTCACTGAGGGGCTGTGTGAGATCAGTGTAACCTGGGATGTAGTTCTGTCTGTAGCCTGTAAGGCCCAAAAATGACAGCATGTCTTTTACCCTAAGAGGTTTTAGGGTGTGTTAAAAAATACTTTGCTTATGTGAACCTGACATGCTTGTGCTTCCTGCGGTAATAACTCTGCCCAGGAAGGAAACTTGCTTCCTTGCTATTTGTAGTTTATTTTTACTGACCTTGAATCCATGTTTATGCAGATGTCGTAGCACGAGTTCTGTAGACTGCAAACAGAACTCCGCTGTAAATGCTCCCAGTAGTACGTCATCCACGTACTGAATGAGAGTCACGTTCTGTGGTAGGGGGCCCGCCAGTCCCCAGCTGCCAGAGAGCGCTTTACCACTCCTCCCAATGCCTTAGCTTGGTGCTCAGGATGCAAAGAAAGAAAAACATGAGGAACAGCTTCATCTGACATTAAATACCATTCTGCTTGTTCAGGTGTGAACTCTACTTCTGTAACCACACCCTCAGGGGCCACATAAATATTTTTGGATGAAATAAACCATGTCCTACCTTCTACTGTTTCATTAAACAAATCCTGGTACCATTCAATGTGACAACGGTCGTAGAACAGAGTGACATGGGGCGGGTCAGGCGGAGAGGTGTAGGGGCAGAGACTTTGAATCCAGGGTCTCCACAGCTGATACACAGAGAAGATGCTGTTTGGAGAAGAAGGTGCGATCAACAGTCCCCACTAGATGTCAGCATATTCCTCTGCAACTGGCTGTAAAAGATATTGTCCATGCTGAAGCATTTGTCCATATGCCAAAGAGGAACCATCTGGAAAAGTTACCGTTAACCCATCAGTACACACATCAGTACCCACAAAGCACTAATGCTCCCAGCTTCACTAATAAGTCTCTGCCCAGCAAATTAACAGGTGTACTGGGTGAACACACAAAAGGGTGAGTTACTCTCTGAGTCCCAACCTGAACAGAAAGTGGTAAAGTCACAGGCAGAATTTGTGCCGCCCCTGAGAAGCCCATCACAGAAACAGTCTTGGTAGAGAGCAGTGGGTTAGGAGGTTGCTGTGTTATGGTGGAATAAGTAACTTCAGTTTCCATAAAAAAATTCAGACAGTTCTCTCCCACCTTTGCAGGCAACATGGGGTCTGCCATGCCCATGCTGCCTTGGTCCTCCTCAGGGGTGTGTCAGTATGGGCTGTAAGACAGGTATCCACCTGTCTGTGGATACTGGCCCTGCAGGGGTGGGGGAGGTGCCATACCTGCATTAGGAGGGACTGCAAGTCCTGGTACTCCCTGCTGTGAGCCCCAGTTGGGGCAGGCGCGTGCCCAATGTCCAGACTGACCGCATTTGTAGCACACATTTCCCGGTGCTCCGCTGGCTCCACCCCTTCCTCTGGGTGCTCCACGCCATCCACCACGACCACGCTGACCACCAACATGCCATCCGCCTCCAAGACCGGGGTCACTGTACCTGTAACTATAAAATGGATGGGGTGGAGGAGGGGGTAACCCCCCTCCTTGCCACTGATCAGTCACAGACATAGGGGTGTGTGCTGCTGGAGATGCTGCTCCAGCAGGAGTAACAGCTTGAGGTGCAGCTTACATTACATTTTCAGTTTTATCACCTTTTCTCTTACTTAATTTCTCTTTGGTCTCTTGCAGCTGCAATTTAAGGAACTGATTCTGTAGCTGCTCTTTCTCCTCTTTTTTCTGTTTCTCTGCCTCCTGAGCTGTATGTAAATGGTGAATTAAATGTTTTTCCCACTTTGTGAAGTCTGTTCCCTGCAAATCAGGATTATTTTTCATCTTTTGACACACATCAACAGGAACTCCTTTTAATATGGCTTCTTTAAATAGCTCTCCCATTCCTGTCCCGTCACCCTTGGGATTAACTCCTGTGTGTCTCATCCACGTGTCCACGGCTTTTGCATGTTGCTCTGGGTCCCAATCGAATTGAGGGACTGCAACGGGGCGGTGAGTGGATACTGATTTTTTATGGATTTCCCTAGGGCTGTCATTACACGTGTCAGGGGTGTGTCATCAGGGTCATTACTGCAATCAGCATTCTGTTCTATTTCTCTTGCAACTGAGGGATGCACAGATCGCCCCAAAATTGCTCTAAAGTCACCTAAGGCCAGTGTCATGCCTTTAGTCAATGTATCTAATTCCTGTAACCAGACACGTCCACATCCTGCAATAGGTGGCAACTTATCTACTAATGCCTGTACATCTCCCAATGAAAAAGGGACATATTTTGTCATTCCAACTGTCATTCCAACTGATGAGGTCTATGAGTAGTCATGGTGTGTGTTCTCTTAGAATCTTTAAATGTTTTTCTGTCATCTGTTGAGAAGCTTTCTCATATAATTCATGCACTTTTGATTCCAATTGTGTAACCCCTCTTAAAAGTCTAAGCGTTTCTTGTGCTTCTGTCTCAGGCCCTACTTCAGCTCTTTCACTCAACCAATCACTGCCAGAAGCCACACTACTCTGCTCAACACTTTCTTCCTTCTCTTTACTTTTTTGGGTTTGGGATCCAATTTCCTTTCAGGGATATCTCCACCTTTACAGGAGTCCCCGCTATCTGCCGGTCACCAGAGCTGGGTGCCTCCGGCCAGGTTTTCTGTCTAGGTTGTGAGTCAGAGCAGCACGCTCCGTCTTCACGGGAGACTTTCAAAACACTTAATTTCTCTTCAAAATTCCCCAGGAGGGTCTGGCTCACTCCTGTAGGCGGGGGATACACGCATGGTGTAGAGTGCTGCGGGGGAGAGAGCTGTGTTGGGGCCTCTGCTGCTCTCTCTATGGGGTCAGAGAAGGGTTCTATAAGAGGCAGGTCCTCCCACTTGGGGTGTGTATACATTTGAACCGGGTTTAAGGGACAAAAAAGGGTTGTAATGCGCACGTAACTGGCCTGATTCCTTTTGGGCTCCCTAATTATATTTTCTCCATTTTGCACATACTATCACTAGATATATACCATGTGTGAGACTATAGGGCGGAGGAACACTCGGCGGGGGTCTGCTGTCTTTTCTGACTGCTTCTTTTGTGTTCTGTCCTTGCTGCAGTGGATCAATCCCTGCCACCAAAGCAACAAATAACTCCATTCTGTCTCTCTTTTTCCTGCGTCTTTTGCTTCAACTCTACAATTTATTCCACCAAGTCATCCTTTCTCATCAACCTTAATCAAGCAACTTTCTTTATCCTTCAGATGCCTCTTATATTCTCGGTTCAACTATCTAGCTAACGGTTCCCTGTCATCCATTCCTCCTCCTCCTTCAACAATCACCTCCTTGATCTTTTCTATAGTTTTCTGAACTTCCTTCTTTGACTTTTTCTCATGTTTTTCCATAAATTCTGCCAGGACAGTTACCTGATCTGACAACGGTAGCCAGGGACCTGTTCCCCATCCATCATTACTCTTTTCCCCATCAATTTCTCCTTCTATTACACTATGTCACGGTTGTTTTCCTCTTTTTGTTTGTCACTCCCTATGGCAATACGGTTTATAATAAAATCACAGCTTCGACAATCACTTCACCACCTGCCAATTCAGGGTCTCGGGGTCCTATCCCTTGCTACTTAGAGGGGTCCCCAGTCCCTCGGGGAGGCTCTTACTAACCCCAGCCTAAATACCCCAGTCCTCGTCAGTACTGAGTTTGGATTGCCAAATCCGGAACTTATTCACTTCAACACCCTCACCATTCAAGTATCTTGGGTGAAAAGTATGTTACAACAAATAGTTTTACTTAATACATAATTTCTTAACCGTAATACATTATTTCAACCAACAAATATTTTGACCCAAAACTGATCAGGACTGTAAATTTAAGAGAAAACTATTCCACAACACCACCTACACTATTAGCAGGCAAAAGGAGAATAAATATAGATCTCCTTACCTTTTGTTTTGGGTCGACCCTGTGGTGTTGTAGAACGACGTCCGCCTCGTAGTCAATTAATTATCCTTTAGTTAGTGCCGGGTCACGGCACCAAACTGTCGAGGTAGGAAAACTTTACTGGCCGTCCGTTAACTCTTACATTTCTCCTCTCATCGACTCTTTTTATTTGGCACCCCAAAGGACAATACTCAGTCAGAGATCAGTTGTACGTTTCCACAATTTTATTAAAACCAATCTGAATTCAGAGGGGAGACATCACACACGGGTTGCTGAAAACGTCTGTGTCTTGTCTGACTGGAGCTGCACTTCACTCCATCATATACCCCACGCTGTTGTGCAGCAACTTTTTTCCAGTTACATACACAATCATTCTATCTGTGGATTTCTCCCCAGTAACAGCATCAAAGAAACAGAGATATATTTCATCATTTAATTAAGAATTGTTTCCCACACGACTTCAGGAAGTTTCGGGGTGGAATAGTTATCAGAAGTTTCGGTTAGCACAGAGAGGAGTACCATGCCTCCCCAACACTGCCGGCTTCTCACGATACGGAGACAGAAAACACCTGCAAGCTTTAACCTTGAATAATAAACACTTATTGTGTGATCACACTAGAAGCTACTGTTAAGATTTTTTTTCTAACTATCAAAAGCATAACTAAAAATTCCTAATAATAATCAATCTATAAGCAGCAAAGTCCCAAATATATCTTAGTTTTAGCTACTAATAATAAGGCATTTATATTTCCACACTACTAATAATAAGGCATTTATATTTCCACACACAGTCCCCACTTTTTCTGCTAATAGCTAAACATGGGGTAGAGCATTATATTTCAACGGCAGGTCCGTCGGTTTTCTCCGCGAGCACGCCGCCTAGATGCCACTAAGTTAGCAATAGCTAAGGAGGAATTTGCTAACATGGAGCACCTCGGAATTGTATGCCGCTCCAAAAGTCCAAGCCGACAGGGTTTGGCGACCCTGTGGGGATTTGTGGCACCTTAACGCGACCAGTAACGACAGGTACCGAGTCCCTCACTTCCAGGATATTTCCGCCCGTTTGGGGGGGAGCGACTATTTTTTCGAATGTGGATTTAGTGCGGGGCTACCATCAGGTTCCTGTCCTTCAGTTAGATGTACCCAAAACCGCAGTTATCACCTTTCGGTCTTTTAGAGTTTTTATGGATGCCTTTCAGCCTTAAAAGCACTGCACAGACCTACGTTGCCCCCGCCGGCAAAGGCTGGAGCAGTTTCGGTCCGCCCCGTAAAGCCCCTGCAGGAGTTTTGTACGAAGTAATTAAAGGAAGAAAAGGTGACCAGCAGATAGATTGGACCCCCGACAGGTTACAGGCATTCGATGATGCCAAAAAAAGCCCTGGCTAATGCTGCGCTGTTGGCCCACCCGTCTCCTATGGCTCCTGTAGCCTGATTATGCGGTGGGGCCAGTGTGTGAACAATGGGTGGATGGGGCCTGGCAACCCCTCCTTTTTTAGCCGTAAACTTGCTGAGAGAAGGTATAGTACCTTCGACAGGGAACAGCTTGCCCTTTTACTGGCCACACGCTATTTTCGGTTCATGTTGGAAGGCCGAGATTTTACCGCTTTTGTTGACCATAAGCCTTTCACCTTTGCTATGGTGAAGGTTTCGGAACTGTGGTCGACGCAGCAGCAGTAGCATTTGTCTGCTATTTCGGAATTCACTACAGACATTCAGCATGTGGCTGGCAAGAATAATCTGGTGGCTGACTGTTTGTCCTGAGCAAGGGTTTTCTGGGTTTGGCGTTTATTACCTCGCCATGGCCGCCGACCAGCTGACAGATCCAGGGATTCTGGCTTTTAAAACAGCTGAATCCAGTTTGCGTCCAGAAGAGGTGTCTTTTCACGAGAGCAGGACGACTCTTCTGTGTGATGTCCTAACCGGCAAGCCTCAGCCTTTGGTTTCTACTTGCTGCCGTTGGTTTTTGATGCAGCTTATTCCCTTGCACACCCCGGCGTTAAATTCTCGGTGAAGCTGGTTGGGGCAAAGTTTGTGTGATTTTCGAACCTGGGCAGCTTCTTGTGTAGCTTGCCAGCATGCTAAGGTGCAACAACGCGCTAGGGCTCCACTGGAGCAGTTTCCTATTCCACAGGGGAAGTTCGAGCATGTGCATATTGTTGGACCATTTGTTCGCTACTATACCTCCCAGTGTCGTCTGCTACTATATTCTCCAGTATCGTCTGCTACTACAACTCCCAGCATGTATTGCAGCTAATAGGAAGGGGCACAGCTCTGATGTCACAGTGGGCTATATAAGGACACGGGAGAGGCTCCACCATTGCTTTTTCTCCTGCTGGAAACAGAGATGCGGTTACCACACAACAGAGGCGTGCATCATTCTGGAGAAGAAACTCACACCTGGGTTTTCATCAATTCTCCTCACTGGCCAAACTCATGAGAAGCTCAACGAGCTAAAGGCTTTCAGGGATAGGAAGACCAGCAAGTTTTACTTTACCGATCGAAGGCGTGGATTTAACACGCAACCCAATAAAAGCCCACGGAGGTTTCCAAGGAGACAAAATTTCCTCTTTGTTTTTGCTCCAGTCGACTGCTGACGGTCCATACATTTTTTTCCCCATTTTGCCAAAGGAGTTTGTTACGGACGCGTAACAAACTTCCTCCCCTCTCCCCTGCTCCAGAGAAGACGACACCAAGTAATCCTGTTTTGTTTTATTTCTATTAGAAATAGGTTGGCCAGGATAGAGTAGGATTTTAAGGCAATTTAGAGTTGCCACTTGTAGTCCAATATGTTCTAAGTTGTATGTGCATGCAATGTCTTATTGAAACTTTGATTGCTGTTGGAAGCTGTGTGTGTCTCACTGTGTTTGAACACCTGAGCGCAGACTTTAAGGTGAACTTAAAGTTGGATTGCTAGAACCTCATGGTGGTAGTAATAATGATCAATTATTACTGAGAATTTAATTATTGTAATTATCAAGGGCCTTGAGCCATAATCACAACACCAGAGGACATCTCTGATTCAGATACGTAAGTAATATTTGGTTAAGAAATTATTATTATCACAATTTTTTTATTATGATTTTGAATTATAATTCTTGATAAATATTAATTAATCAATAATCATAACTCTTACAATGTGGACTTGGTGGGTCCGCTTTCCCCATCCAGAGGTTTCACCTATCTCCTGACTAAGGTGGACAGGACTACTCGATGGCCGGAAGTGTGTCCTCTATCATCAACCACTTCCGTTGATGTCGCTTGGGCGTTTATCTTCTCCTAGGTGTCACGTTTCGGTATGCCATTGGACCTGACCTCCGACTGGGGCCCCCAGTTCACGTCTGAGTTGTGGACTGCGGTGGTAGAGAGCCTTGGGGTTGAACTCCACCGTACTGCTGCCTACCTCCCGCGGGCCAATGGATCTTTGTGAGAGGTTCCACCATAGTATAAAAGCTGCTTTACGAGCTTCACTGGTGGAGAATAGCTGAATGAATCACCTGCCTTGGGTTCTGCTGGGCCTGTGTTCGCCCCCGAAGGAGGACCTGCTGTCTTCTTCGGCTAAGTTGGTTCTGGCTAGCCGTTGAGGGTGCCAGGGGAATTCCTTCCAGGTCCTTCGGGTTCTGTGGTTTCTAGTAGAGTGGTCTTCATGTGGGAGGCTAGGTTTTTCGCCCCGTTGGTGGCGGATCACTGCCTTCCAAAGTTGTTTGTGCCCAAGGACCTTATGTCTGCTGAGTATGTTTTTATTGGCCATGATGCGCACCGTTTGCTTACTCAGCCTTTGCTTACTCAGCCTACTTACGATGGCCCATTTCGGGTTTTGGAGAGGGGGCCTAAAAATGTTTTGGTGGAGGTAGGGGCAGCTTCTGAGAAGGTTTCGGTGGACTGTTTGAAGCCTGCGCACATGTTGCCAGACAACCCGGCGGAGTTGGCCCAGCCTCCCCGCCATGACAACCCCCTGTTCTTTTGCCCACTGTCCCTGTTGTTGCCGCTGTGTTTGGGTTGTCTCCTTCGAGTCCGCGGGTTCGTGGCAGTCGTATCGACCATCTCATTAGACCACCTTGATTAAGGTGTTTATGCTGAACTGTTTTGATTTGCTGTGGACGAGCAGTTGCGCTCAAGTTAGATGCGTTCGTCCTGCTAATTGCTGATCAGCCAGGAGTTAAAGCTCAGCTTTGAAAGTTTTTAATTCGAAACAGACTGCAGTCAGGACTTTGTGGCCTGGCCACTCCATTGTTCGTTCCATCATTTTATTACCCTTGGGGTTTTTCCACCGAGCGCCCGCCTTAGAGTTTTATAGCCATTGGTTCGAGATTTGGGGCTATTAGCTGCAAGTGGCTAAGGGGCATGGCCCTAGCGTTCTACCAGCTGATAGCTGCTGCTGAAACATACACACGGAGAAAGGCTTCACAGCCTAGTGGTTTTTGATCGTCTTCCCAAGTTAAGTCCAAATTGTTGTGTTATTCTCATTTATCCATAAACTGCTGGTTTGATCTCCCTCTACCCTCTGACATATTTTAATTATTAGTATATGCCTTTTTGTAGAATAGTGCATGCTTAGTTAGGTGAATGTTGTTGGACCAGAATAGTTGGTTGTAAGAGGGACTGTTGGTTTAATAAATTTTCACATAGATAAAGAGATAGTGTTTGTGTTTATTTTGTGAAAGGGTGATTATCTGTCAAGAGAAGGTTCGAATCCCACCATTCAGTGATACGGTTGATACGGTTGATACGGTTGATAATAATACAGTGAGGCCCTGTCCCAATACTCGCACTTCCACCCTTGTGTCCCTGAATTGCGCGTTCCCGTTGATGGGTTCGAGTGCATAGCGTGTCCCAATTCTCCAGAGGGGTCCTTAGCCCCGCCCCCTTTGTGCCCTCAATCCACACTTCGGCGAAGCCCGCATCTAAGCGGACTTCGCCGAAGTATTTTACCCACAATTCACTGCTGCAGATGACGTTCTGAGCAAAAACCAATCACAACCATCAGCGTAATCAACCATCAAATCAGAATAATAAGAACTGCGTTAACGTTAGACAGCAAGCTGACAAATATGGCTCAACATTGTAAGATACCACTGGGTTCAGAGTGAGTCTGGGCAGTCTGTAGGCCATAACACTAAAATTACCTTTCAAACAATCACTGGCGGGGCGAAAGTCTGGTGTATAAGCCTCCTTCGCTTCCTGCACTTTCTCTTCAAAACAATTGCTTGTTGCAGTTTTAAACAGTTTTTTTAGCAGCAAGACTGTGAAAACAGAGCTGGTTCCCGCCCTTTTTGATGTTGCAGTTACGGTGCAGAGGTGCAAGTCGATGACGTAACCCCTACTGTCCAAATTCTCCAATTTTGCACGCTTGTAACCTGTGCACTTCAACCCTTACATGCACTTGTACAAAGTACACACTTCATAGAGGGGCGTAGGGTGTAGTGTGGGTATTGGGACAGGGCCTGAGATTTGCCGTGGTTTGGTTAATAAATATTAATTATTAATGATAATTAACTAATTGTAATTATGAAGGGCTGTGAGCCTAATAATCACACTACCAGAGTGTATCTCTGATCTTTATTGATAGGAAATGATTTTTGATTAGAATTTATTTCTTCTTATTATGACTTTTTAATTATTTCTAATTATAATTTTTGATAAATATTTATAATCAATAATCATAAATCCTAACATGTGTGACTCATTTATAAGAGAAAAATTATTGGAATGCATAACAACAAAACTTATGTTTTATTTTGTTTTTATTGTTAGTAAAACAAAGGCAATTGTGTGAATGCTGTAAAGCATCCACACAATAGTGTTTCTGTTTCTCTTTATTGTGTGAATGCTGAAGGCGATTCAAATTTTACGCAAGATTTTTGAAGTTTTCGATTTTATAATGCAATTGAGCTTTGCACCAATTAATCTTCAGACCTTGCTGGCGCTTACAGTAAAGGAATTATTTTGACATCTTTTACCGTTTCTTCATAACATAGGTTTGTTTCAGAGTACCAAATCTGTCCTTCCTAAGAATAAAAAAATTTGTAAATAACCGACTTTATCACACTGTCACATCTCCTACACAGATTATTGTTGACACATGAAATTCTCCAGGACTGTTCGCCGGTGCCAACTGATACAGACTGTCCAAAGATTTTTTGGATACCTTTTACCGTTTTCTCGTAAAGTAGGTTCGTTTGAGAATGAAAAATCCATCTTTAGTCAGGTTAAAAAAGGTCAAAATGATCCACTTTTTCACTGGTTCACACCTTCCAGACAGATTGTAGTAGAAATTAGAAAAGCTCCATTATTGTTCAGCAAGGCCTGCTGATTCATATGTCGCATGAATCAAATTGATAGCCCTTGTAGTTTTCGAGTTATTCAAAGTTGTTCGAGAGCATGTTCAGGCAGTTTTGTCTTTTTCTCCAATTTATCTTTCTTTTCACCTAGTGTTGTGCCTTAATTGTTATAGAAAAAAGTGTTAATATTATCGTTCCCCTGTCTGTTCTGAGAAAAACGGTACAAGAATGACGTCGATAGGCCTTACAATTTCCGGGTTATGGGCAGTAGTTCAGGAGCATGCACCTCCATTTTAAAAAGCCAAGCCACAATGAGACGATAGGGAGATGCTGCATTAGAAGTGCTGAAGGTGTCAAGTTACACTGACACTCTTTGCTGATTGACTCCTCACTGTTCTGTCTCTGTGTATCTCCTACTGTAAATGTCTGTATGTGGCTATGTATTTCTTTCTACCTCTCTTCTCTCCATGTCTCACACTTGGACCCACACACACACACACACACACACTCATGTTTAACTATCTTTTTGAGGACTTTGCATTGACTTCCATTCATTTTCATGAATTTCTATGGCCTAAACCTGACCCTTCCACAAATCCTTTGACCATCTTCATAGGAGGCATCTACATGGCAGCCATTTTACTTAAACAGCATGTACTGCTGTTCCAACAGCTAGACAACAGTGATTAATCTTAAAGGGAAATTTCATAGACTTTTGCATATAGACTGTTGTAATGAAAAATTCACCTTCTCTCAGGTTAAAAATGGTCAAAATGATCCACTTTTTCACAGGGTCACACCTCCCAGACAGATTTTTGTAGAAACTTGAGAAGCTCCATGATTGTTCAGCAAGGCCTGCTGGTTCATACAGTGCATGAATCAAATCGATATCCCTTATAGTTTTCGAGTTATTAGACGTTGTTCAAGAGCATGTTCAGGCAGTTTTGTCTTTTTCTCCATTTTTCCCTTTCATTTCACCTAGTGTTGTGCCTTTAATATTATATTTTCAACAAAAATGTGTTAACATTCTCGTTCCCCTGTCCGTTCTGAGACAAACGGTCCAAGAATGACGTCGATAGCCCTTACGGTTTCCGAGTTATGGGCGGTAGTTTGGAACCATGCGCCTCCATGTTAAAAGCCCAGGCCACGGGGAGACGATAGTGAGGTGCTGCATTAAAAATGCTGCAGGTGTCAAGTTACACTGACACTCTTTGCTGATTGGCTGATTCATTCCTCACTGTTCTATTTATAGCTCTGTGTATCGTGCACTGTATATCTCTGTATGTGACTCTGCCTTTCTTCTCTCCCTGTCTCCTACTCAGAAACACACAAGAGCCCTGAAAAACACACACACACACACAAACACACACACACACACACACATCCATGGATTAATATCTTTTTGAGGACGAGCATTGACTTCCATTGATTTTCATTCATTTCTATGGCCTAAACCTGACCCGACCCCTAACCCTTTGACCATCTTCATAGGAGGCAACTACATAGCGGCCATTTTGTGTCGAGTACTTAAATAGTATGTACTGCTGTTCCAACAGCTAGATAACAGTGATTAAATTTAAAAGGCAATTTCATATACTTTTGCATATAGGCTGTTAGCACATCAGAACCTGGAACAAACCTCCATCAAAACCAAAAGGAAATCTCCAACAGAACCAGTTAGAAAACCTCCATCAGAACCACGTCCAAAATTCAATTAAATTCAATTCAGTTTTATTTATATAGCGCCAATTCACAACACATGTTGTCTCAAGGCACTTCACAAAAGTCAGGTAGGCTACATATATTCCAATTAGTCCTAACCATTGAACAGTGCAGTCAGAGTTAGATATTTTTGCAAATTGGATAAAAAGTTTTTCTATCTAAGGAAACCCTGCAGATTGCATCCAGTCAGTGACTTGCAGCATTCACTCCTCCCGGATGAGCATGTAGAGACAGTGGACAGTCACTGGCGTTGACTTTGCAGCAATCCTCTTTACTGAGCATGCATGTAGCGACAGTGGAGAGGAAAAACTCCCTTTTAACAGGAAGAAACCTCCAGCAGAACCAGGCTCAGTGTGAGCGGCCATCTGCCACGACCGACTGGGGGTTAGAGAGAACAGAACAGAGACACAAAGAGAACAAAGAAGCACTGATCCAGGAGTACTTTCTATGGGAAGGAAAAGTAAATGTTAATGGATGTAGCTCCTTTAGTCGTTTCACCTAGAAAGAAAGAACTGATAAACTCTGAGCCAGTTTTCAAGGTTAGAGTCTGAAGAGAGCACATAGAGTTAGTTACAGTAAAAGCTCCGTCAGTAGCTATGTCTAGGAGAGAGAAAGGGTTAAACACTGAAAGACAGGGCCAAGTGGATTATCGGTAGAGGGTGAGCATTAAGTTGTTGCCAGCAGAAGCTCGGACGATGCCCCTCTCCAGAAAGGTGTCACAGGTAGACACAGAGTCAGGCCAGGTGTAGCTTCTAGGAAGAGAAAAGAGAGAGAACAAAGTTAAAAGCTGAAATAACAGCAAATAAATCAATCAGAATCAGATGGAAACTCTATCAGAACCAGGAAAAACATCCATTAGAACCAGAAACAAATCTCTATCAGAACCTGGTACAAATCTTCATCAGAACCATGTACAAACCTCCATCTGAACCAGGTCCAAAGTATATCAGAACCAGGTCAAACCTATCAGAACCAGGAAGAAAACTCCACCAGAACCAGGTCCAAATCTCCTTCAGAATCAGTAGGACCCTTCTATAAGAAACAGGTCCAACATTCATCAGAACCAGACCCAAACTCCATCAGGAACCAAGAGGAATTCTTCATTAGAACCAGTTAGGAACCCTACATCAGAACCAGGTCCAAACTCTAGCAGAACCAGGAACAAATCTCCATCAGAACCAGACCCAAACTCTAGCAGAACCAGGAACAAATCTCCATCAGAACCAGACCCAAACTCCATCAGAACCAAGATAAATTTTACTTCAGGACCAGTTAGGAACCCACTATCAGAACCAGGTCCAAACTCAATCAGAACCAGAAAGAAACCTCTATAAGAACCAGTCCCCAAAATCGATCAGAACCTGGAACAAATCTCAATCAGAACTGGACCCAAACTCCATCAGAATCAGGAAAAACTCTCCATCAGAACCAGGTACAAACCTGTATCAGAACCAGGTACAAACCTGTATCAGAACCAGGTCCAAATTCTATCAGAGCCAAGGAGAAACATTCATCAGAACCAGATCTAAACTCCATCAGAACCAGGAAGAAACTTCTATAAGAACCAGGTCCAACATTCAGCAGAACCAGACCAAAACTCCATCAGAACCAAGAGGAATTCTTCATCAGAACCACTTAAAAACCCTCCATCAGAACCAGGTCCAAACTCTATCAGAACCAGACCCAAACTCCATCAGAACCAGGAGGAATTCCCCATCAGGACTAGTTAGGAACCCACTATTAGAACCAGGTCCAAACTCTATCAGAACAAGAAAGAAACCTCCATCAGAACCAGGTCCAACATCCATCTGAACCTGGAAAGAATCTCCATAAGAACCAGACCCAATCTCCATTAGAACCAGGAGTAATTCTCCATCAGGACCAGTTAGGAACCCACTATCAAAACCAGTTCCAAACTCCATCAGAACCAAGAGGAAACCTACATCAGAACCAGTTAGGGACCCTCCACCAGAACCAGGAAAAAAATCTCCATCAAAACCAGGTACAAACCTGTATCAGAACCAAGTACAAACCTGTATCAGAACCAGGTCCAGATTCTAACAGAGCCAAGGAGAACATTCATCAGAACCAGTTCCAAACTCCATCAGAACCAGGAACAAATCTCCATCAGAACCACATCCAAACTTAACCCGAACCACAACGAGACATCTATCAGAACCAGCTCCAAAATCCATCAAAACCTGGAACAAATCTCCATCAGAACTGGACCCAAACTCCATCAGAACCAAGAGGAAATCTCCATTAGAACCAGTTAGAGACTCTCTACCAGTACCAGGTCCAAATTGCCTTCAGAACCAGGAGGAACCTTCTATGAGAACCAGGTCCAAACTCCATCAGAACCAGGTACAAACCTGTATCAGAACCGGGCCCAAACTCTATCAGAGCCAAGGACAAACATCCATCAGAACCAGGTACAGACTTCCACCAGAACCAGATCCAAACTCCATCAGAACCTGGCAAAAAGCTCCATCAGAACCACAAAAAAATCTGTTTAAGAAGCTTCTAAAAATTTTCATCAGAACCAGGAAGAAACCTCCATCAGAACCAGGAAAAAATCTCCTTCAGAACCTTGAACAAATCTACACCAGAACCATGTACAAGCATCCATCAGGAACAGGTCCAAACTCTGTCAGAACCAGGTACAAATCTTCATCAGATCCAGGAGGCACCCTCTATCACAATCAGGAACAAACCCCCATCAGAACCGGATCCAATCTCTATCAGAACCAGAATGAAACCACTACTCTGTGACTTATGATGATAAGACCATCTTCATAGGTCCCTGGAGAGCATCAAAACAGCGACCATTTGATGTCAGCTACTTAAACAGCTTCTATTGCTCTTCCAACACCTGAACAAGTGAATAATTTTAAAGGGCAATTTCATAGACCTATGAATATAGGCTGTAGTAAGCATTAGCATTTTAATTAATTTAAGCTTCTACATTGTTTTTGCATAGTAGATGGGGTAAATTAATATCAGCCTTCATGCTAGTGATAGCCAATATGCTAATGTTAGCATTTTTTTTTCTCTTTCTCCTCTCTTCTCTCTTAGCTGATGAACACATTTGCCTTTTTAGGACATTACCTGTTTGTTTTTGTGTTTCTTCAGGTAATTTTTGTTAGCTCATTCTTTTCAGAAATTTTCTGCCATTTTTTAATATATTTTAGCACTGACTTCAACTTCTTAGTCTATATTTTTGCTTCAGTCTATGCTTTTTCAGCTCATCTATGGGCAGTTCCTTCCTGCTTTTTTAATGTTTTTTGTCAGTTGTTGTATTTCAACAACTATTTCAACATGTAGTTTTAAGGTAACAACACCTTGTTACGCTGTTTTATAGCTAATAGTCTTCCTGCTTAAACAGATCAGATGACCGTTTTTTTTCGCTGTTTCTGCTATTTCTACTAATTTATCAGATTTCAGCTGATATTCTGCTGTCAACCTTAGCCGCTTTCTGCCAGCTTTCAAGAGGAGTTTAGCATTTCTGTTTTCTTCTAATTCATTACATTTCAGCTTTCAGCTACAATAAATGAATTCTTCAGGAATCATTCTAATGCTTTAAATGGCTAAGACATAGAGCTAACAAAATCTATAAATATTTCAAATACATCAATCCTATGTGGTTTAACTAGGGTAAAAATCTATGCATGACTTCAAATGTAAAGGAAAATACCATATTACCCATCTAAATTGAAGCTATCAAACATTATAAAATAAACAGTCTGAAAGGGAAAATAGACCTTTATATTAATGAGCAAACTATGACACACATTTTATTTTACATTAGTAAGAAGGAGATATATATATACTTAATTTCTTTAAATTATACGTAATGTGGTTCTGGTTGCTGAAACATTTTTCAATAAATTTGCTAAATTGACACACAGGTTGAACCATGCATACAAAGAGGGGATGTCAGCCTTAAAAAATAAAATGGAACACTGGGTTACAAAAGTTTAAGCACTTATGGGAGCATTACTGCAACTATATGGAAAAGGTTGCTTAAATCTCCAGTGAGGACTTAGTGACATTGTGACTAGAGCAGGGGATGGATCTTCTGTGGCCACCCTCAAGGCACATCAGCCAGATCCCAAGACAACTGTATGTCAAAAGTTGGCTGATAAAACGAATTTCAGAGACAGTGGTATAAGGACTTTTCATGGCTTCATTTCATCCCATGGGTTGAATGAGTATTATGCTTTTACTGTCACAAATATTTTTCAAAGACGACACTGGAGTTTGCAAAAAACACAGAGCAGACATTCATTTCCGCTGGTTTTAAAAACTGGAAGAAGGGCCGGGAAAAATTTGCATTACACACTAGATCAGAATGTCACAAAATGGCCTTGACAACACAAATCTATGAGACTAGATCAGTGGATGTGCAACTGTCTAATGTACATGCATCACTGCAAGAGGAGGCAGAAACCTGTCTGTTAAAAATGATTTGTGCTGCACAGTTTTTGGCAAAACAGGGTCTTGCTCTTAGAGGGCATGATGACGGTGAAGGAAATGTTGCACAGTTATTACAGTATACATCTGAGGATGACCTTGAAGGAAATGGCTGAGTTCCTGGATTGATTACTCAAGTCCCAAAGTTCAAAATGAGATCCTGAGTTTACTAAGCCACTCACTAGTGCATGAAGTTGTGGATAACATCAGGTTACTTTCACAACTGCAGTTTTCTGTGATTATGGATCGAACACACGACGTGTCCGGAAAGGAGCAGGAGGCAGTAGATGTGAGATGATAGTTCATCAAGAATTTGTCAGCATGTATGACACCACAGGAGAAAACCTTACAAAGGTTATTATGGATGTACTGCTCTGTCTCAACTTGTCAATACCTGGGTTGAGGCCAAGCCCATGATGGTGCAGCAAACATGGCAGGAATTGTCATGCTCTGCTTTTTTGGAGTTATTTTTTGTTTACCTTTTCTTTGTTAAGTGGTTTGTTTATTACTTTCTTCATTTTTTGGGTTCATGTGTTTAGTTTTTCTTAGATTCGTATTTCCCCAGATTCTGTTTATTAGTCTAGTTTCTTGTTTACCTTCCCTGCTGTCAGCCTCACCTGTGTGTCATTAGTCTATTCCCCTCAGCTCCTCTGTAGCCCTGTTCAACACCTGTTTCATATTTAATCAGATTACCTGTCACCCATTTTCATTGGTTCACACTCCTTTCTCCGTCAGTATATATGTTTGGTTATTTTCATTGTTCTTCGCTCTGTCCTCCTGTTAACTTCCCTTCTGTTTCCTGCTCCATGTCGTTGTTTGTGTTTTTGGAGACTCGTGTAAATTCTACCATTTTTGTTATTAAAGAAGAGAGATTCTTAAACTTACCATGCTGCTTCCAAGCATCTTTCTGCACTCCGGCTCCGTTCAACCACCCTTTATGACAGGAATATATTCAGGAGCTCAGGCCATTATCAAAATGCATCAACCTCTGGCTCCTTTTGTACACTGTGGAGGCCATTGTATGAAATCTGATCATACAACATGCCGGCTCAGCCTCTTATGTTGTTTGTGAGTCTATGCAGTGGGCTCATGATTTGGGGGTTCTGTTTGGCAAGTCAATGAAAATTAAGTCTATTTTCCAGGATATTGTAAAAGCAGGGCCAGTCCAGTCTATCAGGCCCTTGTGTCCAACAAAGTGGACTGTACGTACAGGTGCCATTTATTCGCTACTTAACCAGTATCAGGCTGTATTGCCTGCTTTAGAGGCAATGGCATCTGGTAAATTGGATTCAGCCAGCAGGGCAAATGGCTTGCTTGAAAGATTTCAAAAGGACAATGTAGTTCTTGGTCTCCTGGTTGCCTTGAAGGTTACAGAGGAATTAGAGTGCCTCAATAAGTCTCTTCAAAGTTGTACAAAGACAGTTGATGGTATGCTTGCAACTGTCACTAGTGTTAAAGAAAGCATAGCTGAAGCACACTGAATAGGTACAGCAGAGAAGCCATGGAGCGGCACAAGCTAAAGTACGTGTGATGGTAAGCTAACACTACCTAATGCTAGCTTGCTATATGGTTCACATACACAATAAGCACAGCATACAATGATTCACCAGTTGAAAATATTAGTTATAATATGTATGCTATGACTAGTTCCGCCGCCCCCTACCCAATCAAAGATCGACAGTCTTCTGACGTCACCTTCTCAGCACGCCTCGGGACAGATGGAACCGCAAGCAACCAGGTACAAAAAATAGTAACTGTTCCATGTAACCATTACTAATGGAGAAGCCTAAACAGCAAGTAGAAAAGAAAAGGGGCATTTGTCACTTGTCTGCCTACTTCCAGCGGTATCACTCCTATTCTCATAATCATTAATCGTTTCTCTATGGCTTGCCACTTAATTCCCTTGAGAAAACTTCCCACGTCAATTGAAACTGTTCACCTTCTGGTGAAGCATTTTTATCCTTCTTCATGCTCTGTCCCTAGAAATCCTGTCTGACCGTGGCATTTATAACTGCCTTGGGTGGAGTATGCTCATAACTGCTGTGTCTCTATGGCCACTGAACTTTCTGCTTTTGAGTCGTCCTTAGGCTATCAACCCGCACTTTTTGTGTGTGATGAGACATCTCAGTCGCCTCAGTTTAATACCTCGTCACTGTAAACGCGCCTGATCTTGGATCCCTAGTTCTTTTATCTTGGATGACACTCTTATGGCCCTTTTCTATTAGTATCTACTCAGCTGATATAACTTTTAAAGTGGCTAATGCAACAAGAACAATATTTGAACACTCAAATAGAAAAGTAAAATGTCACTAAATAAAAGTGGCATACCAGTAAAAAGTGGAATATGCTACCAGATAAAAGTGGCATACCAGTAAAAAGTAGAATATGCCACCAGATGGAAGTGGCATACCAGTGAAAAGTGGAATATGCTACCAGATAGAAGTGGCATACCAGTAGAAAGTAGAATATGTCACCAGATGGAAGTGGCATCCCAGTAAAAAGTGGAATATATCACCAGATAGAAGTGGCATACCATTAAAAAGTGGAATATGCCACAAGATAGAAGTGCCATACCAGTAAAAAGTGGAATATGCCACCAGATGGAAGTGGCATACCAGTAAAAAGTGGAATATGCCACCAGAATTTTTTTTGGTAATGTCTTTTTAGTTTTTGAAAGAACTTTGGACATTAAAAAGTTCGAATTGACACATGACTAAACAAAGTGGTGGCTTTCTGTCTTTAACAACAATGGCTTTTTAATGTCTTGCATGTTTTTATTTCAAATTTGAATGTATGAAAATTATAGTTACGCTGATTCCATTTCTGCTACCTGTGCAACCCCTTTTCTTTTCCAATGGTTATAATCAGTCTGACAAAGAGAGGTACGTCCAATCCTTGTGGTTTTACTTAGTACCCCTACACATAGCCCATTCTAAAATGGCCAAACTCTAACACTCAGTAGTTTATTCCAACCTCCCCAACAACCCGGCACCATTCCAAACCCTTTGTGAAGTGCCTTGAGACGACATGTGTTGTGACTTGGCGCTATCTAAATAAAACTGAATTGAACTGAATTGATATTAGGCCACACACACATGCACAATAGGTGGTGGTAGGCCACCTATTGTACATGTGCAACCTATTATTTGCATCCAAAGAAAAAGCATAGCTCTACATCGGTTAAGTCAGACTAGATGTGGCTAGGCTAAAGCTTATCAGATCACCCGGTATCAACTACTTACTGTAATATTGATAACAGGCTGCCGCTTTCTAAGACAACACTCAGTCACAATGTTAAAGAAAACACAGAAAAGAAAACGACGGCAAAGATTTGATGTTTACTGTTTTCTCTGACACAGACACATGAACTATGTTACAACCACACACGTACATTCGTTTTCTTAACTGCATAAAATATCTTGTCAATAAATCCAAAATACGACATTTAGCGCCAATGTAGGGTGTTTGATAAAACTGGTATGCCACTTTTATTACTGGCATGCCACTTTCAAAAGTACCACTTCCCGCTGTCTCTCGAGTTTCTGATAACTGGCAATGAGTGTTTAACATCACCACTGAGGAATGTTAGCCCACTCTCCTTGGCAGAAATGTTTTTATTCAACCATGTTGGAGGGTTTTTGGAGTCATTTTGGTTGATTGGCCTCTACTGGGAAGGTTCACCACTGATGCAGTTGTTGATTCTGGCTCTCACTTTGGTTCACTGGCATCCCAAAGTCTTAGAAATGCATTTGTAACCCTTTCCAGAAAGATGTCAATGACTTTGTTTACTGTTTTTAGATGATGTGTTGTATTTTTAAAGCTTTCAGCCATCATATAGGTTCTATTTAAATTATTTCTATATCTGCAGGTCAGGTAATAACCGGGCGTGTTCGAGTTGTTAAATTCAGCTCAGCTTTCTGAAAAAATGTAATTTAAACACAGTTAATTCATGATTTAAGTATGACTTTTTCACCGAGGGCCAGGCTGGTTTGGAGAACTTTTCTTCCCTTAATTAATGAAATCATCATTTAAAAACTGCTTTATGTATTTACTCAGGTTATCGATATCAATATTAAAATTTGTTTGATGATTTAAAATTAACATCATTATATACAAAACATACTTTAGTTGCCATTAATATGAAGCTCACTAAAATCTATTCTGTGTGAAAGAGTCATTGTTAGGTATCTCTTGGCTAATGGGTAACTTGTGACTTTTGACTTTCTCAATAAAAGCTAATTAATTATTGACTAGTTCCACATAGTTGCACTTTACCAAGTTTGTCAGTTTAACATACAAAGCTTTTACTCAGTTAGAAGCACTAATACTAAGAAGAAAGGAGCTACATAATTTGGAAAAGTCAACATGGGAGCCAGTACAACTACAGGTTTGAACATGTGTTTTCCCTCTTATGATATTTATTTTTTTTTTTTTTATTGCTCAGCAACTCCAAACAGAGAGGAGCAACCCATACAAAAAACCATTAGGTCTTTCTCAGCAGAAGATTGAAATGATAAGACAAGCAAAAAACTTAAAGAGTGGGGTATATGTCAATTAGCACCTGACAGAAAAATGCTAAGATAGTTAGAAATTGCCGACTACTTCTGGTTAAGAGGATGAGGGCAGTGTTCTCTTTGAAAATTAAAACTCTTAAATTAAGAATGCACATGAGCAGCCAGAATGATCAGTCATCTGAATATAAATTTAGTTTTAAGAATAATATTGATCTGGAGAATAATCTTGGTAATGATTGTAATTTATCTAAGATTTAGTTTCTCAACATAACTATAATAGTTATGTATAAGATAATAATAAGATAAAGTTATATAAGTATAAGTAAAGTATAAGATAAAGTTATGCATAAGATAATATGCTTAATAATATTAATTTAGAGGGCTTTTCTATAATACACTTTAATAGCAGAAGTTTGTATGCACTATTGTAGTAATCAAAATATATTTGACAACTTTTTACTGTAATTCCAAGTGATTGCAATAATCAAAACTTGGATAGCAAAGTAAAAGGGCGTAGATTTTGTCCAGGAGGTGTATGATATTTTTGTATAAATCGTATCAATAAAACTGGTGGTGGAGTTGCTTTTTCTGTACAGAAAGACTCCCAATATAAGGTAATTTATACCACAATTGTAGATGGAATGTTGGAAAGCCTGACAATTGAGATACAGATTGCCAAATTCAGGAATATTTTTTAGTTTTTTTTTTATATCGAACGCCAGGCTAAATACCATAGTTGATGGATTTGGAAGATTCTGTGAGAGAAAAAAAAAAACGTTTGTGGTGACTTTAATATTGACCTGTTGAAATGGAGTTTTGACGAAAATTCAGTCTGGAAGACTCACCTCCACCACCGAGACGGGACACCACATAGGGCTTGATCCGGGACACGTGGAAGGTAGGGTGAACTCTCATGGCACGGGGCAGATGTAAACGAACAGCCACAGGATTGATGATCTTGGATATGGGAAAGGGTCCCACAAAACGAGGTGCCAGCTTACGGGAGTCAACCAGAAGCGGGAGGTCCTTGGTGGATAGCCAAACCTTCGGTCCCACCTGGTAGCTTGGAGCAGGGATTCTCCGACGATTTGCTGTGCGTGCCTGCACCTCCGACATTCTGATCATAGACCTTCTTGCCTTCCTCCAGATGCGCTGACATCTTAGGGCCGCGGCCTGAGCAGAATTCAATTCAATTCAGTTTATTTATATAGCGCCAATTCACAACACATGTCGTCTCAAGGCACTTCACAAAAGTCAGGTACATGCATTACAATTAATCCGAATCATTGAACAGTGCAGTCAGATTCAGTTATTTATTCAAATTGAATAAAAAGTTTGTCTAAGGAAACCCAGCAGATTGCATCCAGTCAGTGACTTGCAGCATTCAGTCCTCCCAGATGAGCATGTAGAGACAGTGGACTGTCACTGGCGTTGACTTTGCAGCAATCCCTCATACTGAGCATGCATGTAGCGACAGTGGAGAGGAAAAACTCCCTTTTAACAGGAAGAAACCTCCAGCAGAACCAGGCTCAGTGTGAGCGGCCATCTGCCACGACCGACTGGGGGTTAGAGAGAACAGAGCAGAGACACAAAGAGAACAAAGAAGCACTGATCCAGGAGTCCTTTCTATGGGAAGGAAAAGGTAAACGTCAATGGATGCAGCTCCTTCAGTTGTTCCACCTAGAAAGAAAGAACAGACAAACTCTGAGGCAGTTTTCAATGTTAGAGTCTGAAGAGAGCACATAGAGTTAGTTACAGTAAAAGCTCCATCAGTAGCTATGTCTAGGAGAGAGAAAGGGTTAAACACTGAAAGACAGGGCCACGTGGACCATCGGTAGAGGGCGAAGGAACCTCAGCCTCTATCTCCTGGACTGTGAACAAGGGTGGCTGAAAACCAAATACAACTTGGAAAGGGGATAACCCCGTGGCACTAGCCGGGAGGGTGTTGACAGCATATTCAACCCAGGGTAAATTTTGAGACCATTTGGTTGCGTCTGACTCACATAGTGCGCGAAGTTTGGTCTCCACCTCCTGGTTGGCCCTCTCAGTCTGTCCATCCGACTGCGGGTGAAATCCTGAGGACAAACTAACAGTAATCCCCAGCAAGGAACAAAACTCTTTCCAAAAACGTGACACAAATTGGGGCCCTCTGTCTGAGACAATGTCTGTGGGTATGCCGTGAAGGCAAAAAACCTCACGTGCCAGAATGTCCCCCATTGGCTTGGCTGAGGGCAACTTCTTGAGAGGGACTAGGTGAACCATCTTAGAAAAATCTGGTCGATGATAGTTAACAAAAACTGTGAAAGCCATTAGAAACTGGCAAAGCTGTGACGAAGTCCATGGCTATGTGTGACCAGGGACGAGGAGGAATGGGCAGGGGATGTAAGAGTCCAGCAGGAGGGCGATGAGAAGACTTGGCTTGGGAACATTGAGTACAGGCTGTGACGAAAATCTGTGAATCTTGACAAGGAGATGGCCACCAAAAACTGAGTTCGGACCATCTGCAACGTCCTGCTGATACCAGGATGACAGAACAGACGTGAATTATGGCATGAATTCAGCACCTTGGTTACGAGGCGCTCCGGAAAAAAAACACCGGTCAGGTGGGCATGAAGTTGGAATAGGAGGTCTTGGGGAATCTCTAACCTCTCCCTCCAACTCCCAACATGGTGACCGAGAGGTCTCACTGATTCCGGAAGAATAAACCTCATCCTCCCCAGAGGTCTGTGACTCAGGGTTCCTGTATTCTGGACAGGGCATCTGGTTTGCCATTTTTGACTCCAGGTCTGAAAGACAAAGAGAATTTGAATCTTCCAAAAAAAAAAGGGCCCACCTTGCCTGCCTGGATTAAGGCGCTTCGCTGATCTCAGGTACTCAGGTTCTTATGATCTGTCCATACAAGAAACGGTCCCTTAGCCCCCTCTAGCCAATGCCTCCACTCCTCGAGAGCCAACTTCACTGCCAACAGTTCTCGGTCCCCCACATCATAATTGCGCTCTGCTTGGGACAAAGTCCTAGAAAAAAAAAGCACATGGGCACATGGGTGAATACGGTCATCAGAATTTCTTTGGCTTAGGACAGCTCCAACCCCTGTGTTTGAGGCGTCAACCTCCACAATGAACTGTTATCGGGGTTAGGGGACCGTAGAACAGGAGCAGATGTAAATAATCCTTTGAGCTTGACAAAAGCTCTTTCTGCTGTCTCATTCCAAACAAACCTTGTTTTAGATGATGTGAGAGCATTAAGAGGGGCGCTACGAGGCTATAATTCCTGATGAACCATCTGTAAAAATTAGCAAACCCAGAAACCTTTGAAGTGTTGCTGTCGGTAGGAGGAAGGCCATTCCAAGACCGCCTTGACGTTGGAGGGGTCCACTATGACTTGGTCTGGAGAAATGATGAACCCAAAGGGAATGAGGTGGTAGTGGTATGAAACTCACATTTTTCAGCTTTGACAAAGATGATTTGAAGAAGACGGAGGAGGACAGCCCGGACATGATTTCTGTGGGTTTCCAGATCCTGGGAATAAAAAGAATGTCATCAAGGGTATACAAAAACAAACTGTCCCACCATGTCCCTCAGGACATCATTCAACAGTGCCTGAAAAACTGCAGGGGCATTGGTTAAACCAAAAGGCATTACACAGTACTCGTAGTGCCCCAGTGGGAGTGATAAATGCCGTCTTCCATTCATCCCCCTTGATACGAACAAGGTGGTAAGCGTTTCTCAAATCCAACTTAGAGAAGATCTTGGCGCCCTGAATCTGGACGAAAGCAGTGTTCATAAGTGTTAGAGGGTATCGGTTTTGATGGTGACGTTTTTTAAAAACCCCTGTAGTCGATACATGGTCTCAAGGAACCATCCTTCTTTCCCACAAAGAAGAAGCCTGCCCCTGCTGGAAAGAAGAAGGTCTGATAAACACCAGCTTTAGTGACTCATCAACATACTTCCTCATGGCTTGGTTCTCTGGTCCTGATAATGAATACAATCGACCCCTAGGAGGAGAAGTGCCTGGTAGGAGCTCAATGCCACAGTCATAGGGTCTATGAGGTGGAAGTGCCGTAGCCCTGGACTTGTTGAAAACCTCCTTAAGTGCATGATATTCGGGTGGTACCTTAGACAGATCAGGATATGTCTCCCCAATGTCATTCTCCGGAAAAAATCTGTAGAGGCAGAAGACAGACAAGTGGCCGAGCAGGACTTAGCCAGCCCAAAATCTCTTTGGCTTGCCAAAAATATGGGGGTTGTGCTTTTGTAACCAGGGGGCCCAAACAATGGGTAGTTAGGAGAGTTGATGATCCTGAATGTGACCTTGTCCTGATGATTGCCCCCCAGTGTGAGTTTATTACCTCCGTTTAGTATGACCCACTTGATACTATGACCATCCAATGCCAGGACATTACGGGTGTCAGACGTGGGAAGGAGCTTAATGTCATGGTCCCTGGCATACGACCATCCATAAACTCGTGTCCGCCCCTGGGCAATGAACCCTGACACCTGATGAGAAGTAGAAGACACTGAAGGTTGCAGGAAATGAGCATGAGGAGACAGACAGTTGACTTCGGCTCAGTAGAGTTCTCCTCACCTACTGAGCCGGGCTTTAACCCCCCCGGACACCCCCCTTGAATGCAACATGGCCAGTCCACCACAAAAAAACACAGTTATTCTTCCTTCGTCGATCTCGCCCCCCGCAGAAATCTTGAACGACCAAATGCATGGTCCCGGGTCACAACGGTGATTAGAGGGTGGAAGACCCTGGTTCTAGGTGGGGACAGGACTGTGAGCTGAAGAGGATTAACCCCCCTATGAAGCCTTTCCCTCCTCCTTTCTGTGAGCCGCAATCGATGCGGGTGACAGGTCCTCAAGTGGTGAGGGAGCCGGGTAGTCCTGAGTAGCCAGTTCATCCTTGTTCTCCATTCAGACCTTGCATGAAAGCATCCATTTGGCATGCCTCATCCAAGACTGTCTGCTGCCAGTAAAAAGTCAATGATATAAGATGTAACACTTCTCTCTCCCTGTTTAAGGAGAGTAAAACCTCTGGCAGCTTCACGACTAGGAAGAACTGATCAAAACCCCCATGAGCTCTTTTGGAGAATGCAGAATAAGAAAACCCCCCCAGTGATCGAACCATTTTCCCCTCAGCAGTGCCCCATTGCTTAGCCTTTTCCAGAGAGCAGGGAAATAAAAAAAAAGCCACCTTAGAGCGCTCAGAAGGAACGAAGAGGCTGAAGCTCAAAGAATCTCACATTGAGTAAGAAAAGCACGGCACTGGTCAGGATCCCCTAAACAGCTCAGGAGGCGTGAGTCTAGGTTCTCTTTCCACAGCGGAAAGATCAGTAATTGGGGAAACAGGCTGTGGAAGGACGCTGGCCGTGGAGGCAGGAGTCATGGATCGCAGCATAGAAATCACTTCCCCCAAACGGAATTAAGACGGGCAATAGGTGATCAACATTAGTGCGCCACTGCCTTGCTGGCGGGTCCATCTTTGGCCAGATTTTAATCACGACCAGAGACAGAGAACCCAAATTCAGCAAACACAAAGTGCTAAGTAAAAGGTTATTCGGAAACTCAGGATCAGAGAGCGAAAAAACAGCAGTCAGCCCTTTCCCGGAACAACTGAGAACACAGAGAGGCTAGTTAGTAGCTGAATAAAACTCAGGATCTGCAAGGAGTTAGATAAAGCCACTAACCTTCTCAGTCTGGTGATGAGGCACAGAATCCAGAGGAGGAAGAGATCCAAGACAGTTAATGAGGAAGCGTCCAACAGACTGAAATCGGATTGCCGACTGATCCAAATCCTCGGGGAACAGCTGACGCTGTGACAGGACCACAGAGAGCTGTGATTGTCCTCTTGACAATAAATCCCGGCAGACTAGAGAGCCAGGCGGACTCAGGCTGAATAAACCAGTGGCTAGGCTGAGACGTAAATCCAGGGACAGAAACAGGTCAAATTCCAGGCTAGAGGCGTCAGACAAGGGCAAAAGGGGAGAGACATAAACCAGAGGCAGAAAACAGAGTGAAATCCAAAATCCAATCCGTCAGACAAGGAGCAAGCAAGAGGGAATAATCTGTAAGGCAAGGCAAGGTCATGGAACGAGATCAGTCAGAAGGAACGCTGGATAACTACACTCACAAATGTTTTTTTCCAAATCTGGCACCGTCTGCCGGTCAGAGGGCTGTATATAACTGCAGCTCCACAGGTGTGTGGCATGACGGTGATTGCGCAGCAGCGCAGCAGCAGACAGGTGAAGCAGATGAGTTAATTGCATGAGTGAGAGCAGAGCAGGCAGACGGGCCAGAATCATAACAGAAATAACACAAATTAGATTTGTAATACAATGTTTAGTTTTTATCTAAGACCTCTCTGAATTACAAAGTGCCACACTTGTGTTAATGTGCGTGGCCCAGCAACTAGTGGGTTATTTTTAAGTGATAATAGTGACAATCTTTCCATATTTACAATTTTGCACAATTTAGCCTACTTATATTTCAGTAAGAATAAGGACTTGGGGAAAGAACCGAGGCTCTAAAGATAGACCTAACACACTGCAATTGGAATGAAAATTTTAGTTTAGGGGGCTAGATAACGAACACTATCCTGTTAGAAGTGCTGGGCAAGGGCAGGCGGGTGGGCAGGTGGGCCGGGCAGAACACAGCAATGAAGTCCAGAGGAACAAGCAAATAATAAAACTCAAAACCTTATAGAGGCGATCGTGACAGTTATGGAAAAATTGTAAGCCCTGTGACACCATATGCAATTTATCTTCCAAAAAGGGTGGTTTCCAAATGATAAAGAAAAAGCTAAGGTAATATCAGTATTTAAACCTGGAGATAAACATTTTTTGAGAATTATAGACCAGTTCCGTTCTTCCCAGTTCTCAAAATATTTGAGAACTATTTGTCAAACTGTGGATTATTATTGATAAACATAGAGCAGTTAGTAAAATCTGATACAGGTTTAAGGGAAAAATAGAACTACTACTGTAGTTCTATCTTCCTTAAAGGCCACTACTACCTATTCAAAAATCGGATATGGTCCATCAAATATCAAAGGCAATTGAAAATGAGGAATTTTCGGTGGCATTTATTGATCTAGAAAAGCATTTGATACTATTGGTTACAGCATATTATTAAGTAAAATTGAGAGGTATGAAATAAGACGGGTTGCAAGTTCTTGAATGAAAGTTACTGTAAAATAGACTGCAGTGTGTGAAAATTAACAAGACTGTGTCACAAATTTAGAAGGGTCACATGTGGAGTACCCCAGGGATCTGTGATTGGTCCCAAATCTCACTTTACTATATATTTTTGATAGCTGTAATGTCACTAACTTATTGAAATGTATTATTTTTGTGGATGATATGTACTGTTCTGGGAAAATTGGAAGGAGCTAATGTCCTGTATTGAAATGGAGTTGGGAAACCTTAAAACTTGGTTTGTTAAACAGATTATCACTTAACATTAAAAAACTAATTCAAAGTTTTGGAAATCAAAAAAGGGAATAATGGTGATTGGCACTAAAAATTTTGTGACGCTAAAATCAAACGAGTGACTGATCACACACTGATATGGAAACAACATATCAAGTATATTAAAGAAAAGATCGCCAAATCAATAGCAATCCTGCATAAGTCTAGAAATATATTAAATTATCAGGATTTACTTATATTTTACTGTTCACTTATATTTACCTATATATCTTTGTGTGTGAAGATTTGGGGATTCAGCACAATAAATTATATATTTCTTTTGCAAAAGCAAGTGAGGTGGAATTTTCTTATCAAAGTGAGAGAGAAGTTAACTCATTTAATAGACAAGGGCCGGACTTTATCTTTAAAGGTTTATTCAAAGGCATACAGCGTTTGAAGAGTTTGAAGACTCTGTCACCGATCAAGTCAGATTGAACAGAGCCCCGAACACAAAGTACAAATCATATTTATAGCAGAATGAGGGTGTTGTCTCAGCTTCAAAGAGTTTAACTTTATGGCCCCTAAACCCTTCCCAGGTCAGAGGTAACAAAGTTATTAATGAGGGCCCCATCTGCCCTCCCTCAAAACATAACTCTTTAGGGAGTATTAACCATTAACCTTCTGGTAATGTATTTAGAGTCCATATGCTCTAAATAACAGAACACTAATAAAAACACAGAGGTCAGAGGAGAAAGGTGAATGAAATTCATAGCACTTAAGAAAGAATTCCCATTACACTTATAATCATATAAGTAATCATACACTAAAAGAACATTCTACAAAACCATCACCCAGGATAATAAGCAAAGTAAAACCAAATAAAAAAGAATATATATATATATATATATATATATAACAAATACATGTGTTATTTCCATGGTTTTTCTCTAAGAACGAAGTACCTCAAATTACTAGCAAAACAAACACAAAATAATAAGGATAACAACACATTAAAATAATAAATCTCCAAATCTCTATTTATACCACTAGAATGCTGAACATCAGTATTAACACCCCAAACAGTTTTAGAGTTATTACATCATTATAGCATCTCAAGCAATATAAAATGCATCGTTATCCATACCATCTGTTATCTCAAATGCAGAATTACCACATCATCACAAACGGAAATTAAGTCTACATCCTTATAAACTTTTAGCATGGAAACATTGATCAGTCCTATTACCATTCCTTTAACCATTGGAATAATACAACATGAAAGAAACATCAAAATCAAAAATAAAAATAAAATAATTACTCCAATCTTTATTAACCAGGATGTCTCACCACTAGTAATAATCCAGGACCATGGATCCCAAGTTACTCATAATTACTCAGATTAGTCACACATTGTCTTAGCTGAACCTTTTCCCAAATGAACACAGAAGTAATAAAAATACTCCCAATACCAATCATCAGCAGCAGAACAGACCATCTTCCATACAGCTGCATCGTGACCTTGAAGTGGAATGTCCTTTCTTCTGGTACTGAAAGCAAACTGTTTTTTCAAAGAAAACAAATCATAAACAAAACTTAAAAATCCTGCTGCCTCTCCTGAGTGGCTTCTGCACTTCAAGCTGCCCTGTTACCAATAAAGTACAGGTGGGTGGTCCTTGGAAACTCCTCTAGGCAGGAGGTTCAGAACCAGGATGCTGCTCAGGTGGTGTTCTAGTGAACACCTTGCAGTGCGTAAAAATGGACCCAGGTGACCCGTCCTGGACCTTCACGCAGTTGGTGAGTCACCAGCAGAATTTGAAACGGACCTCTCCACCGTTGTCTCTCTAGTGACGTCTCCTGGTATCTCTAATCAGCACCCACTCTCCTGGCTGGAAACTGGTGCAGGGGTCTGTCAGCTACAAGGGGTAGGCGGCTTTCACCGTCTGATGGATGACTTAGGAGAGAGAGATGTGACTGAACGTTACAATATTCCAACATGGAATGTTCAAAATGAGCAGTTTTAGTGTGCTTGGTGTTAGTACTCGGTTCTTCCCCTGTATTTGCAGGTCTCCCAAAAAAGGATTTCAAAAGGACTCAAATTAGCTTTGGATCTATTTCTCATCCTAATATACATAAGAAACCAGAGGGTGAGCTTGTTGGCCAGGACAACCTGTTTCTTCACAGCATTTAGCCAATTTATTCTTTATTGTTTCATTTTCTCGTTCTACTGCTCCACCTGATTGTGGGTGGTAAGCACAATGTGTCTTCAACTGGAAACCTAGAAGCTTACTAATTTCCTGTAAAGCTTTTGTTAACAAAATGTGTTCCGTTATCACTGAAAATCACCTCTGGGAACCCCCCCAACGGGAAGAATCTCTGTCAACAAAGACTTCGCAAACAGCACTGCTGTCTGCGTGTTTTGTTGGGAAAACGCTTCAACATATTTAGAAAACAGGTCCACAACCACCAAACAATATTTCTTCCCTTCAGCAGGTGTCAACTCAATGAAATCCATCATCAAATGCTGAAATGGGAACTGGGGAGGTGGATGTGCTGCTTGTGATTGTGCAGGAACCCTGGAGGGGTTGTGAGAAGCACAGATCAAAAAATCACTTTACAATAATTTTCAGCTACCACTGAAAACCCATTTGTATACCAATATTTTTTAACCATATCCAGCATTCCCCCTTTGGACACATGATCCAATCCGTGCCTCCATTTAGCAAACCAGGGAAAAAAATGTTTAGGCAGGCATGGTCTACCATCAGAGAAATGCCAGCCAGAACTGCTGTTAAAGATACAGCCATCTTTTCACCATTCTTCTTTCTCCTGTGGAGTAGCAAAAGATTGAATTTCAGGAACAGTGACAGCCTGTGGATCAGTCAAAGAAAGAAAAGTTTCATCTGAGGGGAAAGGCCTCAAAGCTGGGGCCTTTGCTGCTGAGTCCACTGATTCGTTATCCCCTAGAAACAGAATCAGACTGTCCTGTGTGCGCAGCACACTTAACCACAGCCAAACGTGCAGGTAACAAAATAGCATCCAGAAGATCAGACACTTGTCTACCATTCAAAAATAGGTTTCCTTCTGATTTCAAAAAAGGAGCGATGGTTTCCACAATGACCCCGAATCATGAACCAGCTCCGAAAACAATATCTTGAGTCTGTGTAAATAGTCACAGTCTTTCCTTCTGCCAACTTGCAAGCTTCAGTTAGAGCAATAATTCAGCTGTTTGAACAGAGTAGTGCGCTGGCAAAGGACCTGAGCGCAAAAACAGCTGAGTCAGAGCACACTGCAAAACCTACTTGATTCAGACCCACAGCAGACCGGGAGGAAGACCCATCTACATATACAAAAAACAAGATCAGGGTTAGTCAAAGGGGTGTCTTGCAAGTCAGGACGAGGGGTTACAAAACAACATTTAAGATAGCTGCGCCGTCAGGACTCTCACCATCCTCCTCAGTAGGCAGAAGTGTGGCTGGGTTAAAGTGTTTACAGCGTTTAATTGTAATGTTAAGGCATGTACAACAAATTGAAGAATACCTAAAGCACCTTGCTGCTGATAATTGAGACGTATTTTGTTCCAGGAGGATGATGGAAAACAGAATGTGGAAACACAAAAACTGTCAATGGATTATATCCAACAATGTAACGTGACGCTAACACTGCTTTTTCAGCTGCTGCAATAGCTTGCAAACAATAGGCAGCCCCAGCTGCCACTGGATCAAGCTTACTGGAATAATAAGCACAGGTCCCCAATTTATCACCATGGGATGCAACAACACAGATGACATGAAACCAGATTTGTTCATCCACCATTTGAATAAAATGGCTTGTCAGAGTTCGGTAAAGCCAATGCAGGCGCAGAAGACAGGGCTGTTTTTAAATCAATGAAAGCCAGTTCTGACTCATCTGTCCATTTAATTTTGTCTGCAGCTGCCAGGCTCCTCCCATATATTAAAATGGCAAAGGCGCTTCCAGCTCAGAGTAATTCAGAATGTGAGCTCTGCAATAGCCTGTCATACCCAAAAATGACATCATTTGTTTCTTGGTGACAGGTTTGGGATTTTCAGAACTGCTTCAATGCGCTGAGGCGACAGTTTTTGCTTTATGTGAGAGAACATGACCAAGAAATGTCACTTCTTCCTGCACAAACGACATTTTAGATTTTGAAAAGTGGTGTCCCTTTTCATAAAGAGTTTGAAGCAGCTTCAAAGTGTCTTTCCTACATTGATCGCTGATCCCGCTGGTAATAATACAAAAATCATCACATACTGTGTAAAGAACAGTTCCAGGAGGCAGAGTCCAATCAGCCAAAGAATCTTTCAGAGCTGTGTAAAAATAGTCGGACTCTCAGTGTAGCCCGGGGCAAGACGAGTTAAAACAATATGGCTTCCCATCAAATTCAAAGCAAAACCAATACTGACTATCCTTGTGCACCCCAGGGACAGAAAAAAAATGCATTTACCAGGTCTATCACTGAAAAATATTTAGCTTCTGGCGGAATTTGTGACAAAATCGTAGGAACGGGTCGGAAACCTGATGGTGCGCGGGTCACAACAGACTGGTTGACAGCCTGCAGGTCCATGACAAATCTCCATTCGTCAGGTAACCAGGGGCCCTAATTTTTTACAGGGAACAATGGGTTCTCACAGGTGAATTTGGACAGGGCACAATTACCCTAGCTTTAAGGAGGGAATCAAAAACAGGACGAATCCCCTCAAGAGCTTCCTTTTTCAATAAGTATTGTTTCTGACATGGCCTGTAGGTTGATTTGGAATAATAACAACTGGCTCACAATCTGTAATGAGACCAACATCATATTTGTGAGCACCAGCCAACAATGAATCAGGCAGCTTCACAAGATCTGCATCCGCAGAGGAAGCAGTAGCTAAAAACAGATGTGAAAGTGAAATCAGTTGCACTGTACGATTACAGGCAACACAACAGTGGGACAATGGTCTTTTGAAAGCATTTTGAGGAGACACACAACACCCTATGGGACGTCGGTCTCCTCCAATCTGTGGTGAGGAGACAACGCCTAACCAATAAACCCACATCCTTCATTTCCATATTTTCAGACTTGGCCAACGATACATGCGGTACCGAACCAGGAAACTTGAAAGAAATGCAGCTGTTCAGAGTCAAAGTCACAGATAAAGCTGTGATCATTCCAGTACATGTCAGAGAGGTGCACTCTCTCGTTTGTAAATTCTGTACCAACTGTCCTCATAGTCAAAATCAGCTCCTTCAGATACATGTGAAGTACCAATGCAGATCATCTGCAACATTATCTCACTGCCATGTGTCACCCGCATTTAATGCCAATGTGACAAAGTGTTGAGGTACAGACCAACTGGAAGCTTCCAAGAATATGCATATAGGGGGTTGATCGGGGCCAATGTACTGCAGTTGTAGTCATAGTCAAATTCGTTCGAGCTGTGAAATGTCGGTCCATCAGGCTTTGAAATAATAGCAATATTCAATGTGCACATCATTCTCTACCCATCAAGTTTAAAGGGACACAAGGAGACACCAAAAAAAATTTTTTGACTGCAGTCCTGTGGAGTGGAACACTTTTAGAGGAACAGAAAAACTTTCCCTAAACCGGTTTCACCCGAAGCAGGACAGAATGAACATAACGCACACTCAGTTTTGGCTGCTCTTTGATACATTTAGCTGATAAAACAGAGTGTGTCGCTCCTGAATCTACAACAAAAGAATTTCTTCACACTGCACCATCATAGAAAACATAAGCATTCTTTTAAAAGCAGGTAGGTGTATGGAGATATGTGCCTGCTAAAAATACGGAGGGGCACCTTCTAAGTGTTAAATAGGCCTCTGTAAGCAACCTATGTGAATCAGTATCATCATGCAACTGTGTGTGTGTGTGTGAAACCTCACGCTCCTAAGAGAACCCATCCTCAAGGCGAATGGCGTTCCGATCCAGGTGTCCTATCCTCCCCACGTCAGTTACCGCCGTCAGGCCGTTGCAGTTTCTCAGGACATTCATTCTTCCAGTGACCACATCTGTCAACAGTTATGGCAAGCATCGGAGCGGGACCACTGTCCTCTTCCCCGAACTCTGCCCCGGCGTCCGCAAGCTCGTCCTCGAGGAAAGAACCACGTTGATTTGTACTGTAGTACAGGGTCAAAGCAGCGTTATGCAAATCAGTCTCTCTTTTGTCAACTTGTTTTCTTCTTCCTGTCGTTGATAACGTCAATCGGTGTAAAGCATGTCTTTTCAGCTCCTCAAAACGCAATCCATGTTCCAGCCAACATAAAGAGTCTTAGTTTTTGCTGCGATCTCAGGGAGAACGTCCATAATATATCACACAGCAGCTTTTCCCCAGGGCCCAAAAACAGTAAAGTTAGCAGGGCGTTCCATACCTGAATGTTTATGAACGCTTTCCTTTCCATCCTGTAAAGAAAATCAGCGACAGTCTCGTCAGGATGTGTTTGACTTGTTGTAGCACGCACAATCACTCCTGTGGAAATTTTGTGATCAAATCAGTGCACAAATGTTCCACGGCATTATAACATGGACCATTACGATGATTTAAATCACCATTTTCACCACCCGTAATCACACCAAGTCACAAAGCAGGATCTGGCAGTCTCAAACAACTAAAGCTCCAGATTTTGATTTTGCTGCAAGGAGCGGCGAATTCATGTTCCAGTCGGCCCATCTCGTGCAAAAAGCTTTAAATTCAGTGGCAAAACTTTCTTCCGTCCTTTTTTCCAGTCTTCTACGGATCTGAAAGCATTGCAGCGCTGGCTTGGATGTCTGCTGCAGTCAACGGTCGAAACACCAACTGAGGTTAATCGTTCCAGCTACTTCCAAAACATGGGGCATTGATACTCTTACCCCTCTTTTTTGTCATCACCTTGCTGTTTTCCACTTCGTAGCCACGCAAAAACTCAGGAAAAGTAATAGGAGAAGAGAATAAAGGTGATTTCAGTCCTTCGATGATCCCGGTCGCTGCTCATCTGTAGGCAGTCTTTATCTTAGAAAGGATTGAGTTAGAGGAGAAGGAGGGTGTACGATCACACTTTCTGCCCGCGGGGCCGCTGTGCTCGGTGAGATCAGCCTGCAGCCGCAGTGGATATGTTGGGTGACTCACGGGCTGATGATGAAGCGGGGACTGGCGAGTTGACTTGGCCGACTTGTAGGCTGATTACCGCTTGACTGCTGCTGGAGGAGGACGGGAGTCTAGATCGAGGTCTGCCAACTGCAGGCCTCTGCAACTCCATCTGTAAAGATGGATATGGACAGGAGGTGAAGCATCACAAGGTCTTTATGGAGGTGAAAACGTGGGGATTATTAACGGTATAACCAGCATTGTCATGTCTGTTTTCCCCTTTCCCCCTGCCATCTGTTTTAGATCAGACTTTCTTTCTCTTACGGATAGCCTCCGTAATCCATTCATTCAACACTTTACCCATATTCCTTCTGATCAAATCTTGTTTTTTTAATCTTTTTTTTATTTTTAATTTTCTCCCAATCTCCATCCATCAACTGTTTTACTTTATCAACTGATTTACACTTAAACTTCACCTTGTGGAAACAAACTTATCGTCCCAAATTAAAGCACATTTAACACAATCATCCCCACCTTTTTCTTTCATTATTTTATAAATCGCAGAGTTTGGAGAAGGACGCACCTCTGATGCCCTTGAGGTTCCGAAACCCATTTATATTTACCTGTTCAGCGGCACGTTTGCCACTGGCTTTCTCTCCTTTATAAGGTGTAGAAAATGCTAAAAAACACCCGCAAAACCTTGTTTTGCTTGTCTTATTGTTACCAATAAAACCCTCCCTGTATCCCTTTACAGGGTAACCTGGCCCTCAGCCAATGTCCCCCTTCTCCCACTCCGACAACCTAATCAATTAATTAGGAGATAATGATTAATGTGTAATAATAAAGAAAAATAATATTATATAATCAGAGTAATTTCTCACCCAGATATTTTTGTAGACAAATGGTTCGGATCCAATCGGCCAGAAGAAGCAGGCAGGCTCTGTAGGACTCCCCCTCCATAAAAATGGAGGTGGACTGATTCTCAGGCTGGCCAGGAGTCCCTTTCCCCTCCTGTGTTCTTCTAGCTCATCGGATCCTGTTCGTTTACGCCAAAAATGTGGGGAATTTCTTATCAAAGTGAGAGAGAAGTTAACTCATTTAATAGACAAAGGCGACTTTATCTTTAAAAGTTATTCAAGGCATACAGCGTTTGAAGAGTTTTAAGACTCTGTCACCAATCAAGTCAGATTGAACCAGAGCCCCGAACACAAAGTACAAATCATATTTATAGCAGAATGAGGGTGTTGTCTCAGCTTCAAAGAGTTTAAACTAGGGCCCCTAAACCCTTACCAGGTCAGAGGTAAGAAAATATTCATGAGGGCCCCATCTCCCCTCCTCAAAACATAAAACTCTTTAGGGGGTGTTAAACCATAAACCTTATGGTAATAGATTTAGATCCCGTCTGCTCTAAATAACAGAACACTAATAAAAACACAGAGGTCAGAGGAGAAAGGTGAATGAAGTTCATAGCACTTAAGAATTCCCATTACACAAGGTATACGTTTTATTATTAAGGCTGGTTACCCTTTGATATGCAACATCATAGGGGTGGAAACTTCAGCCATGTGGGGCCTGCAGTCCATCATATTTCCATACCCCTGTCATTCGATGCATCACCCCCCTCGTTATATCGACGCCAAGGATTTGAACATTAAAAAAAAACAGATTTGAATGTGAAAACAAAAAATCTAAAACTGAAACGAACAAAACATGTTCAAAACATAAACGTGTAATAAGAAAGAACTGAATCGAATCTTTATTTAAACAGAAAGAAATATTAGTTTCCCTTTTAAATACTTTTTTTATTTTTCAGATCTCAAGATCATAATGTGACATTGGGTTTCAACATTTATTTTTTTAGTTTCCACTATGTTTTTTTAAGATTCAATAATTTTGACCCTTTCTTTGGAATGTCAGATCACATCTCTGGGGACCTGGGGCCTCATATACGAAAGATTGCGCAGCTTTCATACTAAAAGTTTGCAGTAGGGAGAAATTCTGAAACTTGCGGCGCACAAAAAAAATTCAGATGTACGAAACTGTGCGTAGACATGTCCCTGCACACGTAGCCTCAGGATGCAGGAGAAAAGTTAATATTAAAGTTTTATTATTGGTCTGGAACGTAATTTGGAACTGGAACCGGGACTGGAGGCACAGCACTGTACAGAAAAGGAGGACAGGTAAGAACTCTGAAGTCAAATGGGGATTACTGGAAACTGGATCAATATCTTTGCTTACAGTGTGATGAAGTGGTGGTTGGGAGTGGGAGTGGAAGAATGATGTGGTGTCTGGGAGGACCAACCTGATGCTGCTGGGGAATCGGTGAGTTTTCCAGGAAGACGGCGAGTACCCTGCTGAGGTTTTAGGTGAATATTTAGCAGTTGTATAATCCAGATCTATTTACTGAGACGGTGTTACCTGGTGAGGATTCGGTGAAGTAATTGGTGGAGGGTGAGCAGGGTTTGCTTGCCTGGAGATGTAGGTTTTGAGCTGTCAGCCGGAGCTTGATCCAAAATGGGTTTCTTCTGAAGCTTGAGTACTTAGGCTGAGGCAGGACTTTGAGCCAGAGCTGAAGGTCGCTGGGACTTGAGATCAGGACTTGAGGTTTCCTAGGAAGGAGCTCACGAAAGGTAAGAGACTATGGAGTTACCACAAAGGTTAACACTCAGGCACTGTAGTGCTGACAGCTCCACCTTCTTATACTCCTCAAGGTTGATGGAAATGAGGAACACCTGCTACCCTCCACACCGGAGGATCTTGGTGGCATCTAGTGGTGAGTAAGTGTTAGCAGCAGGCAAAAACAATACATGAAAAACTCCTAGATAGTTTTCACTTTTACTCACCTCGAACTTTAACGAACTCCTCCTAGGGATTTTGAGCTATCATCTTCACTCGTACTCGTCGTCTTCCGCTTTATCCGGGACCGGGCCGCAGGGGCAGCAGACTCAGCAGAGACGCCCAGATGTCCCTCTCCCAAGACATCTCCTCCAGCTCCTCCGGGGAGGCCAAGGCGTTCCCAGGCCAGCCAAGAGACACAGTCCCTCCAGCGTGTCCTGGGCCGTGCCCTGGGCCTCCTCCCGGTGGGATGTGCCTGAAACACCTCCCGAGGAAGACGTCCAGGAGGCATCCGATATAGATGCCTGAGCCACCTCAACTGGCTCCTCTTGATGTGGAGGAGCAGCAACTCTACTACGAGCCCCTCCCGGATGGCCGAGCTCCTCACTCTATCTCTAAGGGAGTGCCCGGCCACCACTACAGAGGAAGCTCATTTCAGCTGCTTGTATGCGGGATCTCGTTCTTTCGGTCATGACCCAAAGTTCATGGCCATAGGATCGGTTCATGGCCATAGGATCGGTCTACGTTCCTACGTAGACCGATCCTATGGCCATGAACCAATCGTTAAATCAAGAGCTTCGCTTTTCGGCTCAGGTCTCCTCACCACAACGGACCGGCACAGTGCCCCCATTACTGCGGCAGCCGCACCGATCCGTCTGTCGATCTCCCGCTCCATTCTTCCCTCACTCATGAACAAGACCCCGAGATACTTGAACTCCTCCACTTGAGGCAGGAAATCCCCTCCAAGCTGAAGAGGACAAGCCACCCTTTTCTGGTCGAGAACCATGGCCTTGGACTTGGAGGAGCCCAAGCGCATGCTGTAGGTCTTGGCTAGAGGAGGCCAGCAGGACCATATCATCTGCAAAAAGAAGAGACGAAATCCACTGGTCCCCAAACAAGACCCCCTCCGGCACTTGGCTGTGCCTAGAAATCCTGTCCATAAAAGTTACGAACAGGGCCTGTGACAAAGGGCAGCCCTACCAGGGTTGAGGGTTGAGGAGATGCTCGAAGTGCTCCTTCCACCGCCCGATAATGTCCCGAGTCGAGGTCAGCAGCCTCCCACCCCCACTGTAAACAGTGCTGGCGAAGCACTGCTTCCCCCTCCTGAGGCGCTGGACGGTTTGCCAGAATCGCTTCGAGACCAACCGGTAGTCCTTCTCCATGGCCTCACCGAACTCCTCCCAGGCCCGGGTTTTTGCCTCTGGCTTTAATTTCCATATATATCACCCGAACTGCTCCAAATTCGATATGATTGATCCTAGTCCAGTCCCCAAACGAAATCTAATGAGATATTTGGTGGGCGTGGCCTATTTCTTTCAAACCCCCCTTCCAGAAAATTTAAGCCATGCTTTGACTGAGGATTGTGAAATTTGTTCCAAATATGTAACTTCTCTGGACTTATAAAAAGTCTCTTGGAGCCTTCGTCCAAACCACAAGGGAAGTTGGCCATTTTGGATTGAAGTTGCAATTTTGACCCCAGTTTTGCCGGTTCTAGCCTCTGTATCTGAGCAATCTCCTCCAACAACTTTTGACTTAGACACTTCTAAATCACTCAGTATACTATTAAGGCAAAAGTTTAAAGTTATCAAAAGCTTTTTGCTACATAAAATCATGTGGGCGTGGCCAAGCCTCAAAATATGACTTCTCGCCAGAAAACACTAATTTAATATAGCTCTAACAAAGAAAGTCACAGACACCAAAACTTCTGGGATTGATTCACTTTAGTTCCCAAACAATATTCAATGTTCAAATGCTGACATCATCAAAGCCCCACCCCTGAGAACAAGAACTGTAATGTTTCATTTTGCATGGTCCATATTTCATTCCCTTCACATAATCAACTTGAAACCGTCCATAGAGACAGATAACATAAAGGTCTACGTTGGTCTGCACTACTGAAAGGTTTGGCTGGAGGGTGTTGCCGTGGCGGCGTGGTGAAGTCTAACGTTACGATATGGCCTTACGTTTGCATCTGAATTACACATGCATGGTCCAATTTACTCCAAACTCAAAATGGTTGGTCTTTGTCAACCCCAATTAGCTCTATTGGATTACATTGGAATTTGGATCAACGGCGCACCCTAGGAAACTTTAACCACTTTATCTCCCTCATACATCATCAGATCCAGTTCAGATTCGGTATGCTTCATCATGGACAAATGCTAAACACAATGCTATGGTCAACTTAAGACCTCACCTTAGCCCTGCCCAGTTAGAACAGGAAGTCAAATGTTTCACTGTTGGGATGTCCTTCCAACAAACTCCCACTCATGCAAGCTTCAAGCTGTTTTTCTTTGTCATCCCCCAATAGATTACATTGGAATTTGGTTCAACGGCGCCCCCTAGGAAACTTTAACTGCTTTGTTTCCCTCATACATTATCGGATCCACTTCAAATTTGATATGGATCATCACAGGCAAATGCTGAACATGTTGACACAGTCAATTGATGACATCACTTTAGGAATGCCTATTAATAACCAAGTGAGTGCAGCTTCCATTGGGAAAGTTGGATTTCGCCCTAATTTTGAATACTTCTTGCCAGAGCAGAACTCTGCATGACCGAAGATCGTATGACAGTGCTCACAGTGCCACCTAGTGGTGATGCGTGGAATTGAGCAGCGGCCTCGTTAGTGGTGTGGAGGTGACGATGCCAGGCTCCCGCAGTCGCTACACAGGCTGAGCAGGCTTATAGTATAAAGAAATCATGAGTTGAGGGGGCAACACAGAGCGACCAGGAGCTCACCCATGAACCTGCTCTCCTTGACACCTTAAACAGGTTCTTTGCAAGCTTTGACATTCCAAGCAGGATAGGGACTAAACACCCACCTCAGCCGGAGGTGCAGCACCAGTCTCTTGTCCTGCAGCTGCACCGCGTGGCCTCCATTATGAGGAAGATCAACATCAACTAGGCTGCAGGTCCACGCTGCAGGGTTGCGTTCTCAACCCTGCCCTCTTCACACACAACTGCTCTGCTATTCACAAAACAAACATAGTTGTGAAGTGTGCGGACAACACCACTGGGGTGGGTCTCATATCCAATAATTATGAGACCCACTACAGAGAGAAGGTCCACAACCTGAATCCGTGGTGCTCCAGGAACAAACTTATCCTGAACACCAGCAAGACCACAAGAGGTCATAGTGGATTACAGGAGGTGCAGGAAGACTGAACACACTCCTCTCTGCAAACAATGGGAGGTGGTGGAGCGGGTGGGCAGCATAAAGTTCCTGGGCATTCACATTTCCTCTGACCTCTCCTGGACTGAGAACACATCCCACCTCCAACAACGCCTCTTCTTTGTCTTAAAGCTAAAACGGACTGGACTCTCTAGTCAGCTGCTCACAAACTTTTACAGGACCACAATTGAAAGGATCCTGTGCCTCAGTGTGACAGTGTGGTATGAGAGCTGCACGGCACAGGAGGGAAAGGACTTAGAAAAAGGACAGGTGGTAAGGACGGCACAGGGGATTGTGGGATGTCATCTACTGGATCTGGACTCGATTTATGCTGCATGAGTCCGGAAAAGGGACAGACACATTGCTACAGACCAAGGCACTGAGGCAATGCACTGTTTGTCCCGCTTCACATCAAAAACAAACAGCTCTGACTCCTCCTCGTCCTGGAGTGAGCTGGAAGCAGGTTGATGTGATTTATTTTGAAAGTTCCAGAAAAGTTCATACCAGCCTTGGTGTACAGTTCAGAGTCCATGTTGTAACCCATGGCTGGGGTCCCAACAAATGGTAAATGGCCTTCACTTGTATAGGGATTAGGTGAGGATTCCAATCCGCTTTACGCTACAATCAGTCATCCACCCATTCATCCACACACTGACAGTAGTAGACATTGTAGCCACAGCTGCCCTGACAGAAGCAAGACTGCCATATATTCGTAGCCACCGAGCCCTCTCGTGACCATAAGCAGGCAAGGTGGGTGAAATGTTGAGATAGACGGAGCGGGGGTTTCGAATCGGCAACTTACCGGTTACAGGATAGACTCCTACCACCTGAGCCATAGCCGTCCCTGGAACAGACCAATGACAGTGGTGTTATCTGCAAATTTCAGGAGTTTCACAGACGGGTCCGCTGAGATGCAGTCATTTGTGTAGAAGGAGAAGAGTAGTGGGGAGAGAACACACCCCTGGGGGGCGCCATTACTTATTGACCTTGTGCGGGAAAAGATGCTCCCCAGTGTCACCTGCTGCTGCCGGTCCTTCAGTAGCCACAAAGCCTCAAAACTCTGAATCCATGACCAAACCAACATCAAATTGCACTCATCCAGAGTGCATCTCATAAAAGGAAATCTGGTAAAATAAAAGTGCGGATTTCCATTTTAGGACTGCATCATGACTGCAACTTGGTCTGAAATTAAAATGTTGATACATTGTTATTCCTGCTATTTTTAATTGCTCTATTTTTTTTAAAGCAACTTTTCAAACAAAGGTTTTATGGTCCATTTTAAAATACAAAGAAATCCAACCAGTCTTCCAGGCTGCAGCAATCGATCCCTCAATAGGTGGGACAGTAAGACAGCAGTTTGGGCGTTGGTGATATATGTGTGTATCTGATCAGAATGCAGGTATGAATAGAGCTATGAGCCAATAATTTACACCTTATGAATAGATGTTTCTGAACAGGGGGAATTCTGGGGAAATTGTGAACAGGGGAAACAAAGGAAATATTTCTCTCAGCTTTTAATATTTGACTGGTCAGGTTTACGTGAACTTGTCGGCTTCGCTGAAAATACATGATTTATTTTCAATGTGATGCAACATAATAGTTTTTTTTTTTAACTTGTCAAACTCACCCCATGAGAAACTGAAAGGTATTCCTGCAGACTTCAAAGCCTCTTATCAAATAAGTTCTCCTGAAGTTTTTTTTTTTTGTTTGTCTCTTCTTGGTGGATGTTGTCATTGCTGAAGTTTCTACTGAGCGCTCATTTGCTTCAAATCTGTAAAGCCCTTGCAAAAAGACTAGAAAAGGTAACTACTCTGATAATACATCCTAACCACACTGGGAGGCATTCATCCACAAATTCAGGCAGATAACTGAATTTAATAAACTATTCTGACATTAAAAACATTGAGACTTATATTATCCCAAAATGCAGAAGTTATTGATATTTGATAGTTAACTGGAAATTCTTGTTTGCAACCCTGTGTACATTTGGTTTTGGAAAGTCTTTCATAAACTGGTTAAAATGTTATACAGTTCCCCCAACAGCATGTACAGTATTAGGACAAATAACCAAACATCTTCCAGCTTCTATCTTCAGAGGGGCACCAGGCAGGGATGCCCACTTTCCCCCTCATTATTTGCTATTTTTATTAAACCACTAGCGGCAGCAATCAGGCAAGATATTACAGGCATAAAGTGCATGAATATTGAACATCTTTATGCAGATGATATATTGCTCGTTCTCCAGCATTCGCAAACCTCTGTCTCTCAGGTAATTTGATTGATAAACTCTTTCTCAAGAGTTTCAGAATATTCTATAAATTGGTTAAAATCTACAGTTCTTTCAATTAATATTTCTTTCCACAGTTCCCTTAATACACAACTGCAGTCAGGGAATATTACATATTTGGGGATTAATGTTTCTCTTAGATTGGAAGATTTGACAAAACCAAACGACATCCCGCTTTAAAGAAAATGGAAGATGGTCTTGCCAGATAGAAATCTCTAACCATATCACTCATGGGCAGGGTCGCATCAATAAAAAAATATGGTCTTGCCAAAAATCAATTACTTATTCTCAATGATCCCAAATAAACCGTCATCTGACTGGTTTAGATCTCTGGACTCCACCATCACTAAATTTCTTTGGAAAGATAACCCCCCGTGTATTAGCTTAAAAATACTACAGAAGATCAAAGATAAAAAAGGACTAGACCTGCCAAAATTTCATCATTACTTCTTAGTAGTAATGAGAAACTCAGGAACTTCTTTTGACAGGAAACAAACTGCTACTACACCTCCCAGCATGCATTGCAGGTCTGACGTCACCACCAGAAGTGATAAACAGCCGCTGAAGCCAACACTTGCCGCTTTTCCTAGTGTGAACCGTTGCCTGTCACGCAAAGGAAGCGATCTCTGGAGAAACAGGGGCTGACAGGCGGGTTTACCTTGTTCTCCCCACTATCCCCGGAAGAGCTTGACAAAGCTGGCAATCTGTCTAAAATAAGAAGATCCATATCCTGATCCAAGACCGTCAGCCGCTATCCAGCTGCAGCTGAAAACCCACAGAAGATTTTTTTTTTCTAAGGACACTAATTTCCTCCTGGTTTGTTTCAGTCGACTGCCACTGTTCATCCTATTTTTTCCGGCCGGAGGGCACAAAGGACTGTCAAAGGACTGTCAATGACTGGTTTGATTTGGGATACTTGGAAGGTTGGGTGAACACGGAGATGAGATGGGAGTTTGAAGCGCACTGAAGTAGGACTCCTGACTTTCTGAATCTGGAAAGGGCCAAGGAATAGGCTTTGAAAGGAAAGTTTTCAGCTGTAAGCCAAACTTCCTGTCTGGGTGAATAGGTCGGAGCCAGTCTTCTCCTCTGGTCAGCATATTTCTTGGTGTGAACAGATGATTGTTGAAGTGCTGCTTTTGTCTGGCTCCAGATCCTCTTGCAACTGGAGAAATGTGCTCGGACTGTGGGGAGAACAGGAGAAGGGATGGTTGATAACCCAAGGATCACTCAATTAGTGACATACCAGCAGCCACAGAGATGTGGGAGTTATGCACGTATTCTGCCCAAATGAGATGTTGGCTGCAGGATCGAGGATTACTGTCGTGGAGGCACCTCAAGGTGTTCTCCACCTCTTGGTTTAATTGCTCACATTGGCCGTTGGTCTGGGGGTGGAAGCCAGAGGAAAGTTTTGATTGTGCGCCCAACATGGAACAAAAATCCTTCCAAACCTGGGATATGAACTAGTGACCTTGGTCCGAGATTATTTCAACAGGGAGTCCATGAATCCTGAAAACATAATTGATAAGCAGTTTAGCAGTTACAGCAGTGGAAGGCAGTTTGGTTAGTGTGAATAATGGATAGATAATGGCTGAAGGAGACCAGGAGGAGGTTAATGACCTGGAGGAGGTTAATGTACTCAGAGTTTTTGTTCCGAGTACATAATGGAGCATGCGTTGGCGTAATCCACAACACTTTTGTTCAGCATAGGCCACAAGAAATATCTCCATATAAAGGCAGTCGTTCGACTAGAACCAGGATGTCTGGAGAAGATGGATGCATGAGCCCAATGAAGAACTTGAGACCTCATAGAGGAGGGGACATAACAACGGCTTGGAGGTCCTCCTCCAAGATCAAGTTCTTCCTCTTGTACTTTTTGCACTCGATCCTCAATGCTCCGTGATATAGAGCCAACAACACAAGACTGGGGAATGATAGATTCAGATTCGGGAATTATATTTCTCAAGTCAGGAGTAAACTGTCTGGAGAGAGAATCTGGCTTGATGTTCTTTGATCCTGGCTGGTAAGTTATGGTGAAGTTGAATCTAGAAAAGAATAGGGACTGTCTGGACAGACATGAATTGAGGTGCTTAGCAGACTGGAGCTAAGCCAGATTTTTGTGATCTATCCAGGTGATTATGGGAGATAGTGTGCCCTCCAACCAGTGCCGCCATTCCTCCAAAGCCCATTTGATGGCGAGTAACTCCCGGTCACCCAGGTCATAATTTATCTCCGTGGAGGAAATGCACCTGGAGAAGGAAGCACAAGGATGCAGTTTTCCATCAGAGGTTGCCCTTTGAGAAAGGACAGCTTCAACTCCAGTATTAGAGACATCCACCTCTAACACGAACTACAGTTTAAAATCAGGGTACACCAGAATGGGAGCAGAAGAGAAAATTTCTTTTGAGTTGAACGCCTCTTCTGCTTCTGGGGTCCAACTGAAAGTTGTCTTAGTGGAGGTGAGTGATGTGAGGGGAGATGCGAGAAAACAGAAATCTCTAATAGACCTCCGGTAAAAGTTTGCAAACCCCAGGAAACGTTGAGAAAAGTTGCTACCTGGTGTTGGAGGTAGGCCTACTCACCACTGCTTGGACTTTACTGGTTTCCGCCTTCACCTGTCCATCCTTGAAGATAAATCCAAGAAAGGTTATTGATGAGACATGGAACTCACATTTTTCTGCCTTCACGTAGAGTCGGTTCTCCAATAAACATTGTAGAACCTGTAGAACGTGGCTCCTGTGAGGCTTGAGGTCTTTGGACAAGATAAGGATGTCATCCAGATAAACGAAGACAAATACATTAATGAAGTCTCTGAGAACATTGTTGACGAGAGCTTGGAAAACTACTGGAGCATTAGTTAAACCAAAGGACATGACAATGTATTCAAAATTGCCTACCGCTGTTTTGAAGGCAGTCTTCCAATCGTCTCCTTCACGGATCCGGACCAAGTGGCGGACGTTACTCAGGTAGAGCTTGGTGAAAATGGTGGCTCCTCGGACGGTTTAAAAAGCTGAGGCTAGGAGAGGAAGTGGATATTTCAGGAGGATGGACGAATTATCCCTGTTTTGAAAGAATCAGTGACATACCGTTCAGTGGTTTTCTGCTCAGCATTGGAGAGGTTGTAAAGGTCTCCAGAGGGTAACAGGGCGCCTTGGAACAAATCAATGCTGCAGTCATACATGTGGTGTGGTGGAAGAGACAGAGCCCGGTCTTTGCTGAATACTGTTTTGAGATCCTGATAGTCACAGGGAAAGACAAATAATGAGATCTGCTCATTATGGTTTCCAGAGGTGATGAGGTGGAGAGGAAGTTTCTGGAGATGGACTATTTCCAGACCACTTCCATCAAGAGTGGACAGCTTAAGAGAATTAACAAGGCTCTGGGTAGGGATATTAAGTTCTTTCACCAAATCAGGATTAATTAAATTTTGCTCGGCACCAGAATCTATGAAGGCCAAAACAGGATGGTGGTTTTGTTCGAGGCATAAGAGGGAATGGAGATGAAATCAGGGGTGATTAGAATGATTAGATGTGCCCATCAGTACTCCCATTTTTACTGGCGGGCTCTTGTTTTTGACCTCACAGGGCAATGTTGATGAAAATGACCCAATTCTCCACAAAACACCGTCCAGAAGATAAGCTTCTGTTTCTTTCTTCTGAAATGAGACTGGGCCAGCCTAGTTGTATAAGGTTTAATCTGAGGAAAGAAAACAGTTGGTTTAGTCCTTGCCTCTGATGGCGTCATAACAGGTAGATGGCTTACAGACCCAATCTTTTCTTGTTTTCTTTTTCATGTAGCCTTTCTCTGATTTCTAATATCGATTTGGATCGCTAAATTTATAAGGTCCTCCACAACAACCCTGTGCTCAGCTCCATGGCCTGACATAAAGTAATTTTGTCCTTTTCGTTATAATCGGATAGGTTTCATGATAAGGTCTGGGCAGGGTGAGGTGTAGATAAAGGTGACCTAGGATCACCATTAGTCAATCCAATGTATTAACTTGTCGCATGCAATATTGATTTAAGTGTTTATGCTTATCCGTTTTGATTGCTGCTTGAATACTGTTGAACTCTAAAGCACGGCTGCGCAGCAAAGTTGAATGTCAGTGTGTTCAGTGTTTCTTGATCAACTGAGAGCTGACTCAGTTGAAGTTACAGTTGGACAATAGAAGTTTTCATTCAAAGCAGAATGTGGCATCTGAGCCTTGTGGTCTCTGGTCACTCAGTTGTCTCACAATGGCCCCCTGTGTTTTTCCACTGGGTTCCTTCTTTTTCTGTTTTACTACCCTTTGTCTCAAGAATAGCTTGCTATCTGCTGTTAATGGCTAAGGACTCCGGCTGCTAGGTGGCCTGATTCTACCATTCTATCAGCTGACAGCCGCTTTTGAGATGCATCAGCGGACCAAAGAAGCTTTATCGTTTCTTAGTTGTGTTCTATTTTCAATCCAAATAGTTGTTTTATTCCTGTTTTTGTCCATAAACTGCTGGTTCGATCTTCGTAGACACTCAGGGCCTGATCTCCAAAGATCCCAAATAGCGGGTGCTAATCTGTGTGTACTATAAATAAATTGCATGTGCAATAAGTGGGCGTGCTGCCTACGATTTTTAAAGATTGCGCAATGGATAGTAGGCATAAAACAGGTGCAGACCGCCCTATTTAAATGAAGAAATTGCATGTGCTACTGGCTGGCTGCTACCGGCTGGAACAAGAGGAAAAGCAAACAGATCCTCTGCTGTGTTGCTAGAAATATGCAGAGATTGTTCCGCTGCATCATTATAAATGATCCAGTTGCTGATTTTTTTCCTTCTGTTCCGTTCTGCCCTTGCTTTTCTGGACTGTTACAGTTAGTTAACTTTTGTTGTGCTACTCACAGCAGGTTTGTCATCTGGCCTGACGAGATTATTTCTCTTATCTTGCTCAATGTAACTTGCAACAAATTGGCCAGTCAATATTAACAAAATAAAAGACAAATATGTTAATTAATTTGTCTCCCTTTTAATTCTTTTCACCGGGTTCTGTTGTTTTTTTTGAGAGTATATATTTAAAGAGTTCAGAGTTTATCATGATCAGCCACAATATTTAAGCCTGAACATAATAGCAACATTAAAATAGTTTGTTGTAGTAGTTGGCAATCTGTATGTTATAGCTTTGCTAATTTTAAAACAAAGTGTCACATAACTGTCCTGCAAAAAAGTTAAATTGAACATTTATATGTATAAAAATAAATTATTTTCCAATGATTTGACTAAATTCGTTTAGTCTGTTTTGCCAATATTTTAAAGATATACAACGTCTTTTATTGTTTCAATAGTTTTTGGGTGACACAAAATAATTTTTTTCTGTATAAACAAAACCCTCCCCTGGCAAATGTTCACATTTAAACCACGTAATCAAACTGACCCAGCTCCAATTGCCCTGCAGTGACATAACGTTACTGCCAATAAAGCAATGTGTTTGTTTTAGTGACAAGATTAAAGCATAACACTGTCTTTGTCACCACGTGGAAAAGCTGCCTTAAAATGGTGATTTTTCATCTAAGAAGTGATTTTAGCATCCAGTTTGCAACTGAAGGATTGAATCTGCCTTATAATGTCTTTAGTTCTTTCCTGTTAATTATATTATCAACATCAAAGCATAGTGGGTCTTTTGCAAGATATGCGTTTACTGGCTGTGCGCGCTTGACCAGTTATGTGCCCATTTTGCCGTGATCAGGTTTGTGTGCGTTCAGCAGATGATCGCTGACAGCGATGTAACGCTGGAATGATGTTGAATGAAGTGTTGCAAGGAGTTTTACCATAGGAGAAATATGATGGCTTTTGTTTGTGATTGGCGCCAAATCAGAGCTTAGATAATCCTACATAGAATCCTCTATTCTCATCTATTTTTAATATTTTTATTTTTGACAACCCAAATCTGTTGACACATGTACAGAATGTTCTCTCTCCCTGTCATCTGTCATTCTATCTATGCCTTCTTCTGGCCAAAGTGACAGCAGACATTTTTGCGTCCCAGTTAGCGCCTGCATGTTATGATTTGGGGTTGTTTGGTTTTTCGTTTCTGGGTTTTCTTATATTTCTCTCTCAGTTTTTGAATCATGCTTTTGTTTATTATTTTTCTGGTCATGTTTTAGTTTTGTTCATGTTTTGTCAAGTTTGGTTTTGGTCATGCTTTAGTTTTTGTTTGTATTCAAGAGTCTCTGTTCTTGCTCCAGCCACGTTCTGTTCTGTCTGTTAATTATCTTTATCCGGTTCACCTGCTCCAAACTAATCTGTCTCCTAGCTCCACCTGTTTCACACTTTATATATACACACCTGTTCAGTTATTCGTTGCGGAAACATTTTTCCAAATCATGCTCTTGTCTTGTAGTTCATGCCATGCCTGTCTTGCCTGCCTGTTTATTGTTTTGTTCCTGCCTCTTCTGAGAGTGAGTTTTTGTTTTTTATTAAATCGTTTTCGCACTTACCATCACGCTGCCTGCTCGTCTGCATTCTGGGGTTCCTCCGTTGCACAGAGCCTAACACTGCATTTCAAATGGCTAAATCCACACGCAAAAGTTGAGCCCGCAAACCCTTTGAAAATCACATTGCGGGTAATAGGGGATGACATTTGCATATCCTCCTCCCGTGAATTTGCGCGTTTGGGTCATTATCATATGTTTTGCATATTCATGAAGGCAGACACGCTAAAAAATGTATGCCCACAGTTGCGTCGATATTGCACACGCAATGCGATTACCACCTTGTTTGTAGATCAGTTTTGCAGACGCAAAGGGGCTTGCTTGCGGTTTTGCATACGCAAATCTTTTGAAGATCAGGCCCTCAGTACGCACTCCTTAATTTTTGGTTATTACTTTACCTCTGTTCGTAGAATAGTGGATGCTTTATTAGGTGAAAGTTGTTGGACCAGGATAGTGGATTTTAATAGGGACTTTCGGTTTAATAAATTTTCACATTGATAAAGAGACGCCGTTTGTGTTTATTTTGTGTAAGAGTGATTTGTCTGTGAACTAAGGTTAATGTTCCACACCATTCAGTAAAACGGATGATACCACAGTGACATTTAGCATGGTTTTGGTAAATAATTAATGACAATTAACTCATTGTAATTATTAGGGGCTGTGAGGACAATAATCACAACACTACAGTGTATGTCTAAAATCTATATAAAATGTGTAGAACCCTAGAGTTTTGAGGCCCAGTTTGATTAATGGAGGGAGTTATCGTAAACTAATTTATTTATATTTATTTTATTGGAAACAAATAGGAAAATCTGTAAAATCTAAAATGCAAGTATGGTTTCACTTGTTTTCCATTATCGATATTGTAGTTATACCAATGTGTAACAAAACAGAAATAAACAACATATTAAAATTTAAAAGTCAGCAGTTACAAAAAACAACAGTTGATTGCAAATAGAAATATGTTCAATGTATTCATTAAAGATAGTTGTATTTGTGATCCTTATATGTACTTCATTAAAGTACGTCTGTTTGGATATAACATACTTTTTCTTTTCTTTTAATAAATAGCCTGGAGTTCTACAGGAGTTACCACAGAAACCCCTCTCACCCCCAGTCTCAGTGTGGATGCTACAGATATTGCTGTTGTTGTCGTGTACTTTATTATAGTCATGGTCGTTGGAATCTGGGTAAGATGAGCCACAAAACATTTACACACCTCCATAATGTTTTCTACTGTAAACTGTAGGCTTATTAAAGCTAAGTTATCATTTTCATATGTGTTTCACAAAGATTAATTTCTTGCAGTTGTTTTGAACCAGAACTATGTATTGTCCTTTTTGTGTTTTTATGGGTATGTGTGTGTGTTTGTGTTGTCTTTATCATTCTGATATTATAAGGGCTTCAGTGTTTAGATTATGGCGATAAACATTCAGGTTTTAAAATCTTTCTTACCATGTCATAATAATTGTGATGTCGGACCCAAATGGACAGGCACAGGGAGAAAGCTTTAATTATAAACTGAAAACTCCATAGATGAAACATATAATAAACAGCATAGATCAGGAGGCATAACAGAAGGATCTAACAAAGAAAGAAAGCCAGTATTGTATACGTCCTGATTATTCCAGTGGGAAAAAGCGAGACAAAGTAACTGAGCAGAAACACTGAGAAGGACCTAGAGGGAAGAAAATGATAAAACAAAATAAAGATTACAAGAAAACACAAAGGGCTGGGCAAATCTAACCTCAAACAGCCATCAACCAAAAGTAAACAAATCAAAATAGCAAGTTTTCAGCGGGAGGAAAGAAACTTAAGAAAACCTAAACCAGCATATGAAAAAAATGATAGCATAGAATAAAAATACAAGATGAACACAACTACTACTAGCCTGAAAAATTAGCTAATGGCTGAATTCAGAACATGTGAAGTAATTTTTGTGTGCATGCATATCAATATGATCCAACAATAATTTGTGGTGTTGTTGCTTAATTTTTACACACTCATACTGCTGTTAGCTCACTTAACATGCTCATCCTGTCCTGTGGTCTTTTAATATCAACTTTGAAGACGGCCCTGCATCTTTATTCATTTAGATTGGCATAGAATATGATTGGCTACAGTCCCATGGATCTTAAATTTCTGAATAATATGTGCAACTGTAGTCACAGGAATGTGAAGCTGCCTGGAGATGGTCTTATAACTTTTACCTTTAAAATGCTTGTCTATAATTTTCTTTCTAATCTCCTAAGACAACTCTTTCCTTCACTTCCTCTGGTCCATGTTGAGTGTGGTACACACCATGTCACCAAACAGCACAGTGACTACCTGTAGCCCTATATATAGGCCCACCGACTGATTACAAGAATGTAGACACCTGTGATGCTAATTAACGGACACACCTTGATTTAACATTTAACCCTTTGGTCACATTATTTTCAGGGGTACCATCATTTTTGTCCAGGCCTGTTTCATGAGTTTATTTTTTCAAATAATTCTGATGAAGCATGTTTGAAAAGCAATGTCTGACTTTCATTTGTTCATTTTCATAGAATTTTTATTCATTATGAATTTTGTCAGATTCAAGTTATTTCTGTGACCATTTTCATATGCTGGTATATAGATAGATATCTCTCTATATATATATATATCTATATATATAGATATAGATATATCTATATATAGATATCTCCATATAGAGATATCTATATATATATATATATATATATATTATATATATATATATATATATATATATATACAGTACAGACCAAAGGTTTGGACACACCTTCTCATTCAAAGAGTTGTCCTTATTTTCATTACTATGAATATTGTAGCTTCACACCGAAGGCATCAAAACTATGAATTAACACATGTGGAATTATATACTGAACAAAAAAGTTTGAAACAACGGAAAATATGTCTTATATTCTATGTTCTTCAAAGTAGCCACCTTTTGCTTTGATTACTGCCACGCACACTCTTGGCATTCTGTTGATGAGCTTCAAGAGCTAGTCACCTGAAATGGTTTTCACTTCACAGGTGTGTTCTGTCAGGTTTAATAAGTGGGATTTCAAGCCTTATAAATGGGGTTGGGACCATCAGTTGTGTTTTGCAGGAGGTGGATACAGTACACAGCTGATAGTCCTACTGAATAGACTGTTAGAATTTGTATTATGGCAAGAAAAAAGCAGCTAAGTAAAGAAAAACGAGTGGCCATCATTACTTTAAGAAATGAAGGTCAGTCAGTCCGAACAATTGGGAAAACTTTGAATGTGTCCCCAAGTGCAGTCGAAAAAACCATCAAGCGCTACAAAGAAACTGGCTCACATGAGGACCGCCCCAGGAAAGAAGGACCAAGAGTCACCTCTGCTGTAGACGATAAGTTCATCCGAGTCACCAGCCTCAAAAATCGCAGGTTAACAGCAGCTCAGATTAGAGAACAGGTAAATGCCACACAGAGTTCTAGCAGCAGACACATCTCTAGAACAACTGTTAAGAGGAGACTGTGTGAATCAGGCCTTCATGGTAAAATAGCTGCTAGGAAACCACTGCGGAGGACAGGCCACAAGCACAAGAGACTTGTTTGAGCTAAAGAACACAAGGAATGGACATTAGACCAGTGGAAATCTGTGCTTTGGTCTGATGAGTCCAAGTTTGAGATCTTTGGTTCCAACCACCGTGTCTTTGTGCGGCGCAGAAGAGGTGAACGGATGGACTCTACATGCTTGGTTCCCACCGTGAAGCATGGAGGAGGAGGTGTGATGGTGTGGGGGTGCTTTGCTAGTGACATGTTGGGGATTTATTCAAAATTAAAGGCATACTGAACCAGCATGGCTACCACAGCATCTCGCAGCGGCATGCTATTCCATTGGGTTTGCGTTTAGTTGGACCATCATTTATTTTTCAACAGGACAATAACCCCAAACACACCTCCAGGCTGTGTAAGGGCTATTTGACCAAGAAGGAGAGTGATGGGGTGCTGCGCCAGATGACCTGGCCTCCACAGTCACCGGACCTGAACCCAATCAAGATGGTTTGGGGTGAGCTGGACCGCAGAGTGAAGGCAAAAGTGCTAATCATCTCTGGGAACTCCTTCAAGACTGTTGGAAAACCATTTCAGGTGACTACCTCTTGAAGCTCATCAACAGAATGCCAAGAGTGTGTGGAGCAGTAATCAAAGCAAAATGTGGCTACTTTGAAGAACATAGAATATAAGACATATTTTCAGTTGTTTCACACTTTTTTGTTCAGTATATAATTCCACATGAGGTAATTCATAGTTCTGATGCCTTCAGTGTGAAGCTACAATATTCATAGTCATGAAAATAAGGACAACTCTTTGAATGAGAAGGTGTGTCCAAACCTTTGGTCTGTACTGTATATTGCATCTGAGAAATATACCAACTGAGCCAGTGGCACAGTCTGTTTTACATGTAATATGGGGCAGTATTCAACAAACACACAAACACACACACACGCGCACACACACACACACACACACACACACACACACACACACACTCTTGTTTTGCTATATGTAGTGAGGACCATGTGTTGACTCCAATTGACTTCCATTGATTTTCAGTCGTTTTCCACCCTTTCTATGCCCTAACCCTGACAATAACCCTAAACCTAACCATTACCAGTGCATGCCTAACCCTATTGACCTAAAGTCAATTCACACCTTAGTCCTAAACCTAACCGTTAGCAAAATAGGTCGTTTGGTACAAACGGTCCTCAATTTGATGGTGATATCGGGAAAATGGTTCTCACTGTGATGCCAAGACAGGAACACACACACACACACACACACACACACACCCCTAATCCAAAAGCATCATGAAAAAAGTGAGGTCCTGAAAAATGCTCTCACTTTTCAAAAATCACCTTTCTTTGTTGTTAAAAACTTTTGATGGTCCTCTCTTGGTAACATATACAAGAACACACACACAAAGGCTGTTGTTTTGAATATATGTTAGCTTGACTCCTTTATTCTCTGAATGGAGTTTTCTCATACACTATGAGTGTACTGCAGGTAAAATACTCAATACTCAAAACTCCTCCACAGAAACCTAGTGCTAAGATTTTTATTTCAACACAAACAGCCAATTCAAAGGCTTTTGTTTTGCCTTACAACAGATTAAAAAGGCAGAAAATTGTTTCTGGTATTTGAATTTTAGTTTTTTATGTTTTTTTCTACTTAATTATTACAAGACCTTCAATGCAACCCCCATGCTATATCCCTACTGTTCGGGCAGTAACAGGAGGTAGAAATGAACACATCTTCACTAAAGATGGTCATGTAGCTGTTCAGAATGGTCTGGTCCACAGATGGCATTATAGGTGGGGTTTAGAAGAGGGTTCCCCAAACGTTTTAGCCCATTACTACAAAATTGACAGTGCAAGAGACTCTCAATTAAACATACCAAGCACAAGCCACAGGGAAAACAAGAATAGATATCAGCTCAATAAGCCTGCCATTATTTAATATTGATTAGTACGCATCAGTCAATGTAATGATTATGTGTGGACTGCAGCAATATGCATGCAATATGCAATATTGCAATATTGCAATATTGCAATATGCAATATGCAATATGCATCAGCAGCATACTTATGGGTGTCTCAGTGAAATGGGTGGGCATTTTGGTCGGCAACTGTGGCTCAGTTGGTAGTCGTCTTGCAATCAGAAAGTTGTGGGTTCGATTCCAGTTGTCCCCTGTCACATGTCGATGTACCCCTGGGCAAGGCAATTAACACCAAGTTACCAGCCGGTCTGCATATCGATGTATGAATGTGTGTGTGTTAGTGAGTGCAATTGGTTGATTGTGGCTATAGTTGTAAAGTGCTTTGAGCGGTTTGTATGACTGGAAAACTATATAAATTCTGCCCATTTACATAGGAGGTCTATTCTGGGTTTTATTTCTGAGATGAACACTCAGAGATCATCCTTCATGGTAAATGGCCTGCACTTGTATAGCGCATTATCAAGTCCCCAGAGACCCCAAAGTCCTTAACACTACAAATAGTCATACGCTCATTCATACACTGACAGTGGTGAGCTACAATGTAGGCACAGCTGCCCTGGGGCAGACTGACACAATGTGAGCCTTATGTTCACGTCCACTACCTGCATTCCGCACAAATTACATTGGAATTTGGAGTTTGAACTGTGTTTGAATGTGATTGACCAGCGCATGCACAGATGCGTTGCGCAATTCGCTTATTCAGAGGTTTCTTGTTTAAAGCAGTTTGCTGAGAAGTCCTCTTATCGCTTCTGGCTATGCTTGGTGGGACCAGCCTATCTGTCACTGGTCAGTATTCCAGGTCTGATCCAGGCAGCTCTGATCCTCTTCACTTCAGGAAAGTAGTGCAGACTAACGGCTGCTGTCATAGTATTGCTCCCACCGCCAGCAATGCACTGTTTCACCATATTAACACTGTTTTTAACGCAACTTGGCTTGTACCTGAAAAGTTTATCATTGACACTCACACAATGAATGACCAGAGACTTCCCCTTATGTGTCATTTCTGCGTGACTTTGGACCTGCAAAATTTAAATTTGTTATTTATTATTTGTTAATTATCTTTTGTCATGTCTGTAATCCTAATATGTAAATTGGTGCCCAAATCCTTCCATATTAAGATGTTTTCTTTTAATTTCTGCATTTGTGTGAAAAGCGTGTCACTGGCACTTTAACTTCACTTAATCAAATATGTCAGTCCATAATGAATAAATTCCTTTTTTTAATTTCAGTAAATAGAGTAAGGCTGCTGATGATGCCATCCCACTCCTTGCAGCCTCCTCCCACACGAGGAGTGGACAAGTTTTCTAATGGTGGTAGTTCTGCTGGGCTCTCAGCTTAGGTCTCCAGAATGTTGTTGACTGGTATTAATCAGTAGTACCAGCTTAAAGCATAGAATGCTGATAAAAATAAATTAAATATACTATGCACACAAGTTCTACATTTTCTATAGAGCTGTAGACTGATTTAGTGAAACTGAGGCTGTCGTATTCTCTCATAATTATGTCAGGGACATGATAGGGGAAAAATGAAGGGGTGGTGATGTTTTTGTTACAGTTTTAAATCTGATCGGAGATAGGTGAACAAGTAGAATAAAATTGCTTTGGATAACTTGATAAGTTCAGAGGGAGTTCAGTCCATTTATTGTGAAATCTGGAGTCCTTGATGCCCTGCATGTTTTAGATGTTTCTCTATTTAAACACACTTGAATCAAATGAACTAGTGTTTAGCAGACTTTTGCAGAACTTGGTGATAATCCGAGGAAATAAATCAGCCAACAAGTGTGTCAAGGACGGAAATTTCTTTTCATTGTTGAGGGGGAACGATAAACAGAAAGAAGCAATTTTTGTGGTGGACACTAAAGTTACACTGCGATGGACTGGCGACCTGTCAAGGGTGTACCCCGCCTCTCGCCCATAGACTGCTGGAGATAGGCACGAGCTCCCCCGCGACCCACTATGGAATAAGCGGTAGAAAATGACTGACTGACTAAAGTTACAGTGAAATGTACTGATGGAACTGATAATTAACTTGGTTAAAATGGCATTACCAAAGGTATTTAATGATCATTTCAATATGATGATTGTTTAATCGTCATTAAATAGCAATTGAGTAGTTAAATGATATGAATGATATAACCAGAAAAAAATAACACTGACCATGCCTAAAATGTTAAATGTTCTGAGCAACATGTGAAAAATACAGAGAAAAACCAAAGCTTAATCAGGCTAGGCTTGTTTTCCTTTACTTTGCATCTTAAGTGCTTAATATTTTGTTGGAGTTGTGTGACTCCATGAGAATTCCCAAGGAAATGTTATTTGTGACGGTGTTTAAGTTGTATGTTTTGAGTTTTTGCAGGTTAATTTTGTGTTCAAGTATAATCATGATGCTGAAAATAGTTTCGAAATTTGCTGATAAATTCTAAATTTTAATGACTTTTTTTCTACTGCAGCCACCTGACATTAACAGGATGACAAAAGCTTTAGACTGAACTAAATTATGCTTATAGCTTGAAAAGTAAGCAGTGATTCTTCAAATAAATAAATGAGGCATAACAGCGACGCCAGTGGAAAAACAATACATCGCATAAACTTTTGACTATAGGTTCACAATAATACCTAAGGTCTGTGTGACCATCTTCAATGTTGTGAAATAGCTTTTGAATATGGAAAAGAGATAAAATTTTAATGTGAAGAGAGAATAAATAGAGATCTAAAAAAAAAACAACCAAAAATCTAAATTTGACACAAAACTGTCTTGCAAATAATCCTATTGTAGTGAAGTGCAAAAACTTTAAAAATAGCTGTTACATTGAAGGATTTCCTATTAAAAGAAAAAATAGCGAGCCAGGAGAGCAAACAAAAATCAAACAAGAGCTCAGATTATGAAACCATATTAATAAACAATGAAAAGGCTCTTGGTTTACATTCTATCCCCCAGTAAATAACACAAGAACTATCTTGACACAATAACTAGGTCAGACCCTCCCTCAGGTTAATGGGCTGTATGAAAAACCATATTTAGGTTATTGTTAGTTTTTAATACAATTACCTTTGCAATTTTTTCACCTTTTAGATTGTGTTGGTCCCAAAACCCTTCTATATTTTAAGGTAATGTATAAACTAAACCTCATCCATTTACAAAGTCCCATGCTTTGGAGGCAATTTGGTGAAATCTTCTTTTCTAAAATGCACAGAGGTGATTTTTCAGTTTCTGAACCTTGACTGAAAGGTTTCCAGGATCCAGCTCCAGGAATGCTTTTTTGAAATACCTCGAAATCTTAGATTCTTGAGGTATTTTAGATCCAAACCATAGGCTAGCCCCAACAGAAGGCAAAGAGGCTATACTGAGATCCCCAAGATTAATGAGAACAGTTATGTCGTCATTAACAACCCTTACATCTGCAGGTTGGAGTGACCATTCTTGGTTCTGGAGCAGGTAAATCTTCAGCACCTTCTCAGCCAAAGCCTCTTGAACACTTTCATCATCAGCATCTTCCTGTGGACATTAAAAAGAACTTGAGTATGTCGTGATCTGCCTGTGTTATGTTTTGAGTTTGAGTTCCTAGTCTGTTTTCTCTTATGTTCTTCAGTTGCTGTCATTTTATTTCATGTTTAGATTCATCATTCCATCCTTCTGTTTAGATTACTTTCATGGATTACTGTGTTAGATGTTTTAGTTTGTGTTTCCTTGTAGATCTGTTCCTCCCTCTTTGTGTTCTTTAAGTAGTTTGTTACTGGTTCCTCCTGCTTGCTACCCGCCTGCTTCCTACTGTGTTTTCTGAGTTCTGTTACCTGCCTGTTATTCATCTCCGTGTTCCTTGTAAGTTCTGGCTTAAGAATTTACAAGGCTTTTGGGAATCATTGCTTTTCTTTCAACTCACCATGAGGTTTTTGGCCAGATGGTCAATTAGCTGTCTGCACCTCTTTTGTCTATAGCAGCATAACTACAGAGATAGCTCAGGATAACCTAAGTCACTCTAACTATAAGCTTTATGAAAAAGGAAAGTTTTAAGCCTAGCCTTAAAAGCAGACAGTTTGTCCATCTAGAGCCCACTGATGGCCATTGTTATACTAAAAACCACAACGATTGGGATACCTCTGTCTGTCAGATTGACCATAACCATTGGAAAAGAGAGGGTGTGTTTGCACCTCAACCATAACTGAGCCGGTTTAGGCTAAACCTGACTCCCCCTTACTCCATCCAACAAGGGGAGAAATTCTGGCTGAAGCTTCAGGGCTGTGATTATATGAAAATCTGCACTGATTTGGAAAGGTTAACAAAAAGGAAAGGACAAAAGCCTAAAAATCTGAGTTATAATCATTTTCATTTAGTCTAGCCAAAGCTTAAGTCCATATAGCAATAAAAGAATACCAGACTATCCTACACATCTTAAAAGTACTTGCAAGTCAGATACATGCAGTTTGTTTTCCACAAAAGAAGAAGATAGTTTAATTTACATGTGACCCATCAAGTAAAGCAGGCCATCTGTCTCTGATGCTAATCTGTGGGCTGATGACATCATTCTATGTGTGAAGGTTCTGGACATTAAATATTTGGTTGTGCTGTTTCTCTTCTTACACTCATCAATGATGTATCATCGATCCTGCTCTTGTTCTATACAGTCTTGAAGCCATAGATCTCTACATAAATTTCACAATAGTCATTATTTTGAATTGATATTTTTATATTCAGAATCTATAAAAGCATTAGAAAATCAACATCAAACGTTTGCTTGATTGTTCTTTTTAACTTCTAAAAAGCAAAACCAGTATAATATCTTCTTAAATTGATTTCAGAATTAACACATAAATCATCCTGGAGTACTTTGAGTAATTACTCTTACCTCCTCTGTTTGGTAGAAAGGACTAAATATTAGACTCGTATGTTAACTGAGGGTAACTATACCGAAGTTAAGGGTAGCTTTTTCCATTAGGTTAATCGGAGTACATGTTCTAAATGCTTTTAATTGGTATAACGAAACAACAATTCAAATACTAAGCCTAAACCCTGTAGAAATTAAGGCCAGAACAAGCCTAATTTGCACACTACCTGTTTAAAAAGGCTGTATACTAGGTTTTCATTGCATTGGTGTTTACATTAGAGGATAGTAAAAGTCTTGACATGTTGCCCATATTTTTCATGCAATTCGAATGAAGCCACAGACTTGGCCTGAACAGCATGAACCCAAGTGCCTGTGTACTTTATTTAAAGTGTTCACCTATAGGAAAGAACATGCAACAACCTTTTTGATTTGCTTTACTTCTAGGCAATAGCCATTGTCTGCAACATAAAGGTTGTGCCGAAATGCCATAAGATATGGCTGAGAAAAAGAAACGAAAAAAAGTCTCAACCTGCTAAGGGATGCTGCAAAATATGCACTACTGGGAAGAGATATGCTCATTACAAATCAAATTATAGGACAAAGTATTAACCGCGTGTTAGGTTTCTTTTAATTGTTATCAAAAAAAAAAGAGTCAGTGAGAAATACCAACAATGGGCAAATGGGTTCTACAGCGATTGAATATCTTAAGAACAACAGATGAGGTATGGTTCTGAGAAAGTTATATCCTAAATCTCTAAGAGTAGGTAAGACAGCGTTAACATTACTGTAGCTGCTTTTCCATTGACCATCAAATTGCGCAAATTGTAATAACGAAAAAAAAAACTTAATAGAAACATGGCAATTTCGAAAAAACTCCAGTTTTTCGATAAAAAGTTTTTGAACCTGGATGAGGTGGTTTTTTTGGCCATATCGAAATTAGTATATTTCACAAAACTGCAATGGAAACACTTTTTTTACATCACACGAGTCACGTGATCAATAACCGGATGGTACTACTGGTAGTAGCAGGATGATGGCGCAGCATGTTTGGATTCACCAGGAGTATTTTTTTTAATTTTAGTTTGCTACAGGGGTATTACCAGCCTTTTAGATTACAAAAAGCAAAGAAATGCGAGCATTTACCAAGATCTGGAAGAGGTCATCCTTCGCCGCCATGTTTTTTAATGAGTTATCGTGTGAACAAAATTATTCACGTGTGATTTTAATTGTATTTCTTATTTAATGGAACCACCAGAATTGGGAAATTGTGTTTTTTCGACATTGGCAGAATATGAAAAAAGTTTTGCACACATTTGTAATGGAAACACAGCTAATGACATTTGCTCTGTGGCCACTTACCTTCAAATTGTACAGATGGCTAAGCTGTGTGTTTGTGTCTGTCTGTTAACTATCGATGTGCAGAAAAAGGTATTCTGTCATTCAAATACTGAAGTTTTTCTCTGAAATAAATGTAAATAAATACCCAAATTTAACACAAAAATATCTGTTTTTAGACATTTAGACATTTATTTCAGCCTATTCATCTCAAATAATGACTTAAGTGATTTTCAAAGATTTTATCAAGGTAATTTACTTTTATTATAGTGAAATTTACTAAGCCTCAGAATGACTTTTTAGAGTGTGTTTTTTTCGCAGGAAGAAGAGTAACTTAATAAGATGTGAGTTGGAGACTAAATGAGGCATTTAAGAACATAGACTCAGCAACTACTTGTATTTTATGTGAAAAATGAAACAACCATTGTTGATATTGACCACTTACATGGTTCGCTCACACTGTTATTGTAAATGAATGCAGAGGTGTGCCAAGGAGAAAGTGAGGCTGTGGCGTTTCAAACTTTCCGCATGTGTTAATCAGCTAGAAAGATGGGAGTATTTAAACAAATAGAAAAATGTTTATCACAATTTGTGTAAACTTGCTGTTGCTTATATTGCTCACCAGGTTCAGCTTATAGCTTTATAAGTCTATTTTGGAAAAGACAGTTATAATTTCAATAAGGCTTTACCTGGTTAAATAAAGATTGTTATAAGCATAAGTAACATAAGCCAATTCACATCACAATCATTTCCTATATTTGTTTCCACTCCACTCTGTCATAAAGACAGATTAAGATCATATTGAGAACATATTCAGAATGCATTGCCATCACAAATGCCATTCATTTATTTTTTATTTTTTCAATTTGAAGCTTTACAAAAGAGATTCATGTCATTATAATCACTTTGTCTGTTTTACATTTATTGTCCACTATATGGCACAGTAGAGCATACTATATTTAATAAAATATATATAGTATATTATGCTGGACGGTGGCGCAGTTTGTAGCACTCACAGCAAGAAGGTCCTAGGTTCGACTCCCGGCCGGGGGTCTTTCTGCATGGAGTTTGCATGTTCTCCCCGTGCATGGGTGGGTGCCCTCTGGGTACTCCGGCTTCCTCCCACTGTTCAAAAATATGACTGTTAGGTCTCTTTAAATTGCCCGTAAATGTGAATGAGTGTGTGCTTGGTTGTTTGTCCTGTATGCCTTTGTGTTGCCCTGTGATGGATTGGTGACCTATCCAGAGTGTACCCTGCCTCTCGGCCGTAGACTGCTGGAGACTGCTGGAGGCACCAGCTCCCCATGACCCACTATAGAATAAGCGGTATAGCAGATGAATGAATGAATGAATGAATAAATGAATATTATATTATATGCAAACATATCAATACGTACACAACAGCCACCTTCCATAAAAAAACACAATAGAGGGTGGACATAACATAACTGCTGGTTTAACAACATACTCATTAGAGTAAATGATCAAACAGAGTGCCTATCACTTAAGAGAATCCATCAGGCTCAGAGCTGGTTTTCAAATGTAAAATACACTTTCTCTATGAGTCAAGGTGAATCTTATTTTCTCCAAATGGAGCACATTTCCAAATTCTCTCAACCACATTTAAAAAACGGGGTTTGTCAGACTTCCATCAGAGAAGTCTGAAAAAAACCCTTGCCAATAGTGTACTCCATGACACAATCTGCACCTCTTTCTTGTCCGTTGCCCAGCCTGACTCAATCACCCCAAACAATGCGGTAAGGGGGTTACACAGTACCTCCCTGCCAATTGCCCTGGACAGGAAGTCAAACAGATGAGTCCAAAAAAGCTGTAGTTTTTGGCATTGGAAAAATTATGACCTAAAGTTACCTGGTTGCTTAAGCCTGGAGAGCTTAAACACAGACAGGTGTGACATCCTTATATATACTTTCCAATTTAGTGGGGGAGAAATGTGGCCTATGCACGACTTTAAATTGGATGAAGTTATGTCTTGCATTTATAGAGCTACGGAATATATTTGTAATGTATTTCTGCTAAACATCTTCAGTAATTTCCTCCCCCAATTTCTTCTGCCACTCCTCTCTGAAAGTTTTAGATGAGGGTCTGTATATATTTAATAAAATATTGAAAATGCCAGAGACAGAACCTCTAGTGTATTGCTCAACAGGCAAAAAACTGTCAAGGACTTGATGCTGGGGAATCATTTAATAATTTGGGACGGAGGCTTTAATAAAGTGTCGCATCTGTATAAATCTAAAGAAGTTTGTTATCTGGGGTCGGAGGCCGGGAGAGGGAGTGGGCCTTCTGGTCGTGGTCTGGGCTGTGGTTGTGGTTTCGGGTCTTGGGGGTTGATTGGCGTTTCGGGTCTCTCAGGATTGCTTGGATTTCTTTGGATCTCGGTCCCTGGCTTCGGTGCTCGGTCCGTTGGCTGGGGGGGGGGCGTGCTGGGCTCCGGCGGGGGTTTTTGGCTGGACAGTGTGCGGCATTGATTGGAATGTGGTTTCGCTTTGGTGGAGGGGCTGGCCGGCTGGTCTGCTTGGTATGGCGGGGTATGCCGTGTGGGAGTGTAGGGGTGTAGGGGGCCGGCATGCTGGGAAAGCTCCGGAGTTTGGGTGCTGTGATGGCCCGGCCTGAGCACCATGCTACAGTTGTGCGTTTGGGTGCTGGGGAGTTGGAGCATGTCTTGTGTCTGCACTGGGGCAGCTGGTGGGTTGTGCTTGGCCTGGAGCGGTTGGTCTGCCCGCTGGCAAGCTGGGGCTGCTGGCATTGGCCGGATGGTTGGCTTGGCGGTGTGCTGCTCTGTGGGCTGTTGTGTCCAGGGGGAGTGGGACAGTGGGCTGGAGGGTGGCGTGGAGGGGTTGCATCGTGTGGGGTGGGGGGGTTGTGTCCACTTTTTTGATGTGGGGTCACCGGCATTTGAATCGGCTGAGCGGCTATTGTGGAGCTGAGGTGGTTTTAATGCTTTTCCCTGGGCTATTGTTGCAGAGGCGGTGATGTGGTGTGTTTGTGTGGTTCAGGTGCATGGTGGGGGCTGCTGGCCCCGGGTGCTTGCGTTGGCCGGGGACCTCTTGCCGGGTGAGTTTGTCCCGTGGGTTCCATTATGGGCACGGTGCTCGGTGGTGTCTGCCCTGTTGCACCTGTGGGTGGAGGCTGGAGTGGCGTTGTGCGGGGCTGTCGCGGCGCACTGTGTGGTGGGGGGCAGGATGCGGCGGGGGTGCTTGGATGTTGTATCAGGTTGGGTCTTGGGCTGCTCCCCTTCCTGGATCAGTTTAGACCCATATTTCCCCCCCACCACTCTTCCTGCCGGTTGCTGGTGTCTCTGCCTGCTGGTGTACTTGTGGTTCTCGGTGTCCGGGGCTGGGTGCTTTGGAGTGTGCCGGCTTACTCCCGGTGGCTGCTTGCCAGGGCCTGGGCCCCTGGGCTCTGTCGGGCCTCTGCTTGGGGAGTGATGTGTCCCGGGGTCTCAGGTCTCTGGGCTCATGGCTGGATCGGTTCTGGCGTAGACGGCTGCCGGCGGGGCCTGTGATATCAGCAATGCTGTTATATATGTTTCTGCAGGTGTAGAAGCAAGCAGGGTGTTATCTTGTAATCTCTTCATTCTTCTTTCTGTCCTGGGTAACACTACCATTTTGATGGCATTAATTCATCCAACCAACGAAATAGGCAGCACAGTCTAAAATTACAGAGAAATGCCCCTGTTTCCCCTGGGAAAACGGGGACATTTCATGCAAAACAGTCTTCTCCTAAGCTGCCAGAGAAAGAGTGCCCCACCGGGCCAAGGACCCTAATAATGGGCAACACAGCTGTGAATGGGATCAAAGACTTCTGCAGCAAGAAACACAAAAAAAAAAGCTAGATGGTTTCTGTTTGAACAAGCTGGGCGCCAGACGTTTCACATCTAAAGTCTGAAGTCTTGACCTTTAGCACAGAACATGGAGTGTCAACAAGAAAAACGCTGCCACCAACAGCTCCAGCATAGATAGAGCAGTTGGCTGAGAGAGAGAATTCATCACAAACGGACCCCCCTGTTAAACCCCCCTCCCACCAAAGCCCGACCCAGACCAAACCACCCTGTTAAACCCCCCTCACCCCAGACCCTGACCCAAACCGCACAGAACTCTACCATCTCTCCATTGAGCCCAGTTCTTTCTTTTTTGGATTTAAATGACACCATGAAAGATGTTTTTAAGATTGGGACCCAAATGACTCTGACATCTCCATTCAACACCCCCAATGGCCCAGACGCTGCTATTAAACCAACATCTTCCAAAAGCAGCAGAGCCACACCACCTCCTACTCTATCTCCTTCAAGTCAGGACCTTCAAATCACTTCTCTGTGATACAGTCTGGGGCCCATTGGTAACTCTATCATAAATGATCCTGATGCTGATTCCCTGAAAAAACCTGGCCCCCTGATGGGAGATAGTTGTAAAATCCGTGACAGAAATAACAAAGCTAAAAGGATAAGCGACAATAATAAAGATTCATTCATTCATTCATCTTCTATACTGCTTATTCCATAGTGGGTCACGGGGGAGCTGGTGCATATCTCCAGGAGTCTATGGGCGAGAGGCAGGGCACACCCTGGAGAGGCCGCAAATCCATTGCAGGGCGACACACAACAATAAATAATCAAACTTCAAACTTAAAAGCCATAAACTGTCGGGTACAACCAAACAGAGTTAATATCTGCCACTAAGTCATATAAACTGGCTTTATTGAACATTCGATCTGCGTGAGGAAATGATTTTTAATCAATAACTTCATTACTGACAATCTTGATGTTTTGCTTTTAACAGAAACATGATTACATTAATTTAATGAAGCACCCATTCTGATAGAGTCGACGCCTCCGAACTACAATTTTCATTGTGAGAGCAGACACCAAAGGAAAGGTGGAGGCGTGGCCACATTGTGTAAAGATTTACTGAAGTGTAAAAAGGTATTTCTGGGCAAATTTGAGTCTTTTGAACATTTGGCTCTCTAGGTAAAGAGCGCGGTCCGAACTATGTTCTTGAATATTTACAGTTCAAAACAAACTTTTTCAGTGATTTTAATTAGCTTTTATCTGTGATATGTGTTGATTATTACTTTAATTATTGTGGGAGACTTCAACATTCATATTTATGGGAAGAAACTTGTGCCATCAGAAACTGAATTTGAATTGCTCTGACTGAATTTGTATTTGTGTAATTTGAAATTGAATGTATTGGTTCGAAAATTTATTTCACTAAACTGAATGGTATGGTATTAAAATGTATTTTGTTGTATTAAAAATTCATTTTGACTTTCAGGTCTGTAATTCAATTTCAGTTCCAAAATTCAGTTTTTTGTGTCAAACATACGGGTCCTTGACAATAGTTGTTTCACAGAATGCGCAATATATCCAATTTTATTCACAACTTTTCTCTCTCCTTCGGCCTTTGCTACTTCCGTTTGAACAATCTACTTCGACCCGCAATGAGGGACGCACCAGACCCATCCTTCAAATCTGGGGATAAGAAGGACGCATTTGTTGGAACCTTGGAGATTGGAAAGCATTCGTCACCTCATCCAGGACGTTATCCGCCTACAAATGCGTCCTTAAAAGGATGCAGTCCTGATTTTGGACACAGCAATAGTGAATGACATCCGTGAATCAGTAAATCTGTGTTTGATTAATCTGTGGCTTCAAGAACCCGGATGTGTGACACAAAAAACGGAATTTTGGAACTGAAATTGAATTTCAGACCTGAAAGTGAAAGTAATCAAACTGAATTTTCTATACAAAGCAAAGCAATTTTCAAAGCAAACAAATTCAGTTTTAAACCATTATATTCAGTTTCAGTTTAGTGAAATTCATTTTCAAACCAATGCATCTAATTTCAAATTACACAAATACAGATTCAGTCTGAGAAATTCAAATTCAGTTTCTGATGGCGCAAGTTTCTTCCCAAACATATTGACAATCCTGAAGACAGAAGTGCAATAGATCTATGTGATCTATGAAATTTTGGTTTGACTCAACATGTTAAACAGCAAACGCACAAACAGGGACATATTTTTGACTTGATCATCACTAAGGGTCTAACCATTTCCATGGTGTCTGTAACTGATGTTGCCCTATCTGACCACTTTTCTGTTATTTTTGAAAGCATCATCTCCAATGGCTCAGTTTGCCAAAGAAATATTATAAGAAAACGCATCTTTAAGGATGGTGCTGCTGAAATGTTTAACCAGATTTACTCTTCTACCTCCACTTTGCCCTGTAACACTATAGATGAGCTGGTAGATAACTTTCATTCTAAAATCTCGAAAATCATTGATTAAATTGCTCCAATAAAAGTGAAGGTTGTTTCTGGGAAGAAAAAGTCTCCATGGAGACGTGCTCCACCAGTCAGAAGTGAAAAAAGGGAGTGTTGAAAAGCTAAACGCAGGTGGTGAAAGACTGGACTTCAGGTTAACTATAACATCTATAAGGAAAGACTCCACAGATATAAGTTACAACTGTGTTATAAGTTACAAAATGTGAGAGAATCTTTCTTCTCTGAGATCATCAGCAAAAACATTAACAATGCTCAAGCATTATTTGCCATGGTCGACAGGTTAACAAAACCTCCTGTAACTGTAGCATCTGAGCTCCACTCTACCAGGGCCTGCAACGAATTTACTAATGTCTTCACTGAAAAAACCCAAAAGATCAGAGGGGCAGTCAGCACATCCACATCAACTCCAGTACCAAAGTTGTCTCCAACTAGAACTGATTTTGACAAAATTTCCCAATTTCACCAAATAAACTATGGAAACTTAGTAAAAAATCGCACACCAACTAAACTCTTCTTCCTGCTGTCTCGATGTTTAACCTCGATGTTGCCTGTAATAATGTCTGATTTAACTCAAATAATAAACACATCCCATTTTTCAGGTGTTTTCACCCAGGCCCGAAAAGCCGCAATTATCAAACCGCTATTGAAAAAGAAAAATTTAGACAAGCTGCTACTGCAGAACTACCGGCCTATCTCAAACCTCCCCTTCATCAGTAAGATCATTGAAAAAGCTGTGTTTCAGCAGTTAAACAACTTCCTAACAATGACCAACCACTTTGATGTCTTCCAGTCAGGCTTCCGTGCTCACCACAGTACAGAGACTGCCCTTGTCAAGGTGTTCAGTGACATCTGTATAAATGCAGACTGTGGAAGAACCACACTGCTGGTATTATTGGACCTTAGTGCAGCATTCAACACTGTTGATCACTCCATCTCATTAGAGCGCCTGGAAGACTGGGTTGGCCTTTCTGGAACAGCTTAATTTGGTTTAAGTGCTACTTGAAGGACAGGGACTTTTTTGTGTCAGTAGGTAACTTTACATCAGAGACCACAAAAATCACATGTGGCGTTCCCCGAGGGTCCATCTTAGGGCCCCTCCTTTTCAATACCTACATGCTTCCCCCAACTTAGATTATAATAAACAACATAAGTTATCATAACTATGCAGAAGACACACAGCTATACATTACGATGTCACCAGGTGACTATGAACCCATTAAAGCGATGGGTAAATGCTTAGAAGAAATCAATGCATGGATGTGCCAAAATTTTCCTTAACTGAATCAAAGTAAAACTGAAGTAATAATTTTTGGAAAAGTGTTTAAAAGTTAGCACACAGCTTCAGTTAATACAGCTAGAAACCACCAACCAGGCTCGAAATCTGGGTGTAGTGATGGACTCAGACCCAAACCTTCAGAGGCACATAACAAGGTCGACCTTCCATCACCTAAAGAATATCTCTAGGATTAAAGGACTAATGTCTCAGCAGGACCTTGAAAAACGAATTAATGCGTTCATCTTTAGTAGAACTGATTACTGCGGTATCTTTACAGCTCTGCCGAAAAAGTCGATCAGACAGCTGCAGTTTATCCAGAATGGTGCTTCCTTCGTCTTCACTAAAACTAAGAAAGTAGAGAACATCACTCCAGTTCTAAAATCCTCACACTGCCTCCCTGTATATCATAGAATAGACTTTAAAATACCTCTGTTAGTCTATAAATCACTGAATGGCTTGGCACCAAAATACATTACAGACTTGCTGTAGCAATATGATCCTTAAGATGATTAGATTAAACATTTGTTAGTATCTTGGTCTCAACTGAAAGAAGAGCTATAGGTTGGAAGGATGTGACAGAAAGAGGATTACAATCCTTTTTTAGAATCAATGAGATTATACCATGATATGATGAGCTTGCCAATGAACTAGACAATTTTGAATAATTAAAAATATGCAGCAACAAAGGGGATAGCAACAAGGTATAGGTCTTTTAAAACTCTTCCCCATATCCATCTGGTCCCGGGGCCTTATTAATCCAGGTTGTTGAATGGCTGCCTTGATCTCATCTAATGTAAAATCCATCTCCAAATGTGCAACTCCCTCATCATCTAATTTGGGATGATTAGATTTTCCCGGAAGTCCTAAATTACAGACAAACCAGATGAGCTTTTAGAGCTATATAGATTGTGATAGTAATCCTCAATGCACTCATTTATTTCTTGGTTGGTATCAGATTGGTTGTTATCTGATAGCTTTTTAGCCATGTATTGACATTTATGCTTGGCTGAAATTAAAGAAATAATGTCGCCTAGAATTAATGCCTTCATACCCACATAAGCTTTTGGGTTTAATAGTAATGCAACTTTACGATGAAAGGGCGAGACCAGCTGCTGTCAGCTGGGTAAGGTCCCGGGGCACGATGTGGTCTAACCACTAAGACCTTGCTGGCGAAGCTCCCCAGAGGTCTGGGAATAAATTTGGAAATAAAGTCCAAGGTTGTCTAATTTATTGTAAAGTAGAGCGTGTCCCTTCTTTAACGAGTTACAGAGGGCCTCTAAAGCGGTAATTCTCACTTCATGCTTCCTCCATGTCGTGCATCTTTCCAGTTATAGTCGACAAGGTGGTCCACAGCAGTCATTGTGGTCTAAATGGCAGTTAACTTGCAATCCACAATAGTTTTCCATCTAGCGAAGCCGGCAATAGGTTAGCAGCTTGCTGAGTAACAGAGCTCTCTATGCTAAGCTCCTCAGCTAGTTGATGCTTGTTAGATTCATCTGCTGGCTCACCCAGTGTTATAAGTCTTTTCACAGGCTTTTGTGGTTTTAGGCTTCGTATTTGTTATAACTTCTATGCTGAAGACAAAACCCCATCAAAATATGTCAGAAGCAGATCAATATTATTTTAGAATTTATAGCCTGGTGCAGAGCTTTACATGGTGAGATGAAGCATCTTGATACACTGAGGCTTTCCATCTAATTCATCACGAACCGAGGCATCAAGATGCTTAATTTGTTCAACTGCGTCATCAAGTGTACAATAAATGTAAAACAGGCAACAGTAATTATAATGACATGAATTTCTTGCATAAAGCGTTAAATTGACTAAATAAATTAATGTTTTTTGTGATGCCAATAAATTCTGAATATGGTGTCAATATTATCTTAATCTGTCTTTATGATACAATGGCTGGATATGGAAGAGGGTTGTGATGTGAATTTGTTTATGTTACTTATGCAGATGCACATTAATGCAGATGATGCCTCCTTGAGATTAAAACTTTTTTTTCCAAGATAGACTTATAAAAATTTGTTCCCTACCTGGGAAATGAACCCGGACAAGTGAGGTGAAAGCGCCAAATCTTAACTACTAAACCATCAATCATAACAACTGAAGCTGGTGAGTGATTAAACCAACCGCAATGTTATACAAGTTGTAATAAACATGTTTCTATTTGTTCCAATACTCTTCTCTTTCTTGCTGATTCCCAGGCAAAAAAAGACACACAAGTAGACATCTAACACACACACAATATGATCCCAAGCCAACTAAATTTAACGGGGAAAAAGTAGTGTTGTGCTGTCCCTTATACTTCGAATCACGCGCAAACTGCCTAACGAATTCCTGAATCAGTCACATGGTATGGCTTGTTCTCGAGGCTTCGAATGTCACCACATTCGTCATCGACAAAAGCCTCGATACGCACTTTACAAAAACTCTACCTGAATTACTCGACACACGCTCCGAAGCTTCGACACACTGGACACATCACTACCAAAAACCTTGGTTATTCAAGTTCAGTGCATTACGCAAGACACAGAGGGCTAGAGGTACCACCAGGGTTGAAACCCAGGTATCGAATCATTGGCAGCAAACTCCTCTTAAACTCCAGTGATGACACAGATGAAGATGATTAGACGTAGGTGTGAAATAACTCAGCATCTCAGCACCGCCCACCATAGTACCCTGCAGCTCCAGGGAGGGAGGGATAGAGCACACAGACAGAACACCACCAGATCCCTGACAGTTTTGAACTTTCTTATAATGCTCCCAATTGTGTTTCTTTGAATATTAAATCTTTTGGAAATCTTTTTATACCCAAAGCCGTTCAGGTATGATGAAATAATTCAATTCAATTCAGTTTATTTATATAGCGCCAATTCACAACACGTCGTCTCAAGGCACTTCACAAAAGTCAGGTACATACATTCCAATTAGTCCTAACCATTGAACAGTGCAGTCAGATTCAGTTATTTATTCAAATTGGATAAAAAGTTTTTCTATCTAAGGAAACCCAACAGATTGCATCGAGTCAGAGATTTGTAGCAGTCACTCCTCCCAGATAAGCATGTACAGACAGTGGACAGTCACTGGCGTTGACTTTGCTGCAATCCCTCATACTGAGCATACATGTAGCGACAGTGGAGAGGAAAAACTCCCTTTTAACAGGAAGAAACCTCCAGCAGAACCAGGCTCAGTGTGAGCGGCCATCTGCCACGACCGACTGGGGGTTAGAGAGAACAGAGCAGAGACACAAAGAGAACAAAGAAGCACTGATCTAGGAGTACTTTCTATGGGAAGGAAAAGTAAATGTCAATGGATGTAGCTCCTTTAGTCGTTTCACCTATAAAGAAAGAACAGATAAACACTGAGCCAGTTTTCAAGGTTAGAGTCTGAAAGAGAGCACATAGAGTTAGTCACAGCAAAAGCTCAGTCAATCGCCATGTCTAGGAGAGAGAAAGGGTTAAACACTGAAAGACAGGGCCATGTGGATCATCGGTAGAGGGTGAGCATTAAGTTGTTGCCAGCAGAAGCTTGGACGATGCCCCTCTCCAGAAAGGTGTCACAGGTAGACACAGAGTCAGGCCAGGTGTAGCTTCTAGGAAGAGAAAAGAGAGAGAACAAAGTTAAAAGCTGAAATAACAGCAAATAATGCAAAATTGTAGAGTACTGTGAGAATGTAGCGAAGAGGGTGAGAGTGGTCATTATGTCCTCCAGCAGCCTAAGCCTATAGCAGCATAACTACAAAGATAGCTCAGGATAACTTAAGCCACTCTAACTATAAGCTTTATCAAAAAGGAAAGTTTTAAGCCTAGCCTTAAAAGTAGACAGTTTGTCCATCTAGAGCCCACTGATGGCCATTGTTATACTAAAAACCACAACGTTTGGGATACATCTCTCTTTCAGATTGATTATAACTATTGGAAAGGGGAGGGGGTCATACAGGTAGCAGAAATGGAGGGTGTGTTTGCACCTCAACCATAACTGAGCCGGTCTAGGCTAATCCTGACTCCCCCTTAATAATCTCCTCTCTCAGATTTTCTAGAAGCTACTTTGTTTTTCCCATCATTGCAAATCGTCTAAATACCTTTATGGGTGGGGGTTTATATATACACATCACACCTGAAGCAAATGAAGGGTCAATAAAGACTTCCCAATGTCTTGATTATGATTCAACTCCACTGTAGGCCAGGAAAACTGTCAAACAGCTGTAAAAATATCAATATTTTGTAGGGGATGAATAATTGTGACATGGTTGTCCAGGCAAATTATAGTGTGACACACAAATACTGCATCAGGCATTTGAGTGTTGCTTTTATAGATCACTAAAGTCAATAATAAATAATTGAAACTTTGGTGGGTTGAATAATGATTGCAACTATATAACTTTCCAATAAGGAAGATATTGCTAAATTTGTATAGGACATTTCTAAACCTGTTTTGTGAGAACCCATGTGCTAATGAGACCCCCAGACAAGTAGGGGGCCCTAAGCAGTCACAATTTTTTTCAAATTAAGTTTTATACCTAGGCTAGCTCTGCATGCCAGTAAATTGACTACTTGAAGCTCTTCCAAGTGTTAGAGGAAGAATGGTCAAATATTTTTCAGGACGTTGAGAAAGTGACTGTTTTCTCTTCAACTTGTGAAGGGATATTTATCTGAATATCGTGGGTTGAGAAAATCCATCGTTATCAAGTTTTGTACTCAATTCTTATTTTTAGTTTAATCAGTTTTAAATATCTGAAGATATATGTTGTAAAATCACCCCACCTTTGATAAAAGAATGATCCATACAAATCATTAAAAGCCCCAAATTTAATCTGGCTTTCATGATTATGATGAGTGTATGTAAACTTGTGGCTATAACTGTAACAGATTTGAAAGATTTAATGGTGGTTTTAAATGTGTTACAGAAATAATTAAAACACCATTCAATAACACTAATTTGACAGGTGACCTTTGACATGTGAGGGTGGGGGGTTATGGTGAGGTCTTATGAGGGGGATGTGACAGGATTCTGGTTAGATTGAAATCCGCCCCCCCAACTCCCCACATACACATCCATGAATTACCCAACAGAAATAGAAGGGGGCAGGGGGGAGGCTTTGGTGTTTCTGCTTTAAATACTACCAGAAAATAGTTTTAGAATAGAATTAATCGTCAGACGGGAGAAATTGCACCTGCATCATCCATTCTCCATCCAAGCTAGATGGAAATTCTGACTTAATATTGGGCTCTATGCCTGATGCATCAACTTTAGCAACCATGGATAACAAACTGGCATTGGGTCAACTAAGTGGCATGTCTTTGCTATGCAAATCCCCACATCCATCTACCAGCATTCACGTTGTGCAATGGATGCACCTTGGGAATCAGCATTTTATCTGTGCCAGGTGCAAATGCCTCAACATGAACTGCTCCAAGAAGAGTGGTCTTTAGACACATATGGACTGTGTGGTAGATGGGGGGGGGTAGCGTCTGGGCTGTGCTAAGGCTTGCAATATAGTTTAAAATCAAGTTCATCCGCAATCAGATTTGCAAGCTCTACTGCTTACACAGCGGCACTGAGCTCTAATCTCGGAAAGGTCTGATCTGGGCATGGTGCAAGCTTTGCCTTGCCAATAACAAAGCCTACTTGACAGTTTCTGTCTGCATCTGTTACTCTTAGATAGGCCACTGCAGCTATGAGTTTAGAAGATGCATCTAAAAAAAACACACAGCTCCCTTCTTGTGACTGTTGAGGGGGAAATCTCTGTGTATGCTCTAGCAATGGTCAGGTTAGAAAGTACTTTAAGTGAGTCTTTCCAGAGCGTCCAGGACTCTTCCACATCTTGGGGCAATGGAGTATCCCAGTCTCCATTCTCAGCTGTACGTTCATGCAGGATAGACTTTTCTCGTATAGCGACTGGTGCTACAAAACCTAGTGGATCATTGAGGCTGTTGGCTGTTTGATGTGGGAGTGTGTCACAGGTTCTTCACAGTAAGGTGACAGCCATTTCAACTGTGGGAAGAGATTAAGTCCATCGTCCTCATAGAAATCACGCATGACAAACTGCTTAACATCTGGATCACAGTCTGGCTCGCTGTGTAAAACAGACTGATTCAAGCTGTATATGGCCACTGTGAGGGGCTATTCCCAAAGACATGAACTCTCATCCTATACTGTACAATGTCTTTGGAAATATTTGTCACGAAATCACAAAAACAGCAAGTAGTTCATGTATTGCTCTCGAACATTGAAACATTAAAAGATCTTTTCAATGTCACATTGAAGGCAAAAGCCTCCGTATTAGGATGCCTAGCAGTGAGGTATTAAGATCCGGCCCTGTTTACAACACATTGTTCAGTGATACACCCTTTACTTTGCAGTGCTGTCAAAGACTACCGTAATCTGTTTGGGTTTACGGGGGTGGTAAACACCGAATAGCAGCAAATACCAACATTCCTCTCCGTCTTTTAGTGGAATGGCAATTTCTGCATGTTTGTTTTAGAATATTTCTGTCACTCTTGCCAAGTGACAGTTTTCCTTCATTGCCACTTTCTTTTCAAAGTTGCTCACAAGTGACATTAGGCGATTCAGGGCCTGGGGTCTGTTGCTATGGAGACGACGTGGCAATCTAAAAGATAATGGAGCTGTCCAACTGTTACCTTTGTCCTTTTTTAGTCCATCCTCCATTATTTTTAAGAAGACATTGTCTTGAATGGAAGGTGAGATGTAATTGCCGTGTCTGGTTTGTTTGAACACATTGCATCCTAAATGGTCAGATTCACAAGCGCTGTCCACAAGCTGGGTGCCTAAGTTGAACCGGATTTGTGTTCCACAATGTCTCTCTTTTATGTTGAAAATACCGGTGCATGGCTCAAACATTGTGGGACGGGCCTTCTCAGTTGCCTTAGTAAACAAAGTCTTTACAGCCAGGGTTTTGTGGACATCACCTAAACACACGTTTCCTACTATGACCCATCCAAGGTCTAGATTTTGTACATAGGGAGCGTTGTTATGTCCATTTATCTGTTTACGGACTTGTGAACTCTAATTTCATCCCGTCCAAGAAGCGTTGGAATGGGGGCATTAGAGTCCAGGCCAGGGATGATGTGAGCTACAGACTTTAAGTGACTGTGATTGGTTGCTGCCACTACATACACTGTAGCTCTCCTTCCCATCGTATCTTTAGTACCTGTACAGGTTTTAAGTAAATAGGGATTTCTAGGGCCACAATCATTAAACAGTTGAAATAACTCAGGGCGTACTAATGATCTCTTTGTTCGTCATTGATGGCATAGAGTCTTACTGCTTTAATGAGACAGATTTTTGAGCATGGACTACCTCCTTTGTTCACACCACAAACCTAAATCTATTTGGAAGTGATTACCTCCTGTTCCACAGAGTCAGGCTCCCCACCATGCTCTGCTGCAAGTTTAGTTTCCTTTAGCTAGGGTGCTGGTCCTGGGTGAAGAGCATTGCAGTGTTTCTCATCGCTGCACTCCAAACACTGCACCTTAACTTTACAGTTCTTTGCGATGTGTGAACTTGAGGCACAGGATTTGAAGCAAAGGTTGTTTTCCTTTAAGAACGCTTTCCTACCCTCCAGTGTTTTTATATGAAATGTTCTGCATTTTCAGAAAAGAACAATGCAAATATTGTGCATTTTACAGCTTTGTATGTAGGTTTCAATGTGTCTGAGCTAGAGTGGGAGACAACATCAGTTTTGTGCTGGAGTCTCTTTTGGTCTGCTTGTTCTCCAAGGTGGCTTGACTGGTTTGGATACATCAGTGGATGAAATTAAGTTAAAGCTAGGGTCATTTCTAGAGTTGGCTTCTTGTCTAACAAACTCCACAAAAACATGAAATGGTGGGAAGGCCACAAATTGTATGGAAGTTGAAGGGGAGTTTTTGGACAATAGGATCTACTCCTCTTGCTGTATCCAGAAACGCAAGACCAGGGAGGTCTCCTTAAGCTTTAGCACACTGCACTTCCATGAGCAGATTGCTGAACTTTCTCAGTTTTATGCAGTCTTTGGATGTGACTATGGGGAATGTGACAATTCTGTTGAAAAGCGCATCCACGACCGCTTTAGCTAAGCTGTAACATTGCAAACACTAAAGAACCTAAGCTTCCTCAAGAAGTACAGTCTGCTCTGTTCCTTCTTGTAGATGGCTTCACAGTTACATCTCCACTCCAGTCTGTTGTCCAGGTGAACACCGAGGTATTTTTACTCCTCCACCATGTCCACTTCTTCTCCCATGATGGAAATAGTGTTTGACCTATTCTCGTTTCTCTTAAAATCCAACTGCACCAGCATATGGTCTCACAAGGGGTCTGAGGATCTCATCTCCGTACCTAATGGCAGTCAGGCTACCTCTGGCGAGCACATGGAGGGCTATGCAGCCCTCCAAAGAAATGCCACCCCACACCATTACTGACCCACTAACAAACCGGTCATGCTGAACGATGTTGCAGGCAGCAGATCGCTCTCCACGGCGTCTCGAGACTCTGTCACGTCTGTCACATGTGCTCAGTGTGAACCTGCTTTCATCTGTGAAGAGCACAGGGGGCTAGTGGCAAATTTGCCAATCCTGGTGTTCTCTGGCAAATGCCAAGCGTCCTGCATGGTGTTGGGCTGTGAGCACAACCCCCATTTGTGGACATCGGGCCCTCATACATCCTCATGGAGTCGGTTTCTAACCGTTTGTGCAGACACATGCACACTTGTGGCCTGCTGGAGGTCATTTTGCAGGGCTCTGGCAGTGCTCCCCCTGTTCCTCCTTGCGCAAAGGCCGAGGTAGCGGACCAGCTGCTGGGTTGTTGCCCTCCTACGGCCTCCTCCACGTCTCCTGGTGTACTGGCCTGTCTCCTGGTAGCGCCTCCAGGCCCTGGACACTATGCTGACAGACACAGCAAACCTTCTTGCCACAGCTCACATTGATGTGCCATCTTGGATGAGCTGCACTACCTGAGCCACTTGTGTCTGTTGTAGAGTCCATCTCATGCTACCACGAGTGTGAAAGCACCAACATTCAAAAGTGACCAAAAGATCAGCCAGAAAGCATTGGTACTGAGAAGTGTTCTGTGGTCCCCACCTGCAGAACCACTCCTTTATTGAGTGTGTCTTGCTAATCGCCAAAGATTTCCCCCTATTGTCTATTTCATTGGCACAACAGCATGTGAAATTGATTGTCAATCAGTGTTGCTTCCTAAGTGGACAGTTTGATTTCACAGAAGTTTGATTTACTTGGAGTTATATTGTGTTGTTTACATGTTCCCTTAATTTTTTTGAGCAGTGTATTTAAATCTATATAAATACTGCTGGTGTAGTGTGCACAAACCAGATCATCCGCCAGAGCAGCGCGCACAGCCTGTGTAACTGTAATTGCACATCATGCAAAGGACTGACTGTACTGTGAGGTTGATAATATGGGGGGGCTGTGGCTCAGGTGGTAGGAGTTCGTCCTGCAACCGGTGGATTGCCGATTCAAACACCTGCTCTGTACGTCTCAGTCGTTGTGTCCTTGGGCAAGACACTTCACCTGCCTTGCCTGCTGATGGTGGTCAGAGGGCTCGGTGGCGCCTGTGTATGTCAGCCTCACTTCTGTCAGTGTGCCCCAGGGCAGCTGTGGCTACTTTGTAGCTCACCACTGTCAGTGTGTGAATGTGTGTATGAATGGGTGGATGACTGATTGTAGTGTAAAGCGCTTTGGGGTCTCTGGGGACTTGATAAAGCGCTATACAAGTTCAGTCCATTTACCATTTTACCATTTACCATAATGTAATTAATATTAAAGAAATAGACATTACAATGTAGATTAAATCTTTCACTCGGAAACTAGATACTAAAATCACATTTTAGCAGGTGAAAAATCAGCATATTAAGGCAACCTATTCCATGTGGTGAAAAAGACAGTGTATGCTTTAACCTTGTCACTAAATAAAACAAAATGCATTACTGACAGTAAAATTGTGTCATTGCTGAGCAACTGGAGCTGGATCAGTTTGATATGTTGTTTGAATGTGGACATATGCCAAGGGAGAGTTTATACAGTAAAAATCACTTTGTGTTACCAAAATAACAATTTAAATAATCAAATTATTGGAAAAGACATATTTTTCTGTGCATACATGCTCAATTGATATTCTTTGCAAGACATTTATGTGACATTATGATTTTAAATTAGCAAAGGTATAATAAACAGATTCAGGCTTAAATATTGTGGCTGTTTATGATAAACTCTTAACTCTTCAAACACATACTCTCAAACAAATAACACGGTGAGTCTTAGAAAGAATAAAAGGTTCAAGGGAGGCAAACCTCTAATAAATTCATTGACAGACATGTTTGTCTTTTTTATTGTTAATATTGACTGGCCAATTTCTAGGACACAATCGTTGCGAGTTACATCAAGCAAAACAGTTAACAAGCTGTATTCCTTGATGCTCCTGTGGTGTTTTCAGCCCAGACTCAGCACTGACCAGCTGCAGATGGACCGAAGACAGAGGGCGCACGCTACTTTGGACACAGCTCTGCCCTCTTGTGCAATGTAAACCATCATTCTGATTAAAGGCGAAGCAGGAAATAATATCTTCAGGACAGAGGCTGTGATGACAAACCGACTGCTGTGAATAGTGACGACAAAGGTTAACAAACTGTAACAGTCCAGAAAAGCAGGAGCAGCATGGAACAGAACGAAAACTTCAACAGCTGGTTAATTCATAATGATGCAGCACAACATACCCTGCATGTTTCAAGCAACACAGCAGAAAGGATGTGTTCGCTTTCCCACCAGATCTGCTGGAAGCAGTAGCAGCCAGCCAGTAGCACATGCAATCTCCTCATTTAAATAGGACTGTCTGCACCGTTTTTGCACCTGTTATCCATTAAAATAAAAAAAAGATTATTTGGGGTTTAGCTGTTTAAAGAAGCTGTTTAAAGAAACCCACATGCCATCTAAGGACACAAAACCACATTCACCCATCTAACACCCTTAGGCACATGTATGAGAATCTGCTTACATGATTATTACCTGCATTGCATTTAACAAAAAGCAAAAACATGTGTGGAAATTCCACTCACACTCGAGTAATGCATTTAACCAGCCTGGCCTTTCATAGAAGCAAAAAAGTAAGCGATTGTGGAGAGATAGTGCTGTTTAAAGCTAGTCACATGCCATGTAAAGAGACACAAGAGCTGTGAAAGAACCTACTCTATAATACCATAGACCTTTGTGTTTTCACCCCCTTCTCTAAAAGCTCTCAGGTACATATGGGGGGAGTTCAGGCTGATAAGACAGTCACAGAAGCTCTTTTAAAACAGTGGTAGCTGAATATTTATTGCCTTCTGTAACATTGAAACAACTACTTTCAATATGTTTTCATCAAGTAAATAATTGGGGATTGGGCAGAAAATTATGCAAGGTTTAAAAAAAAAAAAGTTGTTCTCACATGGTGTTCCACATCATACATCCTTTCACACGCCCTCATATGTTAACCGGGCAACAGGGCAAAGGTCTTCTGTGAAATTAGTTTGATTGAAGGGTGTTTGTTTTGTCTCCTTTTGTTGACCTAATATTTACCTTTTTGTCCAACAGTCTTCAGTGAAAGCTAATCGGACCTCTGTGAGGGGATATTTTTTGGCTGGTCGTTCCATGACATGGTGGCCAGTAAGTACAAACAATTTCAACGTAATTGAAGTAGTAAATATTTCTGTCTTGATTGATGTAAACCAGCCTGTGTGTAATTAATCCAAATATAATGTGTTTCCACTAAAAGAATTCAATTACTGAAATTAAATAACTTTTCAAATTTTTTTTAATTTATTGAATATGACTGTATCTCCTGTCATTAGTTATAGTTACTCTGAGCGTGTGTGTATGTGTGTGTGTGGGTGGTTGGGTGTGCGAGTGCGTGTGTTCCTGTCTTGGCATCACAGTGAGAACCATTTTCCCGATTTTACCATCAAATTGAGGAGCGTTGGTACCAAAGTGAGGACATTTTGCTTGTGTGTTCGTGCATGTGTGTGTGTTTTTGTGTGTGTGTTTTATTATAGACTTATACATTTATTATGCTTTATTTAAAAAAAAGGTCCAACCCTAACCAAGGACTGGGTTTGCAAATTAGCCTGTGGCTAGAAAACCTTTGTACAAACAACGTTTGATTAAATGAACTTAACTACCTAACTAACTCTTAGCTTAAAAAAGTACACGGGAAAGCCACTGAATGGCTAATTACCAACCTGGGTGCAGTAATCAAGCATTATCCAATATTATGTTATCCTTGCTTCTAAGTTACCCTCCGCCTCCCTGTGTTCCAGGACAACATACCTGAGCTTTACCTATAAACCTCTACCGGAGAAATCATCTGAAACTTAAGCCACTATCAAACCGGAGGAGTATCAATTCAATTCAATTCAGTTTATTTATATAGCGCCAATTCACAACACATGTCGTCTCAAGGCACTTCACAAAAGTCAGGTACAAACATTCCAATTAATCTTAATCATTGAACAGTGCAGTCAGATTCTGTTATTTGTTCAAATTGGATAAAAAGTTTTTCTATCTAAGGAAACCCAGCAGATTGCATCCAGTCAGTGGATGCAATCAATTGGTATCTAAATCTTCGACAGGTGTTTAGTAAGCACAAAACTCCCTCGACATCACCAGTATGATTGCTCAGTCTACCTGCAGCCCCAATACGCTGACAATAAAGAGATGTATAAGTGAGTGATTTTTTGGGAATCATCAGCCACTCTTCACAAAAAAAAAGTCTGAGCTCCTGAAACATAAGGCACTTTCCATAAAGTTGATGAATCAAAATGCGGAGTTGGAGCAGTGCTTGCACGTAAATTGGATTATAATGGAAAACTATGTCTACATGCCTTCATTTCGTGTCATATCTCACCTGCTAAGAAAAACTATGGTGCAAATGAAATAGATCCCCTTACTATAAAGCTAACGTTGGAAGAACAGGGGCGCTGCTTGGAGGACTTCAAGAAGCTTGGGGGCTTGCTACACCCTTGTGATGTGGACTGATCTTAAAAATGTTTTGTACTTGCAATACTTTACCTCCAGAAGTTAAGTTGGTCTCTATTCTTTTTCCTGCTCAGTTTCACTGTACGTTATAGCCCTGGTTTATTTAACACTACTCTTTTAATGAAAAACCTACCAAACCTACAAGGATCCTCCTTTCATCCTGCACCGTTGGAGCCCTCAACTGGGTGAAAGAGGTTAATGGTCATCAAACACTCACACATAAGAGCACATAATGGTCTGCTTAGGTGTTATGATTCTGCCTCTGGTTTTAGCTGAAAAGTGTGAGTTTCACACCACTATCACTTCATTCCTTGGATTCATCATTTCTCCAGACCAAGTTATAGTGGACCCCTCCAAAGTCAAGGCAGTCTTGGAATGGCCTTCTCCTACTGACCGCAAACAGTTTCAAAGGTTTCTGGGGCCCCTCTTAATGCTCTCACATCATCTAAGACAAGGTTTGTTTGGAATGAGACGGCTGAAAGAGCTTTTGTCAAGCTTAAAGGATTATTTACGTCTGCTCCTGTTCTACGGTCCCCTAACCCCGATAAACAGTTTATTGTGGAGGTTGACGCCTCAAACACAGGGGTTGGAGCTGTTCTAAGCCAAAGAAATTCTGATGGTCGTATTCACCCATGTGCCTTCTTTTCTAGGACTTTGTCCCAAGCAGAGCGCAATTATGATGTGGGGGACCGAGAACTGTTGGCAGTCATGTTGGCTCTCGAGGAGTGGAGGCATTGGCTAGAGGGGGCTAAGGAACCGTTTCTTGTATGGACAGATCATAAGAACCTGGAGTACCTGAGATCAGCGAAGCGCCTTAATCCCAGGCAGGCAAGGTGGGCTTTATTTTTTGGAAGATTCAACTTCTCTTTGTCTTTCAGACCTGGAGTCAAAAATGGCAAACCAGATGCCCTGTCCAGAATACAGGAACCCTCTGAGTCACAGACCTCTGGGGAGGATGAGTTTATTCTTCCGGAATCAGTGAGACTCTCTGTCACCATGTTGGAGTTGGAGGGAGAGGTTAGAGATGCCACCAAAGACCTCCCTATCCCAATTTCATGCCCACCTGACCGGTGTTTTGTCCCGGAACGCCTCGTACCCAAGGTACTGAATTCATGCCATAATTCACGTCTGTTCTGTCATCCTGGTATCAGCAGGACGTTACAGATGGTCCGAACTCAGTTTTGGTGGCCATCTCTTGTCAAAGATGTCACAGATTACGTCACAGCCTATACTCATTGTTCCCAAGCCAAGTCTTCTCATCGCCCTCCTGCTGGACTCTTGCGTCCCCTACCCATTCCTTCTCGTCCTTGGTCACACATATCCATGGACTTCGTCACAGGTTTGCCAGTTTCTAATGGCTTCACAGTTCTGTTAACTATCATCGACAGATTTTCTAAAATGGTTCATCTAGTCCCTCTCAAGAAGTTGCCCTCAGCCAAGGAAATGGGGGACATTCTGGCACGTGAGGTTTTTCATCCTCAAGGCATACCCACAGACATTGTCTCAGACAGAGGGCCCCAATTTGTGTCACGTTTTTGGAAAGAGTTTTGTTCCTTGCTGGGGATTACTGTTAGTTTGTCCTCAGGATTTCACCCACAGTCGGATGGACAGACTGAGAGGGCCAACCAGGAGGTGGAGACCAAACTTCGCGCACTATGTGAGTCAGATGCAACCAAATGGTCTCAAAATTTACCCTGGGTTGAATATGCTGTCAACACCCTCCCGGCTAGTGCCACGGGGTTATCCCCTTTCCAAGTTGTGTTTGGTTTTCAGCCACCCTTGTTCACAGTCCAGGAGAAAGAGGCTGAGGTTCCTTCTGCTCTGGCCACGGCCCTAAGATGTCAGCGCATCTGGAGGAAGGCAAGAAGGTCTATGATCAGAATGTCGGAGGTGCAGGCACGCACAGCAAATCGTCGGAGAATCCCTGCTCCAAGCTACCAGGTGGGACAGAGGGTTTGGCTATCCACCAAGGATCTCCCGCTTCTGGTTGACTCCCGTAAGCTGGCACCTCGTTTTGTGGGACCCTTTCCCATATCCAAAATCATCAATGCTGTGGCTGTTCGTTTACGTCTGCCTCGTGCCATGAGAGTTCACCCTGCCTTCCACGTGTCCCGGATCAAGCCCTATGTGGTGTCCCGTCTCGGGCCCACCTCCGGGCCCCCTCCACTCGCCCGGCTTCTTGCTGATGGCCCAGTCTACACTGTCCGGCGCATCATCCGGTCCAGACTGCAGGGACGTGGCATACGTTACCTGGTGGACTGGGAGGGCTATGGTCCTGAGGAGAGGTCCTGGATTCCTGCACGATTCATAGTGGACAAAACCCTCATCCGGGAGTTCCATCGCCTCCATCCTGATCAGCCTTGGGGTCCATCCGGAGCCGGACCTTGAGGAGGGGGTACTGTTATGATTCTGGCCCGTCTGCCTGCTCTGCTCACACTCATGCAATTAACTCATCTGCTTCACCTGTCTGCTGCTGCGCTGCTGCGAAATCACCGTCATGCCACACACCTGTGGAGCTGCAGTTATATACAGCTCTCTGACAGGAAGACGGTGGCAGATTTTCGAAAACATTTGTGAGTAGTTATCCAGCGTTCCTTCCTGACTGATCTCGTTCCATGACCTTGCCTTGCCTTACGGATTATTCCCTTTTGCCTGCTTCTTGTCTGACGGATTGGATTTTGGATTTCGACTCTGTTTTCTGCCTCTGGTTTATGTCTCTACCTGCCCCTTGTCTGACGCCTCTAGCCCTGGAATTCGACCCTGTTTCTGTCCTTGGATTTACGTCTCAGCCTAGCCACTGGTTTATTCAGCCTGAGTCCGCCTGGCTCTCTAGCCTGCCTGGATTTATTGTCAAGAGGACAATCACAGCTCTCTGTGTTCCTGTCACAGCGTCAGCTGGTTCCCCGGAGGATTTGGATCAGTCGGCAATCCGACTTCAGTCTGTCGGACGCTTCCTCATTAACTGTCTGGATCTCTTCCTCCTCTGGATTCTGTGCCCCATCACCAGACTGAGAAGGTTAGTGGCTTTATCTAACTCCTTGCAGATCCTGAGTTTTATTCCGCCACTAACTAGTCTCTCTTTTCTCAGTGGTTCCTGGAAGCTGACTGCTGCTCTTCTGCTCTCTGATCCTGAGTTTCTAAATTACTTATCACTTTGTGTTTGGCTGAATTTGGGTTCTCTGTCTCTGGTCGTGATACTTAGGCACATCTATGTTTCTTCATCCATCCATTTCCAAGTTATTCACTGGGATGACAAAGCAAAATTGTCATTGCATCTTGAATAAAGTTAAACCATCGCTCTTTTCAAGCAACATTTCTAGAGATTGGCCTTTATTAAACAGATGTGAAAGAGTATGTTGTGCCAGAAGCAAGGTTTATAACCAGGTGCCTGCAGGTCTGCGTATCACATCACAAAACATCCCCGTTCACATACCATCTTGGATTTCATGACCACCTTACCAGTTTCTAAGACAAGACAGCTATACTCACTATTATAACCAAATGTTCATATCTGGTTTCCCTGGAAAGGCTTCACTTAGCCCCTTTTCCATCCAAAGCTCCAGGATTTGTTTCACCCGGGTAATACGAATCCCAGGAAGGTATACAACCATATACAGGGCTATAGTCCTTGATGCGGCTGTCCCGGGTTCGAGTCCTGGACCCGGTGACCTTTGCCGAACGTCTCCTCCTCTCTCTGCCCCTCTTTCCTGTCTGCCTACTGTCCAAAAATGAAAATAAAGGCCTCTAATTCTGAAAAAATATCTTAAAAAATTCCTTTCTGTGACAATTTAATGGTATAAAAACAATTTATTTGTATAATAACCTCTGCTATTATTGAAGCTGCTGGTGCCATGCTTCGCTACACACAGCCCCGCCCTTATAACATATCCCAGGGAAAGCTAAAAAGACCTACTCAAGAGTAGGACCATTTACCTGTGAAAATAATGACCCGGGTAAGAGAAATTACCCAGGTAAATTTGTATGAAAATGCAACCTCTATGATCAATAGAAAAGGGGCTCTTAGCTGCTGAGCATGCCACTCTTGAATTAGAAATGTCTTTAACCTCGCAGTTGAACATGCGCAGCTCAGCCTTCGTTGCAGTGATGGACATCGAAGCTGACGTCATCAGAGCTATAAAAGCTGAAGAAACAAACTTTTAAACCGCCATTTCTAGCATGTCTCACGGGATGACGTATCAGAGCCAAATATTTGGAGAGACAAAAGCTCGCAGGCGAACTTTTTCTCCACACGGCCATTCCCGGAAGAGCTTGAAAGCTGGAAATCTGTCTGATACAAGAAGGTCAGAATTCATATACTGATCGCAGACCCCGCCAACACCCGGCGCAGGTGAAAAACCCACAGAGGTTTTATTTCCAAGCAGATGAGTTTCCCCTTATGATTCAGTTGACTAAACGGTTCTTCATATTTTCCCTTTTGGACAGATGAGAAGTTTACCGTTTTTCTTTTGAGTTGACCATGGACACGTGATTTTGCCTGGCTGATTTGAGATAGGCCAGGAGTTAGAAATTGGACTTTTAAAGTTTTTCCATTCAAAGCAGCTGCGGTCTGGGCCTCACCTTTTGTCCAAAAAACTGCTGGTTTGCTCTTCATAGACACTCAATGTACATATATTTTCTTTTATTATTATTGTTAGGTAGTCATTTTTATCCCCTTTGTGTAGAATAGTGCTTGTTTGTTAGGTGAAGGTTTTTGGACCAGAGTAGTAATTATAACAGGGCTATATGGTTTCAATAAATCTTCACATTTATATATTTAAGAGAAGTGTTTGTGTTTATTTTGAGCAAGAGTGATTTATCTGTAAAAGTAAGGTTGAAGTTCCCCCACCTTCGATGTGGCGGTTGTATAAACAGTGACATTTAGTGGTTTTGGTAAATAATTATCAATTATTAATGATAATTGACTAATTGTAATTATTAAGAACTTTGAGCCCATAATAACAATACCAGAAGACATCTCTGATTTCTATTCATAAGTATTGATTTTTGGTTAAGAAATTATTTACTGAATTATGATTTTTAATTATAATTTTTGAAAAATATTAATTAATCAATAATCATAATCCTTACAAATTACACTAACAAAAAGGTTCTTGTTCCTCTCTATTATTTATTTTTACTAACAGATAGGAGCCTCCCTGATGTCAAGTAATGTTGGCAGCGGGTTGTTCATTGGACTTGCAGGAACGGGAGCAGCTGGAGGCATTGCTGTTGGTGGATTCGAGTGGAATGTAAGAAGCACAACTCAGATAATGAGCTAAAAACATCATGTGGGTCTGTTCAAGAATAATATATATTTTTTTTTAATTAAAGAAAGGAGACAATAAAATTGCTAGTTCATTAAGAACAGTCATACAGCAGCAGAAAAGATGCATCATGATCAATGTTTCATATAGTCCACAGGTGCACAAGTGTTATCTTTGATGCAAAAACCCGATCAGTTTAAACACTGTTTTTGGATTTAAAAGCCTAGCATAATTTTCTGTGGCTGCTCCCAAACACTAAACTTATAATTCATCTTTATTGCACACTGTGCAAGCTGCACAGCTCTGGCCACAGAGAACAGAGAGGAACATTAAATGGTCTCCTGTCCCTGTGGATCCAGGATGATCTTGGAAGAAAACCTTAGTGGGGAAAATAAGTATTTGATACACAGTCGATTTTGCAAGTTTTCTCTCTTACAGAGAATGGAGAGGTCTGTAATTTTCATCATAGGTGCACTTTAACAGTGAGAGACTAAATCTAACAGAAAAACCAGAACATCACATGGTATGATATTTAAATAATTTGTATTTTATTGCATGAAATAAGTATGTCATAAAATAAATTTAACTATATTTTATCATAGCAATATATCAATTAATTTATCAATATAATTAAATTTGGTACAAAACCCTTTGTTTACAATTACAGAGGTCAAAGGTTTCCCTGTAGTTCTTGACCAGACTTGCAAACACTCTGTACAGTGTCCATACAGGCATACAGATCCATACAGATCTTCTCCAGATCTTTTAGGTTTAATGGCAGTCACTGTGCAACACAGAATTTAAACTCCCTCTAATAGTATGCTCAGAACAAACGCAAATGACACGACCAGAGCGAGTGATTTACATATTATCACTATGTAGAGGCGCGGTCAGGAGCGAAGTCATGCGAAGGAAGCGTTTCTAGTGATGCAAGCGGCGTGATTAGGGTGAAGCGAGAGCAAAGCGCAACCCGCGATGGATGTGAAGCAAATTTTTGAGTTGAAAAATCGGAACTTCTCTGTCAATTCGCATCACTTCTATAGCCCTCTTTTCAGCATAAAAGTTGTCATACAACACACAGCAGTCACTCAGGGTACATCTATGTTCATGTAGGATATTATATTTTATTCATAAGTATTTAATTTTTAGATGCTTATGTCTGCAAGCCTGATTTCTAGGTCGCCGATCAGCCGTTATTTAAACTGTATAATTATTCAATACTTATGGCTACCATGCTACATTCTGTTGTCATATCAGCTCTTGCCTGGTGTATTTTGGTGGTTCTCGTCCATATGTTTAGGCACAAAAATGTTTATTATATTTAGAACATGTGGACAGTACAATATGGCTATTTTTCTATTGAACTGAGATTTATTTACTCACGTAAGACAGATGTACAGGTCGGTGTGAACGCACAATAAATATTTACTTGTGGGTTTAGTGCCACTCCATGACCTTGAAATGATTCTTACGGAGCTGCTCCTTAGTTTCCCTGGCTGTATGTCTTGGGTTATTGTCGTGCTGGAAGACCCAGCCACAACCCATTTTGAATGCCCCATCCTCCACTCAATACAGTCCAGTTGTCCTCTCCCCTTTGCAGAAAAACTCCCTCAGAGCATAATGTTTCCACCCACATCCTTCATGGTTGGGATGATGTTCTTATGATTGTACTCATCATTCCTTATGCAAACAAGGCGAGTGGAGTTTATAACAAAAATTCTCATCAGACCACATCACCTTCTCCCATCAGTGATGAATGATGTACTTAAAATGGGTGCGCAGGTTTGACTATTCAAACTGTGGCTTACCCGATGCTTTACTGGAAATAATGCAGCAAACAAAAAAAATCTTTTTTTTAGAAAAAAAAAAAAAAAAAGGAATAAGCAAACTAAAACATTCAAGCACTATTTCTAACTTCAAATGAATGGTAGTGGTACCCACTATGGATCACTTACTTTCTAGCTGGGCCAACAAAGTTAGACAACTAAGTTAGTTTCATGAGTCAGAGCAAACATGCTTCACACAATAAAACCCAGCAAAAACGCTTACATTTTAGAGCAGAATTGGTAATGAATGATCAATAACTTCAACTTTCAGCTCAAGTTATGCCCTTTGATCATAGGTGATGGAATTATCTGCCTGTGTTAATGAACTAAATGATTAAATCAAAGTAGGACATTTCCTTGGTTGGAACTGCAATTCTCACCAGTGACCACTAGATGTAAGTGTTGCTCTCTACCTGACTGAGAGAATTGGTCACAGCTGTAGTTACACCCAACGGACACCAGAGGCAGATAGGAAGCCTCCAACTGTGGCAGGAAATTTTGGTGCTGTGGTTTTAAAAGATTGCACTGAAAAAGCCTAGAGGCAGATAGGATGCCTCCAACTGTGGCAGGAATTTGGTTGCTGTGGTAACAGCTGATTGCAGCTAGCAGACACTAGAGGCAGATAGGATGCCTCCTGCCCTTACAGGAATTGAATTGCTATGCTTATCACCGCTGATTTTGCTGCAGCTGCTTTTCCATGCATAGCAGGGCTGGCCAGCTGGAAATTAACTTTAAGTCTCATACCACAAGCTACAACAACCTTCCACCTTGCATCCACAAAAGCACCTCTGAAAGATTATTATTACTATTACTCCTCTGTAGTAGAATTGAGCAAATTCTAGTCAAGATTTCCTATGGCTTACAAGCACCCTTGCAAAACTCAAAAATCTCACAATAACTAAGTTCCAAAGATATCACAATTGTTCACTCTGTGCAAAAGTGATGTCTGTCCTTTTAAGGCCCGTCTTCTGGACGCCAAATATGTAAGAATTATGATTATTGATCAATTAATATTTATCAAGAATTGTAATTCAAAATCATAATTTGAAAAAGATTAATTTCTTAACCAAAAATCATTACTTACGAATAAGAAAATCAGAGAGCCCCCTTAGTGTTGTAATTATGGCTCAAAGCCCTTGATAATTACAATTTGTAAATTTCACGTAATAATGGATAACCATTACTAGATGTCACGTTTTAACAACCCCTTCACCGAAGGGGGGGAACTTTGACCATTTTTGACAGACAAAATCACTCTTGCTCAAAATAAACCCCAAACGCTTTCTCTTTATCTACGTGAATATTTACTAAATCAACAGCCCTGATACATCTCGCTATTCTGATTCAATAATCTTCACCTAATTAAGCATGCAGAAATTCTACACAAAAGGGGTAAAATAACTAACTAAACAAAATAAAACAACATTGAGTGTGTATGGAGGTCAAACCAGCAGTGATGGCAAAACAAGAGAAAATATGGTACTGAGCAAAGCTTTGGGAGCGGCCTCCACCAGGCTGCAGTCATAAAACCCCCAAAGTTGGAGCTCAGTGAAACACAAAGGGTCATAAAATTTTAGGCGACAACCAGTGGAAAAACACGAAGAGTGAAGACAATGGAATAGGGAGTATTTCACCATGAGGTTCTAGCAGTCCAACTTTAAGTTCACCTGAGTCTGCGCTCAGGTGTTCAAACACAGCTTCAAAGTGCGGCGGCTTTCAGAGTCCAACAGCAATCAAAGTTTCAATAAGACGTTGCATGCACATACAACTTAGAACACATTGGACTATAAGTAGCGATTCTAAATCGCTCTAAAATCCTACTCTATCCTGGCCAAGCTATTTTAATAGAAATAAAAACAAAACGGGATTACTACAGTGTCGTCTTCTCTTGAGCAGAGGGAGAGAGGGGGGGAGTTTGTTACATGTCTGTAACAAACTCAAAGACGGCCGGCCTTCCTCCTTTGGCAAAAGGGGAAAAATATGACGGACCGTCAGCAGTCGACTGGAACAAAAACAAAGAGGAAAATTTTTGCCTCCTTGGAAAACCTTCTGGGGTTTTGCTTGGGTTACGTGTTAAATCCACGCCTTCGATTGGTAAAGTAAAGTCTACTGGGCTTCTTATCCTAGAAACTTTTTCTCATGAGTTTTGGCCAGTGGGGAGAATTAATGAAAACCCACGTGTGAGTTTCTTCTCCAGAAGGATGCGTGCCTCCGTTGCGTGGTAACCGGTCTCAGTTTCCAGCGAGAAAAAGCAATGGTGGGGTGCCTCATATTCCTTATATAGCCCACTGTGACATCAGAGCTGCGACGCCCCTTCCTATCAGCTGCAATGCCTGCTGGGAGTTGTGGTAGCAAACAATACTGGGGTATATAGAAGCAAACAAATGGTCCAACAGTGGGAAACGTGAATAAAAGGAGAGTGAAACTCTTTATTGTTCCGTTTTAGGGAGATCTGACTGCTAATTCAGAAAAACAATCTGTTTGGATGCGGAGACATGGCCAGCAATGGTGGGGCAGGGATGTTAACAACTTTACAGAGACCAGGTTTATTCAGAACTTTATCATGTCGAGGGCAACTTTTAATCATACATGTCAGCGCCTCTCCTCTCAACTTGATGCAGCCTTGATGCAATCCAGTGTATCGGACTGCAGCAGGGGCAGATCATCACACGCTCGGTAACCTCGATAGCATTTTGAAGTCCTCTGTTTCAACGGTTGTTTACGAATTTTACAATACAAACTACGTCCCACATCCAGATGGTTCCTATGAGCCTTTCAATTAGGCTTGAATAAAGTTGTCTCTCTGTTTATTAATGAGCTCTAACGTCTCGCTGTCTCTCCACTGTGCAGTTCTATTCTAGCCCCCCTTCTCTTTTGCTAACTGCAACCGTTTCCTGTTGAGCGGCGCAAAATTGTGACGAATGAAATGGAAAGTGACGTCAAAGTCACATCTAACCCGCCTTGGTCGTTCCCACTGGAGTCACATTCCAAAAGATCAGATAGAAGTCGGATTCAGGACCACATATGAATGTGGCTCAAATGTGACTTGAAAAAGTCAGACACGGGCCAGATCTGAGTGTTCACACTTGCTTTAAATAGCCTGACTTGTCACACAGCATCAACATGTTTGAACGTAGCTTATTACATGCTCATTGATATTTTGATTTGCTTATTATGTTTACTCGCCATGCTGGTTGTTTTCCTACGTCATCTATTGATGTTAATATATCAAGTCACCTTTCAGCATTTACTGTGATCTGCTTTTTGTATAAAGAGATTTAATTTGGTAAAACAACCAAAACAAACCGGAGAACAAAAGATGGAGAAAACCAAACTGGACAGAGGAGCAGAGCCTGCTGGGATCACGATGCGAACCAACAGGGATTCCCAAGCAGGTCAATGTGTTGTTCCCTCTGCTTTCACACACCAGCCTGGAATGTGAGAAGTTCTGGTACCTGCTGCTTTTAGACGCTAGAGAGGAAATTGCAGCACAGCAGCGAACTTCTTCACAGATGGGGGAGCGTTGCGGATGACCATTTAGGCCATGGCTGCTGACATCATCATGTTCAATACAGCAAATACTTCATATACATCTTCCTTCTATTCATATAGTGTCTATAATATTGTATCTAGTCTAGAGATTGTATTTATGTAAATACACTGCTCAAAAAAATAAAGGGAACACTTAAACAACACAATATAACTCCAAGTAAATCAAAGTTCTGTGAAATCAAAATGTCCACTTAGGAAGCAACACTGATTGACAATCAATTTCACAAGACACACTCAGGAGTGGTTCTGCAGGTGGGGACCATAGACCAGTTCTCAGTACCTATGCTTTCTGGCTGATGTTTTGGTCACTTTTGAATGTTGGTGGTGCTTTCACACTCGTGGTAGCATGAGACAGACTCTACAACCCACACAGGTGGCTCAGGTAGTGCAGCTCATCCAAGATGGCACATCAATGCGAGCTGTGGCAAGAAGGTTTGCTGTGTCTGTCAGCGTGGTGTCCAGAGCCTGGAGGCGTTACCAGGAGACAGGCCAGTACACCAGGAGACGTGGAGGAGGCCGTAGGAGGGCAACAACCCAGCAGCTGGTCCGCTACCTCGGCCTTTGCGCAAGGAGGAACAGGGGGAGCACTGCCAGAGCCCTGCAAAATGACCTCCAGCAGGCCACAAGTGTGCATGTGTCTGCACAAACGGTTAGAAACCGACTCCATGAGGATGTATGAGGGCCCGATGTCCACAAATGGGGGTTGTGCTCACAGCCCAACACCATGCAGGACGCTTGGCATTTGCCAGAGAACACCAGGATTGGCAAATTTGCCACTAGCCCCCTGTGCTCTTCACAGATGAAAGCAGGTTCACACTGAGCACATGTGACAGACGTGACAGAGTCTCGAGACGCCGTGGAGAGCGATCTGCTGCCTGCAACATCGTTCAGCATGACCGGTTTGTTAGTGGGTCAGTAATGGTGTGGGGTGGCATTTCTTTGGAGGGCTGCATAGCCCTCCATGTGCTCGCCAGAGGTAGCCTGACTGCCATTAGGTACTGAGATAAGATCCTCAGACCCCTTGTGAGACCATATGCTGGTGCGGTTGGCCCTTGGTTCCTCCTAATGCAGGACAATGCTAGACCTCATGTGGCTGGAGTGTGTCAGCAGTTCCTGTAAGATGAAGACAATGAAGCTATGGACTGACCCGCCCATTCCCCAGACCTGAATCCGATTGAGCAGATCTAGGACATCATGTCTCGCTCCATCCACCGATGTCACGTTGCCCCACAGACCTGTCTAGGAGTTGGTGGATGCTTTAGTCCAGGTCTGGGTGTAGACCCCCTCAGGAGACCATCCTCCGTCTCATCAGGAGAAGGCGTTGTAGGGAGGTCATACAGGCACGTGGAGGCCACACACAATACTGAGCCTCATTTTGACTTGTTCTAAGGACATTACATCAAAGTTGGATCAGCCTTTAATTTTGTGTGTAACTCCGAATCCAGGCCTCTATGGGTTAATACATTTGATTTCAATTGATGATTTTTTTGTGATTTTGTTGTCAGCACATTCAACTTTGTACAGAACAAAGTATTCAATGAGAATATTTCATTTATTCAGATCTAGGACGTGTTATTTGAGTGTTCCCTTTATTTTTTTGAGCGGTGTATATGTTTTTACTTTTTCCAATTTTGCCAATATGTTTTTGAGAGCATTTTACAGTCTGTAAATGTTTAAATAATTCTGTACTATTTGTTTGTAATTTTGTTTACTTTTTATACAGTCGTAGAATGGAAGGCAGATCCTTTAGTTATGGGGCTCCTCTTCTGTATAACCAGCTCCCAGTCTGTGAGGCAGACACCCTGTCTACTTGACTTAAGGCTTGACTTAAAACCTTACTTTTTGATAAAGCTTATAGTTATAGTGGCTGAGGTTATCCTGAGCTATCTTGGCAGTTATGCTGCTGTAGGCTTAGACTGCTGGAGGCCATAATGACCACTTTCACTCTCTCTGCTACATTCTCATACTACCTTCCAATTTTGTGTTTTTTGCTGTTAAAGCTAGCTGGCTTAGCTTTTACTGTGACTCTCTTTCATGCTCTACACTTCAAAACTGGCTCAGAGTTCACCTGGTTAGCTGTCTTTCTCTCATAGATGAAGCCACTAAAGGAGCAAAACCATTAATGTTTTACTTTTCTTTCCCATGGAAAGTACTCCTGGATCAGTGCTTCTGCGTTATTTTTGTGTCTCTGCTCTGTTCTCTCTTCCTGTTAAAAGGGAGTTTTCCACTCCACTGTTGCTACATGCATGCTCAGTATGAGGGATTGGCGCAAAGTCAGTGCAAGCAACTGCCCACAGACTCTACATGCTCATTCAGGAGGAGTGAATACTGCAAGTCACTGACCCGATGAACTCTGCTGGGTTTCCTTAGATAGAAAAACTTTGTAAATAGTTTGAAAAATAAACTTAATTTGACTGCATTGTTTGATATTTTTGTTATTGATGTTTAGAATTAATTGGAATGCACAGGGGTTGGACAATGAAACTGAAACACCTGGTTTTAGACCACAATAATTTATTAGTATGGTGTAGGGCCTCCTTTTGTTGCCAATACAGCGTCAGTTCGTCTTGGGAATGACATATACAAGTCCTGCACTGTGGTCAGAGGGATTTTAAGCCATTCTTCTTGCAGGATAGTGGCCAGGTCATTAAGTGATACTGGTGGAGGAAAACGTTTCCTGACTCACTCCTCCGAAACAGCCCAAAGTGGCTCAATAATATTTAGATCTGGTGACTGTGCAGGCCATGGGAGATGTTCAACTTCACTTTCATGTTCATCAAACCAATCTTTCACCAGTCTTGCTGTGTGTCTTGGTGCATTGTCATCCTGATACACAGCACCGCCTTCAGGATACAATGTTTGAACCATTGGATGCACATGGTCCTCAAGAATGGTTCGGTAGTCCTTGGCAGTGACGCGCCCATCTAGCACAATTATTGGGCCAAGGGAATGCCATGATGTGCCAGCCCAAACCATCACTGATCCACCCCCATGCGTCACTCTGGGCATGCAACAGTCTGGGTGGTACGCTTCTTTGGGGCTTCTCCACACCGTAACTCTCCCGGATGTGGGGAAAAGAGTAAAGGTGGACTCATCAGAGAACAATACATGTTTCACATTGTCCACAGCCCAAGATTTGCGCTCCTTGCACCATTGAAACCGACGTTTGGCATTGGCATGAGTGACCAAAGGTTTGGCTATAGCAACCCGGCCGTGTATATTGACCCTGTGGAGCTCCCGACGGACAGTTCTGGTGGAAACAGGAGAGTTGAGGTGCATATTTAATTCTGCCGTGATTTGGGCAGCCGTGGTTTTATGTTTTTTGGATACAATCCGGGTTAGCACCCGAACATCCCTTTCAGACAGCTTCCTCTTGTGTCCACAGTTAATCCTGTTGAATGTGGTTCGTCCTTCTTGGTGGTATGCTGACATTACCCTGGATACTGTGGCTCTTGATACATCACAAAGACTTGCTGTCTTGGTCACAGATGCGCCAGCAAGATGTGCACCAACAATTTGTCCTCTTTTGAACTCTGGTATGTCACCCATAATGTTGTGTGCATTTCAATATTTTGAGCAAAACTGTGCTCTTACCCTGCTAATTGAACCTTCAAACTCTGCTTTTATTGGTGCAATGTGCAATCAATGAAGACTGGCTACCAGGCTGGTCCAATTTAGCCATGAAACCTCCCACACTAAAATGACAGGTGTTTCAGTTTCATTGTCCAACCCCTGTATGTATCTGACTTGAAATGTGTATGATTCGATTAAATTCACTTTGTAAAGTACCAAAACACAAAACTAGCCAACCAGGGTGGGCGGAGGGGGCCTCGAAAGGAGGGTAAGGACCCAAACACAAAAACAGAGTTCAGGCGGATGGCAGTGAGGTCGTCCTGAGCAGACACGGTGTTCAGGTGGACGGCTGGGAGGATGTCTTGAGTGAGCACAGAAGGCGATGAGAACCGGCGATGAGAACCTGGAGATCGGCAGTGATGTTGAGACCTCAGCGACCGGCGATGACTGAGAAGGAGCCAGTGCTTTGGAAGTCGGCAGTGTAGAGTCTGGAGGCCGGCCAAGAAGCATATAGAACCCTTGGAGTAGCCTGTCTGAAGGCTGACCACGGAGCGTAGAGGACCCTCGGAGAACCCTGTCTGGAGATCAGCCAGGGAGTGTAGAGGACCCTTGAAGAACCCTGTCTGGAGGTCGGCCACAGAGCGTAGAGGACCCTGTGGGAACCCTGTCTGGAGGTCGGCCACAGAGCGTAGAGGACCCTGTAGGGACCCTGTCTGGAGGTCGGCCACAGAGCGTAGAGAACCCTCAGCAAACCCTGTCTTGACTTGGAACCATAGTGGGGCTTGGGGAACTTGGAACCATGGTGGAGGTTAAGGGAGTACCGGAAGGATCTTCGGCGAGATCCTAATAAGCGGAGCAGGAACTGCTGAAAACCTCAGCGAGGGAGGCTCCACCTGGACGCATTCGTGGAGGAGGTCCAGAACATGAGGTGGGTCCACCAGGATGCCTTCATCAAGGAAATCAGGAGACAGAGGCAGGTCGTCAGGAGGAGATAATTGTGATGAGGAGGGCTGGGTCAGGAGTATATATGGCAGTGGTGATGATGGCTGATCTGGAGAAGACAGCGGTGATGAAGGCGGGTTTGGAGAAGACAACAGTGATGACGGCTGGTCTGTAGAAGCTGAAGAGTTGAGTGGACGGAGAGAAGCGATGTGCTGACCCTCAGTGGACGGAGCTGAAGCTGGAGCTGAGGCATCAAGCTGACCCTCAGAGGAAGGACCTGATGTGTTGCGCTAACCCTCAGTGAAAGGAGCTGAGATGTCCATCTTACAGTGCCATCTGCAGCGTGCAAAGGAAGTTGAGACAGGCCCATAAGCAGCGCTTAGGAGATGAGAAAGAGGAGTGTTGGCTAGGCCCTTAGAGGTAGGACCAGAGGCGGCCAACCAACTGCATTGGCTGCGCCGAGCAGAGGAGGTAATAGCAGCAGATGCCGAGACAGGCGGTGGTGGAGGCTGCAGAGGAGGTGGCTGCGATGGAGGCAATTTCTTGAAAACCTCCACCCATGCCTTTTGACAGTGCCTGTCTGCTACCTCCAACAACTCCTCAAAGAGCAGCTGAAGAAAGCAGCACACTGCTGCCAGACGCTCCCAGGGTCTTCTGGCTGGCCCAGTGTCACACTAACTCTACAATGATAAACAGTCTGTCATAGTCATAGAAATACGCCCTGCTGGGTCCAGATGACTGGTTCCATCTGTCATAATGTGTGTTGAGGTAGGACCCAAATGCAGAGCGTAGTAGAGTAGATGAAAAAAGGTTTATAACAAACAGACTTACAAGACAACCAGGTACAGGAACACAGGCAGGTGTGAGACATGGGCAGGAGGATAGAAGTAGTGTGGGATCAAAGGACATGAGCCAGGCAGCAAACAGGATAGTAACAAGGAGGAACAAGTGTAGAATAATGAAACCAGGGAGTATGAATACTGAAGTAGGGTGGAGAATGGACCATTGAACACAAGGAGTTAATAAGAAGGGAATGGGAACCATCTTCTCTGCTTAAGACACTCTTAGGCTCACCAAAAGTCCTCCAAACTACTTTTAACCTTTGTTCACTTTAGGAGCTCTCTTAAGGCCTAAGGTGCTTTGTGAATAACTTTTATCTTACCGTGGGAAAATTCTAAGAAAAAAATCGTACAGTTCGAGAAATTCTAAGATTTATTCTTAGATTGATATCACTAGGGCCTGATCTTCAAAACCTGTTTGTGTCTGCAAAGCTGATCTATAAACGAGGTGCTAATTGGATTGTGTGTGTGAAATCAGCAGAACAGTGGGCGCAAACTCTTTAGCGTGTTTGGTGTCATGAATATGGAAAACATATGATAAAGATCCAAACACGCAAATTTATGGAAGGGGAATATTCAAATGTAATCCCTTACCACCTGCAATGCGATTTATCAAATCTGAAACGGATTGTGGGTGCTGTTTTTGCGACTAGATTTAGAGGATTGCATGTAGGATTATCTAAGGTCTGATTTAAAGCCAATCACAAACAGAAGCCATGACATTTCTCCTATGATAAAGCTCCTTGCAACACCACCTTTTTTTCTTACATCTGGATCATTCCAGCGCACCATAGCTGTAAGATCATCTGCTGTTGAAGAACAAACCAGATCATAGCAAAGTGCGCACATAACTTATCATCCACCAGAGAAGAGTGCACAGCCTGTGTAGCTGTAATTGAACATCATTCAAAGAACCCACTGTGCTTTGATGTTGATAGTATAATTAACAGGAAATAAATAAAGTAATTATAAGACAGATTAAATCCTTCATTTGTAAACTGGATGCTAAAAGTCACTTTTTAGCCTATTGCATGTGGCCGAAAGAGCGATTTCTTTGACACTAAACAAAACAAATTGTATTATTGACAGTAACATTGTATCCTTGCCGATCGGAGCTGGATTAGTTTGATTACGTTCTTTGAATGTAAACATATGCCAGGGAAGGGTTTATACAGTGATATAATGATCTAGTGTCACCAAACAATTTAAACAATTAAAGACATGTATCGTTAAATCATTGACAAAACAAAAAGAACAAATTCAGTACATCATTGGAAAATTATTTATTTTTCTTCCTTTGCAGGAGAGTTATGTGACGTTCTGTTTTAAAATCAGCAAAGCTATAATATACAGAAAACCAACTCTTACAAGAAACTATATTTATGTTGCTAATATTACATCCAGTTTGCAAATGAAGGATTTTCTAATATGCATATGCTTCCTTACTATATATATGCTTCCAATAGGTAAAATTATCAGGCAGCATAGAATAAATTTTCTCTGTTACGCTGATGACACTCAGCTTTACTTATCCATAAATCCTGATGAGCCCAACCAGTTAGCTAGACTACAAGCATGTCTTGAAGACATAAAAACTTGGATGACTTTAAATTTTCTGCTTCTAAATTCAGAGAAAACAGAAGTTGTGTCTTTGGACCGGAGTCTTTAAAAAAGAAACTGCTTAGTCAATCACTTAACCTGGATGGCATTAAATTGACCTCCGATAATAAAGTAAAAAACCTTGGTGTTATTTTTCACCAGGACACGTCATTTAAATCCCATATTAAACAGGTTTCTAGGATTTCCTTTTTTCATCACTCGGAACATTGTCAAAATTAGAAATATCCTGTCCAGGATTGATGCTGAAAAACTAGTCCATGCATTTGTTACTTCAAGGCTGGACTATTGTAATTCTTTACTATCAGGATGTCCACAAAATGCAGTTAAAAGCCTTCAGCTGATTCAAAATGCTGTAGCAAGAGTTCTGATGAAAATTAAAAAGAGAGATCATATTTCCCCTACTTTAGCTTCCCTTCATTGGCTCCCTGTTAAATCCAGAATAGAATTTAAAATTCTCCTTCTCACATATAAAGCCCTTGATGATTTAGCTCCATCATACATCAGAGATCTGATTGTTCCATACGTTCCTAACAGAGCACTTCGTTCTTAGACTGCAGGTTTACTGGTGGTTCCTAGAATCTCTAGAAGTAGAATGGGAGGCAGATCCTTTAGTTATCAGGCTCCTCTCCTGTGGAACCAGCACCCAGTTTTAGTCCGTGAGGCGGACACCCTGTTTACTTTTAAGGCTAGGCTTAAAACTTTCGTTTTTGATAAAGCTTATAGTTAGAGTTGCTTAGGTTATCCTGAGCTATCTTCCTTATTTTAGCTCCGTATTCTTCTCCCCTTGTTGGATGGAGTAAGGGGGAGTCAGGTTTAGCCTAAACCGGCTCAGTTACGGTTGAGGTGCAAGCACACCCTCCATTTCTGCTACCTGTATGACCCCCTCTCTTTTCCAATGGTTATGGTCAATCTGACAGAGAGAGGTATCCCAATCGTTGTGGTTTTTAGTATGACAATGGCCATCAGTGGGCTCTAGATGGACAAACTGTCTACTTTTAAGGCTAGGCTTAAAACTTTCCTTTTTCATAAAGCTTATAGTTAGAGTGGCTTAGGTTATCCTGAGCTATCTCTGTAGTTATGCTGCTATAGGCTTAGGCTGCTGGAGGACATAATGACCACTTTCACCCTCTTCGCTACTTTCTCACACTACTCTTCAATTTTGTATTGTTTGCTGTTATTTCAGCTTTTAACTTTGTTCTCTCTCTTTTCTCTTCCTAGAAGCTACACCTGGCCTGACTCTGTGTCTACCTGTGACACCTTTCTGGAAAGGGGCATCCTCCAAGCTTCTGCTGGCAACAACTTGATGCTCACCCTCTACCGATGATCCACTTGGCCCTGTCTTTCAGTGTTTAACCCTTTCTCTCTCCTAGACATAGCTACTGACTGAGCTTTTACTGTAACTTACTCTATGTGCTCTCTTCAGACTCTAAACTTGAAAACTGGCTCAGAGTTTATCTGTTCCTTCTTTCTAGGTGAAACGACTAAAGGAGCTACATTCATTAACATTTACATTTTCCTTCCCATAGAAAGTACTCCTGGATCAGTGCTTCTTTGTTCTCTTTGTGTCTCTGCTCTGTTCTCTCTAACCCCCAGTCGGTCGTGGCAGATGGCTGCTCACACTGAGCCTGGTTCTGCTGGAGGTTTCTTCCTGTTAAAAGGGAGTTTTTCCTCTCCACTGTCGCTACATGCATGCTCAGTATGAGGGATTGCTGCAAAGTGATTGCTGCAAAAACGCCAGTGACTGTCCACTGTCTGTACATGCTTATCTGGGAGGAGTGACTGCTACAAATCTCTGACTCGATGCAATCTGTTGGGTTTCCTTAGATAGAAAAACTTTTTATCCAATTTGAATAAATAACAGAATCTGGCTGCACTGTTCAATGATTAAGATTAATTGGAATGTATGTACCTGACTTTTGTGAAGTGCCTTGAGACGACATGTGTTGTGAATTGGCGCTATATAAATAAACTGAATTGAATTGAATTGAATTGAATTGAATTCAGGCTTAAATATTGTGGCTGCTTATGATAAACTTCGAACTCTTCAAACACAGACAAAAAACAAAAGAACCCAGTGAGTCTCCGAAAATAATTAAAAGATCCAGGGAGGCAAACCTCTAATAATTGACAGAAATATGTCTTTTTTATTGTTAATATTGAGTGGCCAATTTTTAAGCTGCAATGGTTGCAAGTTACGTCTGGCAACACAGTTAAGCTGTGTGAAGCTCTTACGTTGTAGATGCACCGTAGATGATGGCGGAAGGCGCACGCCACTGCTCTGCCCTCCTGCGCAGTAGCCTGTAATCTAATATTTTTTTAAAGGCGAAGCAGAATTTAGTGTTTGCCTCACTGGGTCTGTCCGGACCCCAAACATAAAGCATCTGCTCACAGAACAACTTCAAACTCAGCCTTCTGCATGCACAATTACGCACGCAGAAACGGCAAGTGCAAATGAACAGAGACTGGAAATAATCTTGTCGGAGCAATTTAGCGCCCCCTATATGGGACCTTTGAAGATCAGGGCCTTAGTCTTATGGTGAGTTCACACCGAACGCGGATTCTGCGAATATTTCACGTCATTTGTGTGCTGTTGCTCGCTTCACATTCCGCGTGAACTCTGCGATGCCAAATGGCAACAAACGGCAACGCTTCGCTGCGTCATCAAATAGGAGGAGCTTCCATCTGCTGCTTGCTGGTTTCAACTGAACATGGCGGACATGGATTTCACGGACCTAATTACGGTGTTTACCTGTGGAGAGCCGAAAAACGCTGCCGACGTCGACGTCCCTGGGTTCACCAGATTCTTCAGAGACGGGAACAGTTCGGAGAGTACCACCACCTACTCCAGGAGCTGTGTCTGGATGACGGTCAATTTCAGCGGTACTTCCGTCTATTCAGGACCCAGTTTGAAGATCTGCTGTCCTGCGTTGGGAGACGAATCGGCCTCCAGGACACCAACTACCGGCGCTGTATCTCCGCTGCTGAACGCCTGTCCATCTGTCTTCGGTGAGTAAATAAATCTCAGCTCAATAAAAATACAGCCGATTTTTAATGCCCACATCCCCTAAATATAAGATATTTGTGCCTAAACATAACCAGGCCAGGTACTTTCTGTACTTGTCTCGGTAAAAGTAATTAGTTGAGTCATAAAACTCTGGCTTGCCACACACCGCCACTATGATCTTGTCCTCCATGTTCAGCGACAACCGCTTCTTCTCCGCTGCGGTCCTTCACCCTACGTCACAGCCACATCCAGTCCCTGATTGGTTGACACGACGCGAAGTTAGAAAAAAGTTCAGATTTTTCAACTCGTCCATCGCTCTCGCTTTGCTCGGCGCCCCCTCCGCACGGCGTCCTTCGTCTCCTTCGCACTGCCTTGCGCCGCTCCGTTCCTGAACGCCCCTCTACATAGGGATAACATGTAAACCGGCCGCTCCTATCGCAGAATCTGCGTTCGGTGTGAACGCACCATTAGGATTCTTTATGAATACAGGCCCAGACCAGTAGCAGCTCCCTGCGACCCTGCAAAGACAAGTGGTTATGGACCGTTGGTGGATGGATGTGTAGTTTACCTTCCAGTTGTCAATTATGCAATACTTTGAGTTGCTCTGTGACATAAAAATCCCATGAAATACATTGAAGTTCATAGTTTTAATATGGTACAATGTGGAAAAGTTTGAGTGGTGTAAATATTTTTGCAAGGGTCTGTAGTTCGCTCTTCTCTGTTGTTTATTTTCTTGGCTAAATATTTGCTAAAAATATACATACCATTGAGGGTCATCAATAACAAGATATAATTATGGTTTAAACATGTTGAATCCAAAAATAAGTGAACTGCTGTTCAGTTCTGTTTAGTACATACCAGCATTTAAAATTCACACCTCCTTACAAATGACAAAGAGATCCAATTATTTCACCATTGCATCCACTTTAATTGTACACAGTTCATTTACTCACTGTAAATCATTCCTACCTACAGTATATGCAATTACCACTCAGTCCACATTAATCCGATTCAGATTCAAATCCAGTCACATATAATACATTCCAATTCAGTCTAAATGTTATACACTGTTATCAGATGCAGAATTATGCTGTTGAAACCAATAGATTGCATTAAACCTTTACTTTTTGATTCAAACCTTCATCCTGAGCATGAATAGATAGATGACGGTGGAGTGTAGCACTTTGTTTTGTCAGGAAGGCTCTAGCAGAACCAGAACCAGGCTCCGTATGAGCTGACATCTACCTGTAGGTTCTTGGGGCTGGGAAGGAACACAGATAAACACAGCAAAGAAAAACAGAACGTTTTTTTTATATACTTATTGTGTCTTTCATATTCAACACATCCCCACACCTCTCTCCTGACCCGAGTTTGGTGCCTACCATCTGTTGAAGGAATGAAGATGGTTTTTGCAGTGTGATTTTATAATCTTTAAAGTCAGTAACATTAGTTAGGTCATATTGTTTTGTGTGAAAATGAGTCATGTGTTGTATCATTTATTCCTTTATCTTTGGTATTGATTGAGTTTATTAAATGCAGCACTGACAAAAAACATCAAAATGAGTTTGTCTTGATAGGCAGCATGGGTTCTGGTGGCTCTGGGTTGGATATTTATTCCTGTCTACATCTCTGCTGGTGTGATGACCATGCCTGAATACCTGGCCTTGCGTTTTGGAGGCCGCAGGATTCGCATCTACATGTCCGTTCTATCCCTTGTTCTCTACATCTTCACAAAAATATCAGTAAGACACACTAATTTACTTTACTCATACATACATGGCTGATCTGTTGTCCAATCTTACAGTATTCATGTGTCTTTGTGCCTGTATGTGTTTGTCAGACAGATATGTTTTCGGGGGCTTTGTTCATCCAGGTGTCACTGGGCTGGAATCTCTATCTGTCTACAGGCATATTGTTGCTGGTTACAGCTGCTTACACCGTGGCTGGTACACACACACACGCACACACACACACACTCTTGTTTTGCTATATGTAGTGAGGACCATGTGTTGACTCCCATTGACTTCCATTCATTTTCAGGCATTTTCAACCCTTTCTATGCCCTAACCCTGACAATAACCCTAAACCTAACCATTACCAGTGCATGCCTAACCCTAACCTTAACCTAAACTCAATTCACACCTTAGTCCTAAACCTAACCGTTAGCAAAATAGGTCGTGAGGACCAGCAAAATGTCCTCACTTTGGTACCAACGGTCCTCAATTTGATGGTGAAATCGGGAAAATGGTTCTCACTGTGATGCCAAGACAGGAACACACACACACACACACACACACACACACACACACACGCGCACACACACACACTTATTGCACAAACTACTTTGCAGATATGTATTTTGATGGATTGTTTTAAGCAAATTAATTAAGATAATCATAAGTCCAATTGTAGTTTGGTTCAGTAAATTACAATTTGAATCCAGCGCAGTCATGTTTTAATCCAATAACAAAACCCCTTACCAGTATAATGTATATCTATACTTATCTATACTACAACTCTAATGCCATGTATTTACTATAACCACTATTATAACACCTGAAATTGACCAGATGAGTGTTATAATTTTTTGAAAGACTGAAAAATATGTTTTAACAAAACTGTCATAGTTTGTAGCTGGACTCAAGTACAAGTAAACACGGAGGCAGAGGGGTAAAGTGAAACAATATTTTATAAATGACAAAGACTTACTCATGGAGAGCACGGCAGGGGCTGGAACCATGAGGTAGAGTAACAGACTGAAAGACAGTATAACATAAGAAACCAGCAAAGAGACAGACAACCAGAGAGCAAAATATAAAAGGAGAAGAGTGGAGAGAAGGAGTGTAAACAGGTGAGTGTAATGAGGAGGAGATGAGGAACAGCTAAGAGAGAGAGCTGAGGAAGAAGAGTAAATGAGCAGGAGCAGACAGAGAGAGACACAGGGAAGAATTCTAACAGAGATAATTTAAATGTAACAAAACACTACAATGAACTAGGAAATAAGGAAAGCAATGAACTAAAATTGCAACACTAAGAGGTCATAAACAATAGGGAAATAAAGAGAAAGAGAGAATCAAAGAAACTCTAAACTTCTAAGGATCATGACAGAAACACAATCCGCTTCTAGATGATAAAACACTTATTTTCAAGTATGTAATACAGGACGTTTTCTCTCACAGGTCCTTTTTTACGGATGGTGTTATGGGTCTTTCAATGCTTTTGCCTACCTGATTTTAAGTCAGTAGCAGCCATGTTAAATTTAAACTGGCTTTAATAATAACATCTTGACCAAAACTTGACCACAACTTTCATTCTACAATCTTGAACATCATTGATTGAATTGCTCCAATTAAAGTGAAAGTCGTTTCTGGGAAGAAAAGGTCTCCATAGAGAAGTGCTCCTCCAGTCAGAAGTGAAAAAAGGGAGTGTCGAATAACTGAACACAGGTTGCGAAAGACTGGACTCCAGGTTAACTATAACATCTATCAAGAGAGACTCCACAGATATAAGTTACAACGGAAAGATGCGAGAGAATCTTTCTTCTCTGAGATCATCAGCAAAAACATTAATAATGCTTGTGACTTATTTAACACGGTCGACAGGTTAACAAACCCTCCTGTAACTGTAGCATCTGAACTCCACTCTACAAGGGCCTTGTAGAGTGCTAACCTCTGCAAAGATCAGAGGGGGAGTCAGCACATCCACATCAACTCCAGTACCAAAGCTGTCTCCAACTAGAACTGATTTTGACAAAATTTCCCAATTTTACCAAATAAGAAAAAATCTTACTGCAACTAAGCTCTTCTTCCTGCTGTCTTGATGTTTTACCCACCACTTTCCTATGCCTGTCATAATGTCTGATTTAACAAAAATAATAAACACATCCCTTTTGTCAGGTGTTTTCCCCCAGGCCCTAAAACAGCAATTATCAAACCACTACTGATAAGAGCAACTCATACATGCTGCTACTGCAAACCTCCCCTTCATCAGTAAGATTATTGAAAAAGCTGTGTTCCAGCAGTTCCACAACTTCCTAACAATGACCAACTGCTTCGATGTCTTCCAGTCAGGCTTCCGTGGTCACCACAGTACAGAGACTGTCCTTGTCAAGGTTTTTAATAACATCCGTATAAACGCAGTCTGTGGAAGAATCACAGTGCTGGTATTATTGGACCTTAGTGCAGCATTCGACACTGTTGATTGCTCAATTTTATTAGAGCGCCTGGAAAACTGGGTTGGCCTTTCTGGAACAGCACTAGATTGATTTAAATCTTACTTAAGTGACAGGTGCCTAATCTGGTAACTTTTCCTCAGAGACCACAAAAATCACATGTGGCGTTCCCCAAGGGTCCATTCTATGGCCCCTCCAATTCAATATCTACATGCTTCCCCTAACTTAGATTATAACAAACAACAATATAAGTTATCATAACTATGCAGACAGCACACAGCTATACATTACAATGACACCAGGTGACTATGAACTTGAGCACTTGGTAAATGCTTAGAAGAAATCAATGCATGGATGTGCCGAGATTTTCTTTAGCTGAATCAAAACAAAACTGAAATAATAATTTTCTTTGGACCAAGGAAGAGTGTTTAAAAGTTAGCACACAGTTACAGTTAATACAGCTAGAAACCACCAACCAGGCTCGAAATCAGGGTATAGTGATGGACTCAGACCTGAACCTTCAGAGGCACATAACAAGGTCGACCTTCCATCACCTAAAGAATATCTCCAGGATTAAAGGACTAATGTCTCAGCAGGACCTTGAAAAACGAATTAATGCGTTCATCTTTAGTAGTACTGATTACTCCAACAGTGTCTTCACAGGTCTGCCTAAAAAGTCAATCAGACAGCTGGAGTTGATCCAGAACGCTGCTTCCTGCGTCCTCACGAGAACTAAGAAAGTGGAGCACATCATCCCAGTTCTAAAGTCCTTAGACTGGCTCCCCGTATCTCAAAGAATAGACTTTAAAATACTTCTGTTAATCTATAAAGCACTGAATGGTTTAGCACTAAAATGCATTACAGACTTGTTGTCAGTGTGTCAACCACCCAGACCTCTCAGGTCCCTGAACCAGAACCAAACATATAGAAGCAGCTTTTAGTTCTTATGCTCCACTAATCTGGAATAAACTCCCAGAAAACTGCAAAAGCGCAGAAACCCTAAGTTGCTTTAAATCAAGATTAAAAACATATTTGTTTGACTGGCCTTTGACTGTGCCATCTAAACATTGTTAGTTTAGTTTTCAGTCCAACTTTCCATGAATTTTCTTATCCATCATTGTCATAAATCTTTCTTTTTTTCTTTTCTATTATCATCTTATCATTTTAATTATTAATTTTTATTCTCTTTAATTATTTGTGTTCGTTGATTATTTAATAACCTTTTTGCCACCCTAATGTACTTTTTCTATTATGTCTCTTTCTCTTTTTTTCATATACAGCACCTGTATATGACCATTCGGTCTGTCAAGTGTTGTCCTGTGAATACCAGGCCAATATGGCGGTGGTATTAGGACAATAGATGAAAGAGAAATCAAGCTTTGGCATTACTGAACAGCAAACTCTGCACACAGATGGAATAAATTCACACAATTTCTTAAAATATAAGAATTTATTAGCAAAATTTATTAGCAATAATTTAACTTAAAGTTAAACATATTTCAATTAACAAACTCTTAACTATACTAGATATTAAACAAAATCTAATAAGCATAATGAAGAAATACAGAAAGGAATGAACTATATACAAATTAACTAACTAGGGAATCAATAAAAATGGTTAAAAACCATGACCAATAAAATCATGTGATATTACCATTCTGTGTTAGATGTTTGAGAACCTAGGTTTATCTTGAGGAACCTGGAAATGAGGATAGATTAGTTTTAGAACTAACTAAGAACAATAATAGGTATACCTCCAAACAACCAATCACAATGCAAAATCAGAAGAACGGACAAAACATTAAAAAAATATATATTTTAATGAATGATTTACTAAATTAAAAAACCCACCTTCTTAATAATTAATTCTCAATGTTGTTTAATTAGCTGTCATTATTTAGTGAAATAATATTTAGGAAAATATTAACTGGAATGGGAATCAACAACCTTTCTGGGTTAGTGATCCCAAATGGTGTTTAATTAGCTGTCACATTTAGTAAAAACATGTTAAACCTCGAAGCTGACGTAAAACTGGATTTGTGCTTTTTTCTACGTTTATTGCTCTGTGTTCCCTTAGTTAAACATAAACATGTGTGGTGTCCTTTAAAACATTAGACTCTTGTCTAAAAGCTGATATAAACCACTTCTACGAACACCAAACTTAGTAAAAAGTACAAACAGTTGAATTAGAAAGTAATCAAACTCCACAGAATGGCGTCATCGCAGATCTCGGTCTCACCTGCCCCCCTGCAGCTTGTTCACACACAAACAGCACATCTGCAGACAGCAGAGACCTCACAGATTCCAAAAATATAAGTTTTGTCACAGCCAGCAGCAGCAAGAAGTCCAGGATTATCACTCACGATTGAAAAACATATTCCTCTGTTTCGTTTTCATTTTTATCAGGTACCTACATCCAGCAGCAAAAGAAGTCCAGGATTATCACTCACAATTGAAAAACATATTCCTCTGTTTCATTTTCATTTTTATCAGGTAACTACATCACCCAGTGTGCTTTACAACTGGATGTAGCAAATTTCCTGCTTCCTCTTGGATAGAGCGTGTTGATTCGACGATTCGACTCAGTCTGCGTCACAGGTCTCCGTCTTTTTACAGCTGGTGATTGGTGGGACTGACGTCAATGTGTTTGGTATAATCTGATTATACCAAACACACACACTGACGTCAATGTGTTTGGTATAATCTGATTCTATTGGCTTTATGGATTAAAAGGAGGGTCGTTTGTGTAATTTCGGACAAACCAAACTCCAGTCCGTTAATGTGAATGCTATGAAAACGTATGTTAAAACGAACCATTTTAGACATGTAAAAAAAAAAGTTTATTAAGCTTTGCAATTGAAAGCACCATTTTTTGTAAATAGTGCCAACATGTGCCATACTGTGCCAATAGACAAAACGCCTAGGTGTGACTTTACTAAAAGCTCTGTAACTTTGCTTTAGTTTACTTCAGCTGCATGATTCTCTGCATAGGTGATTACCACAAGTGGATTAAGGGTTTACAAAAATTTGAAGCCTTTTTCATGATATTTCTAAAAGGTTTATACACATTGTACAATTCAGAAAAACGTCTGGCGAGGGAAAAAAAATCTTCATATCTACTGTGATATTTACATTTCTGATGGAATCTTCTAAGGGTTAGCTTTAATTTGATGCCAAGATTGTATGAATAGAGGTTGTAATTGCTGAGAAAACCAAATTAGACTTGGGCACGTTATTTTGAGCACAAACTTCACCAACACCCATTGGGGCTTAAGAGGTTTTTAATACAATTTAGGGGAATATTATTTTTTAGATGGAAAGCTAATAACCTTTCTGTGATGGCTAGTTAATGTATTAACTAGCCATCACATGATGTAATGAAGAACTAAAATAGCGATGAGGAACGTCTATGGACCCATAAGATGGCGATAAGTCTAAACAACATTATTTTAGATTATTTTATCCTAAACAAATTTTCTCTGCCCAAACATCACGTCTTACATTGAACGTTCTGAAGCAGGGGATCCAAAGGATGCTGGTTTGGGAAGCGAAGTTGGTCTGGTTTGGGCATATAGTGGATAACGAACAGAGGATGTTGCGTCTACTGTCAGTAGCGGTGGAGTCGGACTGCATCAGCATGCAGAACAGCGGTTCCGACACCTTTTCCAGGTCGTTCCAGTGTTCTTTGACCCTGCCAAAGTTCATAGTTATTTACCTCTTCATGTGCTCCTTCCTAGGTGACTTTCAAGTCCAAGCCTCAAAGTTCCTGCAACCTTCAGCCCTGGCTCAAAGTCTCTGCTTTGGATCCTGCCTTAGTCAGAGTTTCCAAACCTTCAAGAAACCTACCTGGCTCAAGTACTAGCTGACAGCTCAAAGCCTTCATCCTTCAGTAAGCGAACCCTGCTCACCCTCCAACCATTACCTTCACATACTGCTTCCGGAAATCAAACTGTCAAGAACTCACCTGAACTTTTTCCTGAGAACTCACCACTCACAGACTCAGCAGCTGCTTTAACCATTCTCCAAGGCTCCACATCATTCTCCCTCGACCAAACTTAACTCCATCTCCAGTAAGCAAAACTAAAGTCATTCAATGTATTGCTTCCCATCCGTTCTTCAAAGTTACTTACCCCTTTCATCACTCCCGTACAGTTTGGTGTTTGCAGTCCCGGTTCCAGTTCCATTACTCACTTCTGTAAAAATAAACTTTTCTCCTGCCTCCTGAGTGTCTCTCTGCATGTGGGTCAAAACCATTAAGAAAACGATAACAGAACACTCAGGCCAATCTGACCCAGCAGAGGTACTTAGGAGGACTCTAGCCGAACATAGCTACCAGATCCAATCCCCCAGATCAACACTTCACAACCTCCTGGAACAACAACGTCATTCAAGTCAACAACTGGATCAGATGGCTTCCCTGCTACAACACACCCTAAATATCCGGACATCCCAGACACCAGAGGCAGCCATCGATACCCCGGTCTCATCCCCCGTCTCTCAGCAACTTCCGTACACACGTGACGTCACTTCCCCCAACCTAGAAAAATTCTCCAGTGAGATCAATAGTTGTGGAGGGTTTTTGTTACAATACTCTCTTGTGTTTAACCGTTCCCCACAGTCATTCCCCCACAATGATGTTAAAATAGCATTTATTATAGGACTCCTCACTGGAAAAGCACTCCGTTGGGCAGAAGCCAGATTTAATGATTAGGACAGTTTTGGTTGTTCCTATGATGAATTCATCCAGGAATTTAAACAGACTTTCTCCTTTGACCTAGATCAAACAAGTGTGGCTTGTCGCCTGTCGGCACTAAAGCAAATAAATAGACCCGTATCAGAGTGCTCCATAGAGTTTCGCACACTAGCAGCTGCTTCCAGATGGAATTCATGTGCACTGAAGTCAGCCTTTTCCCAGGCCCTAGATGAGTCATTAAAAGATGAACTTGCTGTTTTAGAAGAACCCAATACTTTAAATGAATATATTGCCCTTGCAACTCGAATGGACAATCAGATCAGAGAAAGGAAGCGCTCACGACTAGAGCGGACTGTTGTGAGACCCCAACCTCCTGTGCCGTCTCAACAACCTCGTTCACTAAATAGCGCTAGTCAACTAGAATCAGAGCCCATGCAACTGCGATGAACCCGGTTAACCCCAGAAGAAAAACAACGGCGCAGACAGTCTAACCAATGTCTTCATTGTGGTTCTTCGGATCATTTCGTTGCAGTCTGCCCAATCCGGCCAAAAGAGAAGGTCTGTCACCTTTAAAGGGAGAGTTGACGGACCGAAAGACTAGCCTAAAAACCCCTAGATTAACCTTGCCTGCAATTCTCTTATTCAACCAGGATCAGTTAAGTCTGTCTGCCCTCATTGATACCGGGTGTGAACAAAACCTCATCAATCAAACCTTAGTTCAACAAGCAAACATCGAAATAGAACCACTATATCCACCCCATCAAGTCCTCGCATTGGACGGAAAGATACTCCACCGAGTCACCCACCGCACCAAACCAGTCCAACCCATCATTTCAGGTAACCACCGTGAAAGAATAACATTCTTTGTTTTCCCCATTTCTCAGAGCTCTCTGGTCTTAGAATTTCCCTGGTTACATCATCACAACCCCCATTTGAACTGGAAGGAGGGTCACATTGAATCTTGGTCCACTAACTGCTTATCCCCTTGTTTTCAGTCCACAGCTTCGCCTTTGTCCCCTACTTTGGATTCAGAGGAAACTGAGCCGTCAGATCTATCGCAAGTTCCAGAGGAGTATTTGGATTTAAAACAAGTTTTTGTAAATCAAAGGCCTCATCACTTCCGCCTCATCGTCCATATGACTGCGCTATAGATCTCCTTCCTGGTGCACCACTACCCTCCAGTCGTTTATATAACATTTCACGCCCTGAGAGACAAGCTATGGAAAAATAGATTTCTGAGTCATTAGCTGCAGGAATAATTCGCCAGTCATCCTCCCCATTAGTACCTGGGTTTTTCTTTGTGGGCAAAAAAGATGGCTCTCTCCGTCTCTGTATTGACTACAGAGGACTGAATCAAATCACTGTAAAGAATAAGTATCCACTTCCCCTGCTATCATCAGCGTTTGAACCAGTCCAAGATGCTACAATATTCACTAAACTAGAACTACGCAATGCCTACCACCTTGTCCAGATCCGGCAAGGTGATGAATGGAAGACCGCCTTTAAGTTCCCCTTGGCCATTTCGAATATCTAGTACTGCCTTTTGGACTCAGCAATGCTCCAGCAGTATTCCAGGCATTAGTAAACGATGTGTTATCTTTGTTTTCGTATACCTAGATGACATTCTCATCTATTCACGAAATATAACAGAACATCAACGTCATGCCCGCCTGGTTCTTCAACACCTTCTCGAGAACAAACTTTTTGCAAAAGCTGAGAAGTGCGAGTTTCACAAGCCATCAGTGACCTTCCTTGGCTTCATTCTAGAGGGTGGGCAGGTTCGCTCAGACCCGGAAAAAATCAAAGCAGTACTCAAGTGGCCCACTTCGGACTCACAAAAACAGCTTCAACGTTTCCTGGGATTCACAAATTTCTATTAGTGATTCATAAGAAACTTCAGTCTGGTTGCAGCTCCACTAACAGCACTAACTTCAACTAAACAACAATTCAACTGGACACCTGAAGCCGACACAGCCTTCTCTCAATTAAAGGAAAGATTCTCCCAAGCACCCATCCTGGCTCACCCTGATCCCTCTAAGCAGTTCACATTAGAGGTGGATACTTCAGACACAGGAGTTGGGGGTGTGTTATCACTCACGTCAGGTTATCACCCACGGTCCAATGGTCAAACCGAGCATATGAACCAAGAACTCGAATCAACCCTTAGATGCCTTACGTCTACTAATTCTGTAGACTGGAATAAATATCTACCTTGGGTGGAATACGCCCACAATGCACTCATTTCATCTGCCACGGGGTTTTCCTCGTTTAAGATCTCTCTTGGTTACCAGCCCCCTCTGTTCCCAGCCGATGAAAAAGATATTGCCGTCACCTCTGTCAACCATCATATCCGCCGCTGTAAACAGCTCTGGAAATCAACTATCCAAGCACTCCATCGCACCGCTCAGCAAAATAAAGTATTCGCAGACAGAAAACTATCTCCTGCTCCCCATTATCAACCCAGACAAAAGGTTTGGTTGTCCTCCAGAGACATACCCTTGAAATCCATGTCCAGAAAGCTGTCGCCCAGATTCATAGGTCCCTATGAGATCGAGTCCATAATCAGCCCAACCTCAGTCCGTCTCTGTCTCCCTGCCAACCTTCGCATACCTTTCATGTCTCCCAACTTCAGCTTGTACTCACTAGCATTTTGTGCCCTCCAGCCGAGCCAACTCCACCCGCCTGGGACTTCCAGGAACATCCCGTCTGCTCGGTCCGACGGATTGTGGACTCCCGTAGGGGCTGCCACTACCTCGTCGCTTGAGGGCTACGGTCAGGAGGACCGTACTTGGGTCCCCAGGTCGTTTATTTGTGACCCCTCATTAATCTCTGATTATATTGCTTCCTTGCCTTCTTCCTCTTCTCGGCTGCCAGGTGGCAACTGTTAAGGGGGGAATGATGTCGGTGTCTGGGAGTTTTTTCATGTATTGTTTTGCCTGCTGCTAACACTTACTCACCACTAGATCCCACCAAGATCCTCCGGTGTTGAGGGTAGCAGTTGTTCCTTATTCTCATCAGCCTGAAGGAGTATTAGAAGGTGGAGCTGTCAGCACCCCAGTGCCAGAGTGTTAGCCTTTGTGGTAACGTCATCTGGCCAAGCTCTATGTTCTGTGATCTTGCCAAAGTTCATAGTAATTTACCTCTTTGTGTGCTCCTTCCTAGGTGACTTTCAAGTTCAAGCCTCAAAGCTCCTGCAACCTTCAGCCCTGGCTCAAAGTCTCTGCTTTGGATCCTGCCTTAGTCAGAGTTTCCAAACGTTCAATTAACCTACCTGGCTCAAGTACTAGCTGACAGCTCAAAGCCTTCATCCTTCAGTAAGTGAACCCTGCTTACCCTCCAACCATTATCTTCACATACTGCTTCCGGAAATCTCACCAGGTAACACACATGAAAATCAAACTGTCAAGAACTCACCTGATTTTTCTCCTCAGAACTCACCACCTCCTTGGACTGACTCGCAGACTCAGCAGCTGCTTTAACCATTCTCCAAGGCTCCACATCATTCTCCCTCGACCAAACTCAACTCCAGCTATTGCTTCCCATCCTTTCTTCAAAGTTACTTATCCCTTTCATCTCTCCCGTACAGTTTTGTGTTTGCAGTCCCGGTTCCAGTTCCATTACTCACTTCTGTAAAAATAAACTTTTCTCCTGCCTCCTGAGTGTCTCTCTGCATGTGGGTCAAAACCTTCGTCCCGACTTGGAAGTAGCCTTAGAAAAAGAGAAACACAAGTCTTTAGGGTGGGAGAAAACACAGAGAGGTATAACATGCAATATCAGAGGGCTTTGGGTTGCCACATGGGTTAACACTCAAGCAAGAGTGACTGGTATCCAGCTCCTCATATAAACCAGCAGATGTCTTGATGAGAAACAGGTGGGCAAAGCACCAGGGGGTGGACCTGCCCACCCCCCGGCAAGGTTGGTCCTCCAGTGGCAACCTAAAATTCCAGCACATAAACCAAGCACACAAAGTTACACTGCCCAGATTCCTGACAAGAAGTTGTTAGTGTAAAACCCTAAACCTCTGGCAGAACTAGATTCAATGTGGGAGGCCATCTGCCACGACCAACTGGGGGTTTGAGAGAACAGAACAGAGACACAAAAAGAACACAGAAGCAGTGATTTAATGATTACTTTCTATGGGAAAGATAAGTAAAATATAAATGGTTGCAGCTCCTTTAGCGGCTTCATCTAGGAGAGAAAGACAGCTAAGCAGATGAACTCTGAGCCAGTTTTCAAGTCTAGAGTCTAATAGAGGGTACATATAGTTAGTCACAGTAAAAGCTCAGCCAGTAACTATGTCTAGGAAAGAGACAGGGTTTAACATGGAAAGATGGAAAGTGTATCATCTGTAAAAGGAAAACATTAAGTTGTTGGCAGCAGCTACTCAACTAATGCCCCCCTCCTGGAAGGTGCCATAGCTTAACACAGAGCAAGGCCAAATATAGCTTCTAAGAAGAGAAAAACAGAGAGAGAACATAAAGTTAAGCAAATAACGCAAAATTGGAGAATAGCATGAGAATGTAGCACAGAGAGTGAAAGTGGTTATGTCCTCCAGCAGTGCCCCACTTCCGAACGATCCTGAGGGAGCCGTAACGCCAGCCCCATCATAATCACCTTTCTGTGGGATGTAAATGGTCTTTGTTCACTGCCGGCGTCATAATTCAATCACAAAGCAGATTATGGGGATGAGAATTCAGAATTCATTGGGGTGTTGGGACTGTTTCGTCTTTGGAAGGCTATGGTTGGCTGGCTTGTTTGGACCCCTCTTATGTTCATTGTCTCCTCTCTGGATATGGAGAAGGAGTCATTGGAGGCCGTGGTCTGGGCCGGTGTTGTTCGGGTTTGGGCTGTCCCGGCACTAGTTTGGACTGGTGGGCCACCAGTCCAGACTAGTTCCTGTCGTGGTTGACCCTCTGGGGTATTGGTACCTGGACCTGGGAGTATAGAGTACATACAGGGTAGTGCGCGTGAGTGTACAGTGACCATTGTTGTTTGTCTTTTTGTTGGGTGTGTGGGAGTGAGTGTTTTTCTGTGTACCCATGAGGGTGGGAATCAGGGTTTTAATAGTTTTACAGTTTTCATTAGTTTTAATTTATTTTAGTTTTGACTTCACATTTTCAATTCTATTTTAGTCTTAATTAGTTTTTAGCATTTGTTTGATAGTTTAGTTCATTTTTTATTTTTTGAAAACGCTTAGTTTCAGTTTAGTTCATATTAGTTTCAGTTATAGTTTTAGTCTTTTTTCTGAAATGAAATCCGGGACATTTCCAGCTCAGAAAAAAAAAAAAAAAACAATGAAATGTTATCAAAATGAAAAGGTTGAAATATAATGAAAACATTGGTACAGTTACAATTTCATTTATTTTAAAACACCTATTCATTATTGAACTGTAAAAATCAAGTGTAGTAGCAGGAAAGTCTATTCACACTGTTGTTAGCATTTCCTAAGAGTAAGAACACAAATAAATAGCAGTAGTAATGTCTGTCTTCTTTCCTCTCCTCCTTTTTCTAACACTCTTCTGGTCTTTCCCTGCTCTTACCTTTACGCTTTCTATCAGTCTACTTTCCTTCTCTCTCTCCAGCTCTTCCAATTTTCCACTGTTCTTTCACTCTTTTTTCTAACAGTAAAACAAATCACCCCATTTTTTTTTTACCCGGGCACAGTGAATGTTGACAACACTGTTTCCTAACGCGGACCAAACCCTCAGCAAGAATCAGGCCAGTCCAAGGCAGCACGCCCAGCTCTTCTTCTACTCATTAAACATTAAAAGCAATGCAACCAGCTACCGTAACAGCTGTTCTTTCCCGCAACATTCTCACTCGCGCTTTCTACTGCGGCTGCCGTAATAACAGTCTACACACATTTCTTTTTCTCATTTAGAAAACGCTAAAATAAGGGACATTTCCGGGGACAGCTTTAGCCGAGGACAGGTCGTTTAAAATGGGGACTGTCCCCAGTAATCGGGGACGTCTGGTCACCCTAGACACTTGCTTTTGAAGCTCCAAGTTTTGCCGACATGACGCTGGGTGTGGACGGACTGCACAGATAACTTGAGTGATGTACCTGCTATCTGCTGGCGGGATGCAGCACAGCGAGAAAAAACCCCAGCAACAACCGGAAACTAAACATCATACTAATGCATGAGACACACAAACGAAAACTAAGCACATTATCTCTATTAATTAAGTTAATTTTAGTTAGTTTTGTGAACACTCATTACAGTTTCAGTTAGTTTTCCTTTTTTTGCAAAGCCTCTTTTTTTATTTTTATTTCAGTTAACAAAATGTTTTTTAGACTTGTAGTTTTTGTTACTTTGGTAGTTTTCTTTAACAATGATAACCTTGGTGGGAATGTGAGATTGTGACTGGTTGTGCCTGTTTTTGTGTTGGGTTGGGCCTTGGGCTGCTCCCTCTCCTGGATCATTTTAGGGCCGTCATGAAATGTGGGGCCTATTTCCTCCCTGCCACACTCCCTGCAGGTGGCTGGTTTCTCTGCCTGCTGGTGTATTGGTGGTTCTTGGTGTCCAGGGCTGGGTGCTTTGGTGTGTACCAGCTCATTCCCGGTTGCTGCTTGGTGGGGCCTGGGCTCCCTGGCTATGTCGGGCTTCTACTAGGGTGCGATGTGCCCTAGGGTCTTGGGTCTCTGGGTCCATGGCTGGATCTGCTCCGGACAGCTGCCGGCTCTGGGGAGCCTTTCGATGTGATGTCTGTGCGGGCAGGTCTTTGGCTCCTCACACCCGCTAGTGAATATTTTTATGGAGAAACCTTATATACGCAAGCATGCTCACACATACACCCACAGATGTTTGGATTCAGGTGTAACAGATACACAGATGTACTCTATATTGAGCTGCAGTTGCCAATTCAATTCAATTCAGTTTATTTATATAGCGCCAATTTACAAAACATGTTGTCTCAAGGCACTTTACAAAGTCAATTTAATCGAAACATACAGATTTCAAGTTAGGTATATACTTTCCAATTAATCCTAACTATCAAATAGTGCAGTCAGATTCAGTTCATTATTCAAATTGGTTAAGACGTTTTTCTATCTAAGGAAACCCAGCAGATTGCATCAAGTCAGTGACTTGCAGCATTCACTCCTGGATGAGCATGTAGAGACAGTGGACAGTCACTGGCGTTGACTTTGCAGCAATCCCTCATACTGAGCATGCATGTAGCGACAGTGGAGAGGAAAAACTCCCTTTTAACAGGAAGAAACCTCCAGCAGAATCAGGCTCAGTGTGAGTGGCCATCTGCCACGACCACTAAATACTTCTTGCATTTATTAGTACCGTGTACTTTTCGGTAACGTTGTTGTGCAAGATTTATGATTACTGATTATACATTTTTTATCAAAAATGATAATTAAAAATCATAATTTAGAATAAATAATGTATAACCAGAAATCATTTCTTACGAATAAAGATCAAAGATACACTCCTGTGGAGTGATTATTGGGCTCACACCACTTAATAATGACAATTAGTTAGTTATCATTAATAATTGATAATTATTGACCAAAACCATGCCAAATATCAATGTGTTATCAACTGTTTCTCCAAATCGTGGAACACTAACCTTATCTGGACAGATAATCAATCACAAAATAAACACAAACGCTGTCTCTATATCTATGTTAACCAGTAGTCCTTCTTATAAACAAACTACTCTGGTCCAACAACGTTCACCTAATTAGGCATGCATTATTCCACAAAAAGGGGTACACCATTAATCAAAATAAGGATACGCGTTAGAGGGTAGATGGAGGTCAAACCAGCAGTTTATGGACTAATGAGAATAATGCAACAATTTGCATTAACTTGGAAAGTTGATCAAAAACCACTATGCTGTGAAACCTTTCTCTGTGTGTGTTTTTCTCGACCGCGACTATCAGCTGGTTGAAAGGTAGGGCCATGTCCCAGATGCAGAGCATCTAGCAGCCTGCCCCTTAGCCACTAACAGCTGATAGATACAGCTTTAACTCCTGGCTGATTAGCAATCAGCAGAACGAACGCATTAAAACTTGAACGCAACCGCGCTTCCACAGTATTCAGACAGCAAATCACAACAGTTCAGCATACAACATCACACTCAATATTGCATGCTAGAAGTTAATATGTTGCATTAACTAATGGTGATCTTAATTTACCGTAACTATGCCTCACCCTGCACAGACCTCTAAATACACCTATCCTATTTAATATAAAAAGAAAGAAATTACTTTGACACCGATTTCTTCTCTTCACCGGCTTGAGGATGGGTTGTGGGTCTGAAGAAAAAACGGGGGAACCAGAGTGTTGCGTCCGTGATCAACTCAAAAATGGTAAACTTCTCATCCGTCCACAACGGGGAAAATATGAGGAACCGTCGCAGTCGACTGAAAAACAAGGAGGATACTCGTCTCCTTAGAAACAAAACCTCTGTGGGTTTCACCTGCGCCTGGGTCTGCATAGTAGAGTCGTTTACCTGACCAAAATGGCAAGTGTGACCCCAAACAGTTGTTACATATGCGTTGCTGCAGGTGTAGAAGCAGTCTCCAATGGTGTTATCTTGTATTCTCTTTATCCTTCTTTCTCTCCTCTATTCTTTTCCTCTGTTCTTTTCTCCTTCTCTCCCTATTACCCTTTTTGCCCCACCTCTCTTTGTTGCTTATTTTGTTCCCTTTTCATTTCTGTCTCCTCATCCATTGTATTTGAAAAAATCCCAAAGCAGTTTCTAATACATTTTTATATATATATCAGGTGCAGAACTGTAGTGTTAGCAGTAGTGCTCCACTTGCGAAAGTAAATCTGTTGGGCATCTTTTTGGCACTCAGTCAACAAATCAGACTGAGTGCTATTCTGCCGGACAGAACAAGTTGAAAAAAAAAGTATATCTCATGATGCCACACAGTTTATTTGCACAGCACCTCAGGAGCCTGAAGCTGATGCCATCCGACCTGCAGCCTTGTGTACCTTCATCTTTCACGGCTTGTTCCTCACCTGAATTTTCACCTATTCTCTAATGAAAACATTATATTAATAGCCACAAAAACATACAGCTACATAGGCTGTGTTTTTGTGTGTTACAATGAAATTAAAATAATGATCTTTAAAAAAAAACATTGTGATTTGTTAGTGAGCACTGTTATAACAGACAAATAACTTTCATAAAGCTTATAACCCAGTGTGATACAAACAAATTTGTGTCTTTAGGTGGTTTGGCAGCAGTCATATATACTGATGCACTCCAGACTTTGATCATGGTTGGTGGAGCCCTTTCACTGATGTTCATGGGTAAGATGGACACTGCCGTTTCTCACAAAATGCACTTTTATTATTACTTATAACAAAAAACATATGGAAAAGACAGGCTAATTTAGCAGATGACTTGTCCAAAGAAATTGCAATTTTTATACATGTGACAGAAAAGTTCAAACAATGTTTTGTCTTTGTGTGTCTTTTGTATCTGTTTTTCTAAGCTTTCATCAAGGTGGGCTGGTATGAGGGCCTTGTAGATCGGTACATGTCAAGTGTTCCCACAGTGACAGTTGTGAACACTTCCTGCCACATTCCTCGTTCTGATGCATTCCACATGTTCAGAGATCCTGTGTCAGGAGATCTCCCATGGCCAGGTTTAATCTTTGGCCTTACTGTATTGGCTACATGGGTCTGGTGCACTGATCAGGTAACTTTATCTACATTTATTCATGAATTGAAGTTCATAGAGTTCTTTTGCTGAGGGATACTTTAACACGTGGCAAGTGGAAGCTGGAAATAAGCTCTCAACCTCCCTATTATCTTATATTTTCTCATGTAGGGGTTTCCGGGTACAAAAATGCTTCATGCTGTCTGGTCCCCTCTGCTTCTGGACCCTGATTGTATTATTGACCTTTTCCTGCAGGATGTTATTGGTGTTTAAAAAATTGCCTCTTTCTGATGGGTATGGCCTTCGTGGCAAACCCAGCTTTTATTTAAAAGTAATTTTCTACCTTTTTGTTATTTCTGTGATGTCATTTGACAGTTTTCCTCCTGTTTGGCTGAATTACCAGATTTAGGTCCACCCAGATGTATACATCCACTTATCAGAAAGAATATATAATATATAAATGCCATTAGTCATTCATTCATCTTCTATACCGCTTATTCCATAGTGGGTCACGGGGGGGCTGGTGCCTATCTTCAGCAGTCTATGGGCGAGAGGCATGGTACACCCTGGACAGGTTACCAATCCATCGCAGGGCATGAATGCCATTATGTGATGTCATAATAATTGACTGAAATAAATTATGGCAGAAATTAAAAAAGATACTGCACCCTAATACTTAACTCACTTGAAGCTACTTTGTACTTTCAACAATACAGTTCTAATAAAATTATAACATATCTTTCCTTTAAAAATAAAGTTTCTAAACAACTGTCAGGATCTGCAATTGTGGACTTTGTTTGGGTTTTGTGTTTATTTACTCTTCAGTTAGGTGTTTCTTTTCCTTTGAGTTTAGTAGTCATGTTTGTTTATTCCTTCTCTCTCCTGAGAGTTTTGTTCTCTCTCCTGCCTCCTAGTTTTAGTAGTTCTTTCTCCCCTCACCCATAGTTCCCTTGGTGGTTGCTTTCTCATTTATTTATTACTTAGAATGGTTTTCTCCTCTCATTATTATTATTATTATTATTACAGTTCTCTTGCTTCTTTGGGTTTCCTAGTTTAGTTTCCCGTTTAGTGTTTCTGTTTTTGTTTATTGTTAGGTTATTTGTTTCTTGCTGCATTCTTCTAGTTTATTAGTTTCTTTTCCCTATTCCTCCTCTTGTCCTCTTGTCATTAGTTCCCCTTCAGTTGTTATGTACTCAGTGTTCGTTTCCCTTTATATTTGTAGTTCTTTCCAGCTTTATCCCTAGTTTAGTTCCTCGTGTTAGTCTCTATTGTTTCAGTTCCTCCTGATAGGTTAGCTTTCAGTTATAGTTGGCCACTATACTTAGTTCCAATTATTGTTTACGTTTTGGTTTGCATTTATTCTAGTCTTTGCTTTCTCTGCTTCCCTCCCAGTTAGTTTCAGTTAGTGTTTGTTTTGGTTTGTCTACTTTTTCAGTTAGGGTTTCCCTTTATGGTTTCTTTTGTTAATCTTATTTGCCAGGTTCTTATATCTTAGGTTGTTATTTTCTTAGATCTGTTTCCCTGAGTTTGTTATTTAGACCCTTTCTCATAGTTTAGTTTTGTAGTCAGTTCACCTGTTCCTCTTTTTCTTGTTCCTCTTTTGATCCCGTTTTCCCTTTGGTTTATTTCATAGTCTAGTTTCTCCAGTGTCCCTTTGTCTCCCAGTCCGGTCACCATAGCAACCATTCATATTCCCTCAGTTCCCTGCAGCCTGGTCCACACCTGTTTCATGTTTCCTCTGATTACCTGCCTCCCTGTCTCATTGGTCCATACTCCACTTCCCTCAGCTTATAAGCTTTCTAATTTTCATTGTTCCTCGTGTTATCTTTCCTCGCTACCCTGGTTGACTTCTCGAGTTCCTCTTTGTGGTTTAGTTTTTGTTTGCCATCTGTAAATACGCTTTGAACCACCTGCCAGTACTTAGTTCACTGCATACCTGCCTGTACGTCTGTCTACCTCAACATTAAATACTTCATCAACTCACCATGCTACCTTCTCGCCGTGTTCTGCATTCTGGTCTTTCCTCCAAACCCACAAGCATGACAATAACTTCTGAAGGAGGTTCGGTTTAGTTTCTGACTGGTAGGCTACCAAAGAAAGTGAGCAATAAGCGAATAGAAAAACAAAGAAAAACACCATGGATAAGGCAGTTTAGTAATAATAAGGTGAATCTTTAGTTTCTGTCTTGTAGAAAGTCAACTGAAGGATGATCCAGCCCTTCAGTCCTTTGTCAGATCCTTAAGACATGACTTTCAGTAACTGTTCTTTTGCTGAAGACTGAACCAAGTTAAAGACAGAACTGAACTGTTACCAGGATAGTAACACAATGGAATATTGATCACGATCACCACTATAAAAAATAAAACTGCTGTGTAAAATATAGAGAATATGCGTTTTTGGATCCTTGGTAGAAGTGGAAATCAAAACTTTACAGTGGTGAGAAAAAGATATTTCCCCCTTTGTAATTAAAAATTATTTTGGATGTTTGTCACACTGTGGTATAAACATTAGACAAAGAAAACACAACAAAAAAATAAGGTGTCTATTGTAAAGAACAAAAAAATCTAAATCCTTATGGCCCTAATTTCCCTCTTTGTAAATATAAAAAGGTATTAATGTTCTAAGAAAAATAATAGAAAGCGATTCAAACCTAATAGTGATAAATTTCACCTTTTTGTCTTTGTAATGACTAAGTTAACAGCTGTTTATCCCTGTCTTTTTATTGTCCACTATGTCATTATATATTGCATGAAATGTTTTACAATTGCGCCACTCAAGGTGGCAGCATGTTGGAGTTGCTCTGTTGCTTTCATTCTGATATTTTCTTTTTAAAAACTTTATTTCCTCTTTGGTGGATGAAAAACGAATCCTTTGCTTTTTTTGGATGAATATTCCCCATGGTATTGTATGCTGTGCAGCTAGAAGGAGTTTTGCTTATACCTTTTTACTTTTGGATATTTGTTAGGATGCATAACTTAACTACAGCCCCAAATCCCAAATGAATTGAAAATGAAATGAAATGTTGTGAATGCAGAGCATGAGCAAAGAGGAGAGAGAGTAAGAGGAGGTTCAAATCATCTCTTCATTGATTATGATGGGCAATGTGAGGTTATTGGGAAATAAGTAAGATAAACTCAAAGCCACAACAAGGATCCAGCCAGAGTATTAGGAATGCAGTATTATGTGTTTTACTGAGAAATGGCTGCTGGATAAATATCCCCGAATACAGTGTCTCTCTGTCGGGCTGACTGACCATAAGAGCATAAATTTAAAGAGGAGCAGCAAATGCAAAGGAGGTGGACTAGTAGTGCTTGTGAACAACGGATGGGGTAAACCAGGACATGTTACTGTGAAGTGTTGTCTCTGTAGCCTGGATATTAAACTGTTAGCAGAAAGTTGACCCACCTGAGTAAGCAAACAAGCAACTATGTGAGGATCAAGTTCTTACATTTTTACAGTGCAGTTAACCCAATTCAGCCTGATTTGCTTTGTCAGGAACACTGGAAGACTTGGGTGGAGGCCTCAACAATGGCCTGGATCAAAGACTAGCTGACAAATAGAACGCAGTTTATGAGACTGAAGGGTTGTGTAGGTAGTCAGCAGTACAGGAGCACTACAGGGGACTCTACTCTCACCATTCTGCTAAACTCTATACACCTCAGATTTCCAGTACAAGACAGAGTCCAGCCACCTGCAAAAATACTCGGTTGACTCAGCAGAGATGGACAAGAGGCTGAGTACAGGGAGCAAGTGGACTATTTCATTTCATGGAAACAATCATCTCATCTTGAATGTGAATAAAACAAAGGAGAGGATTGTAGATTTCAAGAGAAACAGAAATATGTCCAGCTCTATTTTCATAATGGGAGAAGAAGTGAAGGTGGTAATAAAAAAAAAAAAATGCAAAAAAAAAAAAAAGTGGAGGTGGTAGAGGAGTAAAAATACTTAGGGGTTCACCTGGACAACAGTCTGGACTGGAGACACAATAGTGAAGCTGTCTACAAGTAGGAACAGAGCAGACTGCACTTCGTAAGGAAGCTTAGGTCCTTCAGTGTTTGCAACAAAATGCTGTATATCTCTGGTGTAGCAGCACCAGAGCCAGTGACTCTCCAGTGCTCTCTGGAGTGGGGAAAGTCTTTTGGCAGCGCTCGTTACAAGGTAATCGCATTCACCCCGTGCCTTCCATTGCTTGAGAAGGAGGTTAGTTACTATCCGCCCTTCGCCTGATCCGTCTCTGCCAGAGCTGGGCCAGAGCACGCAGCACCCTTCAAAGACTTTCTTCAAAAACTGTCTTTGCCTTACAAGACAGCTTTAGGTTGACATAGGGGTCCAACCCCAGCCCTTTGAATGTGGCAGAGGGTATGGTTATTTTCTGGCGATTTTCCCCTTGTGCATTGTCTCATATGAGCTATCTCCAAAGATTATTGGACCATTTCCTGTATTAAAAGTTATTTATTTTGTTGCTCTCTACATGCTCATCCGGGAGGAGGGAATGCTGCAAGTCACTGACTGGATGCAATCTGGTGGGTTTCCTTAGGCAGAAAAACTTTTTATCCAATTTGTAAATAACTGAATCTGACTGCACTGTTCAATGATTAGGATTAATTGGAATGTATGTACCTGACTTTTGTCGAGTGCCTTGAGACAACATGTGTTGTGAATTGGCGCTATATAAATAAACTGAACTGAATTGAAGTGAATATACTGGGCTGCACGGTGGAGCAGTTGGTAGCACTGTTGCCTTGCAGCAAGAAGGTCCTGGGTTCGATTCCTGGCCGGGGGTCTTTCTGCATAGAGTTTGCATGTTCTCCCCGTGCATGCGTGGGTTCTCACCGGCTACTCCGGCTTCCTCCCACAGTCCAAAGACATGCCTGTTAGGTTAATTGGTCACTCTAAATTGCCCTTAGGTGTATGATTGAGTGTGGTCATGGTTGTTTGTGTGTTGCCCTGCGATGGACTGGCGACCTGTCCAGGGTGTACCACGCCTCTCGCCCATAGACTGCTGGAGATAGGCACCAGCTCCCCTACCACCCACTATGGAATAAGCAGTAGAAAATGACTGACTGAATGAATTGAGAGTCAAGTTCCCTACTGTAATTAGGTGTTATCTGAAGGCTAGCTTACAATGCTGCTCCCCCCGGATTATTGAAGGTTGCCCAGTGTACTCAGTGAATAGATGTCTCTCTATAAGATATCAGACCTGAGTTTCTTGTTGACTCGGAGCGATATGGACCTGAGAAAACATCACAAGTGTAGACAAGATTTTAGATCCAACTGTCATTGAAGACTATGAGCCTAACACTTCAGGTCTGTCTGGAGCTGGACATAGTAAGGGGGTAATGTAATGGCCATCTCTTCTGGTTAAGTGTTCTATGGTTGTGTCTCTGGCTTTGTTTTTTTTTATAGTGTGAACTAGTTTTCTGTCTCATTTCAGACCACTTCACTTCCTTAAATTCCCAGCTGTAACCACCCTCCTTAATGTTATCCACCTGTGTCTCTTTGTCTTCCTTTGTTTGTCTATTTATACCTCATCTTGTGCAACTTTTCCCCTTGCCATTTCATGTTCTACCCTTAATTATAATTCTGTCATCCAGTAAGTTTGATCCCACTAGTATTTTTTGACTTGCCTCTGCTTCCATTTAGGATATCCCTGCTTGGATTGGATTTATGTGTACTAGCCTTGAACTTCATTAGAGGATTGCTAATTTTACACCTTTGTGTTGGGTCTTGCATTTGAGTCCTCTATTCTTGTACTTTTCAACACAGTGACATTTTGAAAAATAATAAAGGAATTAAGTAATAATAAAACATATGTATATGCATACTAAATTAGATATTCATAAAGCATTTAAATAAATTAAATTAGAATTCATAAATTCTCTGATATTTTTGGAGATGGAAATATTCTAAAATATTCTTCTTTGTGCTGGTGCATGTTTCAATGTCTAGGTCATTGTTCAGAGGTCATTGTCAGCCAAGTCTTTGTCTCATGCCAAAGGAGGCAGCGTTTTGGGGGGCTACCTAAAACTGCTGCCCATGTTCTTCATTGTGATGCCCGGTATGATAAGCCGAGCACTATTCCCAGGTGATTCTCTGACCTTCTCTATGGTGAATGTTCATGCCAAACACTTGCTTTTGTTCTTCCAGTTAATACAACTTTGTTATGGGCAGTTAAAAAAGTATCTCTAGACATTGTATATGTTGATAATTACTCAAAGGTGAAATCATATTCAATTAGAATCTGTGGAAATGAAGATCATTTTAGTTATGTTAGTTGTCAGAAAAAATACCTTTGTCAATTTATTTATTTGTTCCAGAAAAAGTAACCCTCCTGTTCTCTCTGTTGGCAGATGAGGTTGGTTGTGTGGATCCAGCACTGTGTCAGAGAATATGTGGAGCACCGGTTGGCTGCTCCAACATTGCTTACCCTAAACTAGTGGTAGAATTAATGCCTGTTGGTGAGTCACAGAGAAACACATGTACCTTAAACAATGTCTATGAATTCATCATTTCATTTGGCAGCTGACATGACTTTATTTTAAAGTGTCTATTTTTACCAATCAAGAGTAGAAAAACGGGGTGCATGGTGGCACAGCTGGTAGCACTGTTGCCATGCAGCAAGAAGGTTCTGGGTTCAACTCCCTGGTCAAGGTGTAGCTTTCTGCATGCAGTTTGCATGTTCTCCCCGTGCATGCGTGGGTTCTCTCTGGGTACTCTGGCTTCCTCCCACAGTCCAAAAATATGACTACTAGGTTAATTGGTCTCTCTCAACAGCCCTTAGGTGTGAATGGGTCTGTGCATGGTTGTTTGTCCTGTAGACTGCTGATGATAGGCTCCAGCTCCCCCGCGACCCTGTACGGAAAAAACGGGTATAGAAAACGGATGGATGGATGGATGGATGGGTAGAGGAGTAGAAAAAGTCAAGCAGCAAATAGCCATGCTGTCAAAGCAAGTTGCATGTGCCGCTGCAGTAGTCAAGCTCTTGTTTTACTAAGTCTATCCCCAATCAATAAAAAGAATAGAATCGAATAGAAATATCCTCTATCAGTGTGGAAATTCAGGTGTACCAGCAGCAAAGTGACAGACAAGAAGACATTATATAAGCTCAAATAATGAGAAACATTAGAATGTACAGAAAAAATGCTGTACCAAGGAATGTGCAACTGGGTAAGATAATTAAAAATACAAAATGTGCATGTTTGTTTGTGCATAAAAAGACCACAGACATTTACAAGAATATGAAAACTGCAAAAAATAGCAGGGATCTAAACACCTGATTGAGTTTTAGTTTGCTGGGAGCAGTGATGGTTATAAGGTCTAACAGCTGCTGGGAGGAAGGACCTGTGATAACACTCCTTTGTGCACCTGGGGTGGAGCAGTTGTTCACTGAAGGAGCTCCCTGATTTTGAAACAGCCTTATACATTTGGTGGGAGACAATGTCCAAGAGTGATGTTATTTTTGCTAGAGTTCTTCTGTCTCCATCCACCTGCATTGGGTTAAGGGAAAATACTGGGACAAAGCTGGTCCTCCTGATGAGCTTATCTAACTGCTTCCTCTCAGCTGTAGATAAACGGCTGCTCCAGCTTATTACGCCAAAGTAGATGGATGATTTCATGACAGAGTCAAAAAAGGTCTTCCGGAGTGGCCCCTGCACTCCGGAAGATGATTGATTGAAATGATTGAGAAGTCTGCAGTGCAGGGGGTGAAGAGGAACAGTGCCAACACAGTTCCCCTGGGGGCCCCCATAATGCGGACCAATCTGTCAGTAACACAGCCCTGGGTCTTTGCATACTGTGAACAGCCAGTGAGGTAGTCCAGTATTCACTGGGACAGATGATTGTCCACTCCTGACGGCCCCAACCTGTGCCTTAGAAGTCCAGGCTGCATGGTATTAAAAGCACTGGAGAAATGAAGGAACATAATTCTCACCGTGCTTCTAGGCTTTCCAAGTGGGTCAGAGTGTGGTTAATGAGGTAGATGATGGGATCATCCACCATTCTTCCATACAGGCGAACTGCAGCGGATCCAGTGAAGACCTCATCAGGGGGAATAGATGGTTGAGAATGAACCTCGGGAGGGTCTTCTAACTGCAATATCAGTGCTACAGGCCTGTAGCTGCTGATGTTCTTTGTATGTGCAGTCTTAGGCATTGGTACCACACAGGAGGTCTTCCACAGCTTTGGTACTTTCCCCAGCTTCAGGCATGTTGAACATGTATACCATGATGCGACACAGTTGATCTCCGTAGAACCTCAGAAGCCTGGAGCTGATTCCATCTGAAGCTGCAGCCTTTCACACCTTGATATTTAGACTCACACCTCGTTCCTCACTTGAAGTGCTGGAAGGGATAGGATTGTGGTATTGGATAGAGTCCTCTAAAGCAGAGAGCTGAGAGGTGTGAAGCTCTGGGGAAAAAAGCTGGCAGGCATCGAATATTAGGGGAGTTGCAACAGGGTAGACTGGGCTTGGTGAATGAAGTGGCTTAGATCATTCACCCATTACCATCTCCTCCTTGTTTCCTGATCTGATTCTGTATATATATAATATAGAGTATATATATATATATATATATAGTTATATATATAATATATATATATATATATATATTATTATGTATACTAATAATATATATATATATATATATGTGTGTGTGCATGTGTATGTAAAATAAGAACAAAGTTTATACAGCAGATGAACCAAACAAAATTGGCAGCAAACAAAATACATAGCCGGGGAAGTGTTACAAATATTGTGTTTCAGACAGTCTTATCTCAAATTTATCACTTTCAAGTCTACAGGAAAAAGTTAATTACTCCATAACTTTAAATCATACATCACATCAAAACAGTTTTCCTTATTTAACGTTTCTACCTTTAACCATTTCCTTGTAATTCCCTTCTTTACTTCTAATAGCAGGGAAGGGGAAGGGAGAAAGGGAGAGTGTCAGGGTGGTTTCCGGGCCAGCCAATCACCTTCTCAGCAGACCGAATGACACGCTGCAGCCTGCCCTTATCCTTGGCTGCAGCGGCGTACCAGATGGTGATGGAGGAGGTGAGGATGGACTCAATGATGCTGGTGTAGAAGTGCACTGTCATAGTCTTTGGCAGGTTGAATTTCTTCCAAGCTGCCGCAGGAAAGAACATCCTCTGCTGGGCTTTCTTGATGAGGGAGCTGATGTCTGGGTCCCACTTGAGGTCCCGGGAGATGATGTTCTCAGGAAGTGGAAAGATTCCACAGTGTCAATTGTGGAGTCACAGAGGGTAATGGGGGCAGGTGGGCTGGGGTTCAGCTGAAGTCACCAACCATCTCCACTGTCTTTAGAGCGTTGAGCTTGAGGTTGTTTCGGGCTGCACCAGTCCAACAGATGGTCCACCTCCCATCTGTACGCAGACTCGTCTCTCCATCAGAGATGAGTCCGATCAGGTGGTGTCTTCCGCAAACTTCAGAAGCTTGACAGACTGGTGCCGGAGGTGCAAGCTGTTGGTGTACAGGGAGAAAGGCAGAGGAGAGAGAACACAGCCTTGGGGGAACTGGTGCTGATGGTCAGGGAGTCAGAGATGTGCTTGTCCCCAGCCTCACGCGCTGCTTGGTCCTGTCAGACAGGAAGTCAGTGATCCACCTGCAGGTGAAGTCTGGGGCACACTCAGCTGGGAGAGCCTGTCCCTGGAGCAGAGCTGGGATGATTGTTTGTGAAGGCAGAGCTAATCCACAACACAGGATCCTGGCGTCAGGTTCCTGTGGAGTCCAGGTGCCAGAGATGGAAGTGAAGGGCTAGGTTGAACTGCATCATCTACAGACCTGTTGGCTCTGTAGGCAACTGGAGGGGTCCAGGAGGGGGTCGGTTATGTCTTTTTAGTGTGAGAGCACAAGGCGCTCAAAGGACTTCATCACCACAGATGGTCAGGGCGACGGGTCTGAAGTCATTAAGCCCCTGTGGTCCTTGGCTTCTTGGGAACAGGGACGAGGGTGGAGGACTTGAAGCAGGCTGGCACATGACATGTCTCCAGTGAGGTATTAAAAATGTCTGTGAAGACTTGGAGACAGCTGATCAGCGCAGTTGCTTCAGGCTGGCTGCCGGACATAATCTAGTCCAGCAGCTTTCCCGGGTTCTGTCTCCTGAAGAGTTTGTTTTTGTGCCCTCTCTCTGGATGAAAGAGCAGACGTCCCGGCGTGGGTAGGGGCTGGTGGGGGGGAACTTCAGGGTGGGGTCTCTTTGGAGGTGCCAAGGCCCCTCTTGAGGTTGGGAAGGTGGGTTGTTGGATTGTGGCTGCAGCTTGGGGGGTGTCGTGGGGTATGGTTTTGCAGGCCTTTCCCTTTGTCTTTCAAAAGCCGGCAGTAGAACTCGTTCAGGTCGTTGGCGAGGCATCGGTCCCCGTTGATGGGGGGCTTTTGGCTTGTAGTTGGTGAGCTGCCTGTGCCCTTTCCAGACAGACGCAGAGTCGTTGGCTGAGAACTGGTTTTGGAGCTTCCTCAGGGTATAGTTGTTTTGGCCTCTTTCACTGCCTTTTGCCAAAACGACTACATCACACGTCGCCTTTCTGTGTTGTCTTTGTCCCCACTCCTGAAGGCCTCTTCTTTATCCAGTCTTAATCTCTTCTGAGTTTGGCTGTGAACCAGGGTTTGGGGGGGGGCCGGGGGGGGGTTGTTGTAACTCACCAGGGTGCATGATGTGACACAGCTGTCCTCACAGCAAGCTGATGTGAGAAGTCACAGCCTCTGTGTACTCGTCCAGACTGTTGGTAGTAGTCCTGAACACATCCAGTCTGTACCCCTAACACGCCTGGAGATTCTCCACAGCCTCCGTGCTCCACTTCCTTGATGTCCTCACAACAGGTTTGCAGAGCTTTAGTTTTTTCTGCCTGTATGCAGGAATCAGGGGGTGATCCATGATGTGGTCGGAATTGGCCCAGTGCAGCATGTGGGACGCGTGAATAAGGCATCTTCTGATATGGTGGTGTAACAGTGATCCAGAATGTTGTCCTCTCTGGTCGGACATTTAATAAACTGTTTATATTTGGGGAGTTCGTGGGTGAGATTACCTTTGTTAAAGTCGCCAGCGAGGATAACTAAGGAGTCTGGGTTGGTCCGCTCCACACTCAGTATCTGGTCGGCGAGCACGCGCTGTGCAACCTGCACGTTAGCTTGCGACGGGATGTAAACACCGACATGAATGAACAAAGCGAACTCGTGGGGGGAATAGAAAGGCTTACAATTTATGATGAAGGATTCCAAGTCTGGAGAACAGTGCTGCTGAATCACTGTCACGTCGTTGCACCAACCACTGTTGAGGTAGAAACAGATTCCTCCACCTTTCGCTTTGCCTGAGAGTTCCTTGTCTCTGTCCGCTCTGTAGAGCTGGAATCCTGCCAGCTGCAGCGCAGAGTCCGGTATTAATCCACACAGCCACGTCTTTATGAAGCACAAAACTGCCGATGAGTAAAAGTCCCTGTTTTTCCCCAACAGCAGTTGTATATCCTCAATTTTGTTGGGAAGTGAGTGCACGTTAGAGAGAAATATTTCAGGTAACGGTGTTCGTAGTCCACGCTGGCGAAGACGTACCAGCACCCCAGCCCGTTTCCCTCTCTTCCGGCGTTTCACCGCGTGAGCAAAGGTGAGCACACCTTTGACCAGGATGTCCAAATATTCCAGAGCAGTAGGCAGAAAAGTCGGAAATAACTCCTCTGGTGTAGTAGACCTGATGTTCATGAGTTCTTCTCTGGTGAGAGCTCCGGGTACCTTCACAGAAGACCGTTTTAGAGCAAAAAGAAAACAAAACAATGCGCACCAACATGCCGAGGCGACCATCTGCGGCGCCATCGTGATAGTTTTCCATTACCGGCACTAAGTCAGACCTATTCCCGGTGCAAGTTGGACTCCAGCAGGGCTTTGTCACCGGTCCTGTTCATAATTTTAATGGACAGAATTTTTAGGCACAGAGGGGGTCTAGTTTGGGGACCAGTGGATTTTGTCTCTCCTTTTTGCAGATGATGTGGTCCTACTGGCCCCCTCTAGCCAAGACCTACAGCGTGCACTGGGTAAATGGTAAATGAACGGAACATACAGTACAGACCAAAAGTTTGGACACACCTTCTCATTCAAAGAGTTGTCCTTATTTTCATGACTATGAATATTGTAGTTTCACACTGAAGGCATCAAAAATATGAATTAACACATGGGAATTATATACTAAAAAAAATGTGAAACAAATGAAAAAATTATTATATTCTGGTTCTTCAAAGTAGCCACCTTTTGTTGATTACTGCTACGCACCCCCTCGCATTCTGTTGATGAGCTTCAAGGGTGTCACCTGAAATGGTTTTTTCCAACAGTCTTAGGGAGTTCCCAGAGATGCTTTGCACTTGTTGGGCCCCTTTTGCCTTTTCACTCTGCGGTCCAGCTCACCCCAAAAAATCTCGATTGGGTTCAGGCCGGTGATTGTGGAAGCCAGGTCATCTGTGCAGCACCCCATCAATCTCCTTTTTGGTCAATAGCCCTTACCCACCTGGAGTGTGTTTGGGGGCCCATTTTCCTGTTGAAAATAAATGATGGTCCAACTAAACGCAAACCGGATGAATAGCATGCCGCTGCAAGATGCTGTGGTACCCCCCCATGTTGGTTCAGTATGCCTTCAATTTTTGAATAAATTCCCAACAGTTTCACCAGCAAAGCACCCCCACACCATCACACCCCCTCCCCAGCTTCACGAGGCATGTAGAGTCCATCTGTTCACCTCTTCTGCGCCGCACAAAGACACGGGGTTGGAACCAAAAGATCTCAAACTTGGACTCATTAGCCAAAAGCACGATTTCCACTGGTCTAATGTCCATTCTTTGTTTTTCTTTAGCCCAAAACAAGTCTCTTCGTTTTTTGCCTGTCCTCAAGCAGTGGTTTCCCTAGCAGCTATTTTACCACGAAGGCCTGATTCACACAGTCTCCTCTTAACAGTTGTTCTAGAGATTGTCCCTGCTGCTAGAACTCTGTGTGGCATTGACCTGTTCTCTAATCTGAGCTGCTGTTAACCTGCGATTTTCTGAGGCTGGTGACTCCGATGAACTTATCGTCCGCAGCAGAGGTGATTTTTGGTCTTCCTTTTCCTGGGGCGGTCCTCATGGAGCCATTTTTTTGTAGCGCTTGAGGTTTTTTGCGACTGCACTTGGGGACACTTTCAAAGTTTTCCCAATAGTTCGGACTGACTGACCTTCATTTCTTAGAGTAATGATGGCCACTCGTTTTTCTTTACTTAGCTGCTTTTTTCTTGCCATAATACAAATTCTAACAGTCTATTCAGTAGGACCATCAGCTGTGTACTGTATCCACCACTGCACAACACAACTGATGGTCCCAACCCCATTTATAAGGCTTGAAATCCCACTTATTAAACCTGACAGGGCACACCTGTGAAGTGAAAACCATTTCAAGTGAAATGGTTTCAACAGAATGCGAGTGTGTGTAGCAGTAATCAAAGCAAAAGGTGGCTACTTTGAAGAACCTAGAATATAAGACATATTTTCGTATAAAAATGGCACGTGTTAATCAAGTTTTTGATGCCTTTTCAGTGTGAAGCTCCTTTTCTAGTCATGAAAATAAGGACAACTCTTTGAATGAGAAGGTTTGTCCAAACTTTTGGTCTGTACTGTATATAGCGCCTTTCAAGTCATACTGACCACTCAAAAGCGCTTTGCACTAGAGCCACATTCACCCATTCACTCACTAATGATCACCATGTCCCTTGTGGTGCCCTGCTCTCACTAATGCGCACACATTCATACACCAATACACAGATCGGTAGGCAATTTGAGGTTAAGTGCCTTGCCCAGAGGCACATCAACATGTGGCAGGAGGAAGCTGGAATCAAACCCACAATCCTCGAATTGCAAGACGATCACTCTTCTCACTGAGCCACAGTTGCCTCCTACTTGCAGCCAAGTGTGACGTGGCTATGATGAGGATCAGCTCCTCCAAGTTCAAGGCCATAGTTCTCAACAGAGAAGGAGGGCCCTCTTCAACTGGGATTGGAGCTCCTGCCTCAAGTGGAGGAGTTCAAGTATCTAAGGGTCTTGTTCATGAGTTCATGATTGGTGCGGTTGCTGCATTAAAGAGGATGCTATCCATTGTGGTGTAATTTACCGGTTGGACTCCATTCCTACCCTCACCTATAGGCATGAACTTTGATTCATGACCAAAAGAACAAGATCCCGGTTACAAGCGGCTGAATTGAGCTTCCTCCGCAGGGTAGCCGGGCACTCCCTTAGAGATAGGGTGAGGACCTCAGTCATCTGGGAAGAGCTCAGAGTACAGCCGCTGCTACCAAGATATTATTTGCATGAATCTGTTTGACATCAGTAACATTCACCATACATTGTTGTACAGCTGATTGAATTTAGGTGGTTTGATTATTTTTTATGATATCTTGTCTGCTTGTATAAATATGCAGAACATTGAGAATTCATCTGTCAGTGTTAAAGAAAAGCTGACAACTCAGTTGATGGCTGTGCACCTGGTTCGGAATGAAAGTGGGTATGTAGGGTTCCATCCTTCTCAACTGCCTTGGGGATCTCAGCAGGGCCTGCTGTTACCTGCTAGGACTGACTTATGTCTTTGACCAGAAATAATCCAAAAGTACAGTTTTAAAATATTTCAAAAGATGTTTTTGGAAGTGGATGCTGGAAACCTTTCAATAAGGGTAAGAAGAGCAATTTAACCGGTAAATGAGCAATTTGACCGTTAAATCAAGAGCTTCCCTTTTCGGCTCAGCTCTCTATTTACCACAGCAGACCGGCACAGCATCCTCATTACTGCAGCAGCCGCACTAATAGATGGAACCCATGCGTGCACTGTTGAAAATGGACTGTATCCTTTATTATTATTTGGGTTCTGGATGCAAACCTGAACAATGTCTCCATTTAGCCGAACCATCTCTAGGTCTCATCTTGAGTCCAAAGTGTTTATTGGATTTAATGACCAGTGTTAAGTACACATTTACACCTTGAATTAACATTCACTTGTTTTCTTTTTTGTTGGTCTACAGTAGAAACCCACGTGTATTCACATCAGGAGTCCACTTGTTTGGTCAGGACCAAAAGCGGATTTTATTTTTTTTGCTCGGTGTTTCGTTTGCCTTTACATCATACTTTTTGCAGGTGAACTACTATTTGTAAACAAAGGCACGGGGTGATGATCATTGTTCCCACTGGACAGAAATGACCGGGCAGAGCACAGACCTTGAAAACAACTATTGCGTGCAGCATCTCCTTTCTGCATATTTGTGCCGTTATTAAAGCTGCAATATCATTGTGAGGATGAAGAGCATCTCATTCAACATGGGTTTTGCGACTTTCTATTCATAATCTTGGAATATTGTAGGAGAATACGTGCTGCAAGCGAGACGACGTGCTCTTCGTGCCCTGTTCCACAACATGTGGGTAGCAGCGTTGCTAAGAAACATACAGCTGATCAGGTATGATTTCAGTACAACTTACACCTTGCCTATCGGCTACAGTGGCTTATTAAGTCCAAAGAGACGTATGTTTTTTTGTAGTTTGGTCGGATAGGGGCCGGTTCGTAATCAGATCATGAGCGAACCACATCAGAGTTTGTTTGGAAGTGGACCGAGTCCACTTTAAAAAGTGGGCCTCGGTCTGGTTGCTTGGTCCGGACCAGGGTTCGCTTGAGTGTATTCACACCTGCGCAAAAACGGCCAAGGGGGTAAACTAACTGTAGTCCGTTTAAAGCGCATCAAAAGTAGCAGGTGTGAATACATCCTCAATGGCCCTGCTGTGATTTTTTAAAGTGACAAATTCTGAGGTATGTGCAAAAATGTTTTGTTGAAATGCACTTATTGCTTGCACTGAAGTGTCAAATGTGTTGCTTGTATTCCACATATCGAGACAATTGTCTTTATTACAAGATTGATTTAGCAGATATTTTCTTTTTGTGTATGTGGTGGAAAAAGATTTTTTTACACAGAAAAGTTCAAAAATAAATATTTCATGTTTTATGATATATTTGTCAAATTCATTAAAAATAAACTATTTATTCATTCATTCATTCATTCATCTTCTATACCGCTTATTCCATAGTGGGTCATGGGGGAGCTGGTGCCTATCTCCAGCAGTCTACGAGCGAGAGGCAGGGTACACCCTGGACAGGTCGCCAATCCATCCCAGGGCAACACAGAGACATGCAGGACAAACAACCGTGCACACACTCATTCACACCTAAGGCCAATTTAGAGAGACCAGTTAACCTAACAGTCATGTCTTTGGACTGTGGGAGGAAGCCAAAGTACCTGGTGAGAACCCACGCATGCACGGGGAGAACATGCAAACTCCATGCAGAAAGACCCCAGGACCTTCTAGCTGCAAGTTAACAGTGCTACCAACTGCGTCACCGTGCAGTCCCTAATATAAACTATTGATTTTAATTTTTTAAAAAATTCTGTTAAATAAGTAAGTTAATGCAACACGATTTACCTGGTACCACTACCAAACGTTTTCAATTATATCCACTTAATTTCTTCAGTGTTTCCTACTTGCTTTCTTCTGTAGGGTTTACACAGTTATGTCAGTTAAATGTAATTTATTTGGTATTTGTGCTAAATCAATTCATTCAGACATGAAAAATATGACTTACCTATACTCATTGCTGGTGGTTTGTTTTCCTTGATTTTAAAGCTGTCATTTCAACTCAGTAATTTTAAGTGTAAAAATGTTTCACTAATTAAGATATATGTAGTAATAATTTTCATAGTTGGATCTATTTCTGAACGTAGTTCTTTTGTTGGTGTTGCATTACAAGGTCTTTCTGTCTTTGCTGTTCAGATAGATTTTCATGAAAATACAATGGAAAAGTTATTAGTTACCAAATTAACCACTTTATTACGAAAACAGAAATGTTTGCTAGTTACAGAAAGTTAAGATCAAGTTGTACCAATAGTGTTGGAAACACTTGGGTTTGTCAACATTGTGAAATTGGCTCCAGCTAATTTCAGCAATGCAGATGCTGAAATTAGGTTCTAGATTTGGTTCTAGAAAACATTATGTTAACGTTCACAACCCTCAAACACAGTGCATTTTGTTTAATTTGATTTACTTTGACATTGCTATTTATTACATTCCAAACATTTATCTTAAAGATTTACAATGTAAATTTTTGTGTGTGTTATATATGAGTAGGTCAACATCTCAATTAATATTTTAATAATTAACATTGACAAGGCAAACTCTTTTTCACAGGTTTACGTGGTCTGATGCTTGCTGTAATTTTGGCTGCTCTGATGTCATCTCTAACATCAATTTTTAATAGCAGCTCCACTATATTTACTCTGGACCTCTATCACAGAGCGAGACCAAGAGCTTCCGAAATGGAACTTATGATTGTTGGAAGGTAGGAATGAAAATCACAGCTTAAATCCAGAAAGCAAATTAGGACAAAATAGGTTACTGTCAGTGACTGAACGTTCCTTGTTTACACAAATAACAATCATTCTTTATTATCCCCTACAGTCATGACCTTTTTGCTACACAAACCTAGATACTCACAATGCTATAAGTTTACTTGTGCAATCTGTCAGTGATAGGTTCAGATGTATGATGGGATGTATGTAGGTGTTTATATAGGAGGAGTGGGAAGTAGCAGACTGCTTTTTAATTATTTTATATTCTTGTTTAGGCTTTCATTGATGTAGCTTAAATATATCTTCATTAACCAATCCCATGTCAAAGTAGTCAAACGAATATAATTTATCTGGTGCCAGCAAGAACTGAGGCAATCGTGATTAAACCTAATTCTATATTTAACTTCATGCAAAATGCCATAATGCCATCATGTCTATGTTCAGGGTTTTCGTCCTCATCTTGATGTGTATTAGTCTGTTGTGGATTCCAGTTGTCCAGACAGCCAACAGTGGGCAGCTTTTTGAGTACATCCAGTCTGTAACCAGCTTTCTAGCCCCACCAATTACTGCCGTGTTCATAATGGCAATCTTCTGGCCTCGGGCCAATGAGCAGGTAGGTTCCAGATACACTTATACAAACACATAATTGTATATAACACTTACAAGACCTTGACCCAGGGATATCTAGTCCATTCCCCTTTTGGCCGATATGTTGCATGTTTTAAATGTGTTTCTGTTCTAAAAGAGCATATGAAATTTTGCAGAGGCCTTATATTGAACAACTCATTAGAATCAGGTATTTTAATAGGTAAAAACAGGTAAAGATCTTAAACATGCAGGACAGAGACACCACTGCTTTAGTCCAAAGAGTGACAGTAATTTCTGTTAAACAGCTACAAACTATTTTTGCAAGCTATTCCTAAGTATTTCAAAAGCTGTTAGATTATTTGCCATTAAAGGAGCAGTAAGGGCACTCATCATCTGCAGTGTAAATAATAGATCACGTTTGTAATTGGGCAGAGGTGAGAGTTAAAAGAGCCTCCTAACGGCATCCTCTGTCAGATGTTCCTGGTCAACCCTCCTTTGGATTTCCCAGGTCTGTCAGACTGATCCGTTACAGGTCTGTCCCTCTCTTCAACCAAGTGTTCAAGACATAGTATAGCAGGTCTGAAGATACTATTACAAAATCACTTATCAACCTTTGGCCCCTGGTCGTCTGCTACCAAGTACACTTATGTTTTTAAATTTCTAAACAGATTCAAAAACATATGTTTTGAGTAAAAACTGATATGTATTTTTAATTATTTCTGGTTCTTGGGACAAGACAGATTATAAATTCTTCTGGACGGAAGTGGAGCTCCTGGAAACATAGCATAGGTGCCATCATACGGTTCATGTAGTGGCAATAGGAAAGGTGTGTGCTTACTAGACATTTCCTGTTGACATTTAGCAGGAACATTTGATTGTTCAGGAAGTTCAGAATCATTTTCAATTAGACTGCTCTGAGAGGGTGTGAAAGCTGACTATAGGCAGTAGAAAAAACAAATTCACCTAATGTCTGTATCCTGTGTTCAGACCACTTAATGAGAGAGTTTTGTTACAGTAACCAGGGAAAAACCCAAGGGAATGGACTTGTGGGAGAAACAGAAAAGAAGCACATTTATGATTTCCTCACAAAATTTATTTAACAGGCTGAGTCTTCTAAAAATGATTAGGGACCTTCCATTCAGATCAGAAATACTGTAGCTCGGTTCCAGACAGCTGTTTACATCAGTATGCGTGTTATGATCCTTGGGTGGGGGTTTTGGTTTTCATTTATGTTTGTTTTATTATTTTCCTGTTGGTCATTATGTTCCATATTCTTGCCATATTCTGTTCATTTCGCTGTATTCTTTAGTGTCACTTAGTTCTTTCCTTATTAGAATTCCTTCTGAGCTTAGTCTCCTACTTTATTCCTGTATTCCATTCCCTGAGTATTCTAGCTCTTTCCTTTTAGACTAGTGTTTGTCTTTCTCCAGGATTTATTGTTTCTGCCTGATAATATACAACTAAATATATCAAAAATAGCTCCACAGTTGTGAGGTCTAAATGCAAACTTTTGATACCCGTGTAAAGCTAAAACATAAAAGAATGTTTTCCAGTGTAAGCAGTATTGCAGCTGTTACTATGCCTTATTTATGTGTGATAAAACAAAGTAAATATACAATTTTTTAACCCAGACGAAAATCTTTATCTAAATAAACAATGCAAAACACCATAAAAAACCTTGTGACAACCCAACAAAAGCCTCAGATTTTATTTTTTATAAACATTTTAAATAAAACTCAAGTGAACTAAGACTGAAATAGTTAAACCACATTTGTTCCACAAATGTTTTAGTGTGCAGTGTGCCAGGTGGAGCTGGCATTTTGGCGCATTTTATCCAAAAGTGCCCAAATTGTGCCAAATGTCTTTCTGGCACATAAAAGGAAATCTAATCAAATAAATGTGGCTATTTCCATTGTAGGACTCTTTTTGTATAGGACGTAGCCTTTGGGCACGAGATTTACCCTAAGTGTCATCATATATGTGTATATATAATAGAAAATCTGTCATTTTCCTCTTTTGTACCATTATAATTGATTTTCAAGAAATAAAACACCACCGGAAGTTAACAAACAGAGCGCAAGCTAGCCACAGGGGCCTGTGTTTTTATGCAGCCTTAGATCCACTGACATGCTGACAAAGTTTGTCACGGGAGAAGATACTAAAAAAACGTACTACACATTTCTGGAAAGGTGAGTTTCTTATGATACTGCACATGGGGAGTTGCTTTTCTGTAGCGTTTTGTTCACAGAATCAGCCAAAGTGAAGGACATTTAATTGTTATCCTGTGTGTTTAAATCCAAAAATCAAAAATATTTGTGCAAAACTCATTGTAGGAATTATTTTGTGAACATTAAGGTCTCCTCTTATGACGGATTAAGGAGACAGTGAAAGATGGCCGTTGCTCTGCTCATACTAGTTCTTAACACAGGAGCTGAATACAGAAACCCACAGTGGAGCTCTGGAGACTGGAACCCACGGTGGAGCTCTTGAGACTGGAACCCACGGTGGAGCTCTGAAGAGTGGCGCTAGAGCCCATGAAGGAGCCCTGATTTAGTGGCCACGGAAACACTGGAACTCTTGAATGAACTATGGAGAACGGCGTGGAACCACTGAAACCCCCTGAGAAACACTAAAGAACAGCAATGGAACCGCTGGAACCCTCTGGAAAACCCTGTGGGGAACTCTGGAGAATGGGGGTGGAAGCATGATGGATCCTAGACAGAGCTCTGGAGAGCAGCATGGAAGCTGGAACAACCTTTGACAGAGTTCTAGAGAGCAGCATGGAAGCTGGGAAAATCCCGGATGGGGATCTTGAGAACAGGAACATTCTCAAACCCATCTGAGTACTCGGATCAGGAATTAGATACGCTTCATCCTCAATCCCACTGAGAACTCAGGAGCAGGAAAGTGAAACTTGAGTGGAGTTGGGCAAAATTACAAAAACATGGGGCACTGGTATTATGGGCCTCTAAATTCGGAAATGTTACCTTGGGGCTATAATAGAATTTTCTTATCAATGTGGGAGAGAAATTAACTCACAATAAGAGAAAATCCGGACTTTGTCTTTATAAGTTTTATTCAAAGGCATTTCTGCGTTTGAAGACCCTGTCACTGTTGTGTCAGTGAAAACAGAGCACAGTTTACAGACAGTATTTATAGCAGAATGAGGGTGTTGTCTCAGCTTCAAAGAGTTTAACTTTATGGCCCCTAAACCTTCCCAGGACAGAGATAAGACAATCATTAATGAGGACAACCATCTGCTCTTCCTCAGACACAACCCTCCAGGATGTGTTTTAACCATTAATCTTCAGCAAATAGCTAGAGAGGCCATCTGCTCTAAGAAAACAGAACACTATAGGTCAGAGGAGAAAGGTTAATGAAAGTTCACAGCACTTTGGAATACTTTGGAGCAGTAAATAAAAGAATTTCCATAACAACTCCTTTCTTCTAATTACAAGATAATCACAACTAAAAGGAAAATTCTTCAAAACCATCACCCAAGGTTATAATCAAAGTAAAACCAAAAAAACAAAGACAACACTTTAAAATAAATATCAAAATCAAAAAGGAAAATAAAATTACTCCAATCTTTATTACCCAGGATGTCCAACCACCAGTAATGAACCAGGACCAAATTCCAAGAGGAACCCATATTTTCATTCTGCCGAGCCGTCAGCAACTCCCAATTTATCATGGATACTTATCATGTTATTAGACACATCAGGAATAAAAAAATACAACAATGTTCTCCAAATAAATGACAAACACCACCCCTGTCAGCTAAGAGGTAATCCAAAGTCATCCTATTGCCAATAGCTCTCTCTATTTTTTCCGTTTGAACATAGTCTTCCTTTCTAATAATGGACTGATCGAATGATAAGTAGTAGCTGAATAACATTCTCCAGACCAATTAGCAGGCAGATACAGATATGATCTATTTCCACACATCCAAACCATGTTCTTAGGACACGAGTACCCATCTCTACCAGGAAAAGTAACAAGAACCCTGGTTAATTTACCTGCCTTGCCATACAATTCACTTCCCCTCGGTAAGGCTGTAAGATTAAGAGTTAACACAAAAGGCACTGAAATGGTATCAGGAGCAGTTCTGATAGGACATGACTCAAATTTATGTCTGTTGATTAACGCACATGAAACAGATATAATAGTTTTGCAACCCTCTGTCTTTCCAAAGAAACAAGGTGTGTTTCCTCCTCAATACAAATATCTAGATCTTATTAATTCCTATTACCCCAAAATCTATAAAGAATTCCTGTAGCAGCACATATTAAATTAGTCTCACTAGAAAATCTACTAACATTTCTGCTTTGCCTTACAATGTAATTCCTCACCCAAGGAAAAATAACCTCCACCAGCTGGTTATGTTGCCAATCTGGAAAGAAAGTAGTTAGAATAGAAGCAGTTTCAATAGGAACAGGTACCAAAATGGCTGATCATTAATAGCACGTGGAATCAAACAACAAACATAACAACTGTCATTTTTTATCGTCCACACAGTTGGATGCATCAAGTGATGAATCCCTCTTTGAATCAGCTGATGAGTATTATTGGCGTAATTACTCAGTTAGTCACACATTGTCTTAGCTGTACCTTTTCCCAAATAAACACAGGAGTAATAAAAACTTGCAATACCAATCATCAGCATCAGAACAAACCATCTTCCATATAGCTGCATCGTGACCTTGAAGTGGAATGTCCTTTCTTCTGGTACTGAAAACAAACAGTTTTTTTTTCAAGGAAACAAATCATAAACAAAATTTAAAAATCCTGCTGCCTCTACCAGAGTGGCTTCTGCGCTTCAAGCTGCCCTGTTACCAAGCTGGTACAGGTGGGCGGTCGTTGGAAGCCCCTCTAGGCAGGAGGTTCAGAACCAGGATGCTGCTCAGGTGGTGTTCCCATGAACACCTTCCAGTGTAGCATAGACCCAGGTGTCACGTTTTGCTACCTTTACAACGGTGTAAGATCTGATATGGGCCATCCCAGCATCTGGACTTCAACTGTGTTCTCCTGGAATCAAGGAGTGGAGTTTGGAAGTGGCTGTTTTCAGCAATGCAGCTTTCGCAATCTGTGAAACTTGAAAAAGCACAGTGGACAGGTTTGACTGTAAAACAACATCCTCTCTTCACACAAAGATGTGGAAGGTAGAAATCTTAGCAATATCCCCATGCCCAAATTAGTAGACCTGTCAAACAGCACTTTAAAAGTCTCAATTGTAAATGAAAACAATAAGCAGAACCTTCACAACCCTTGGCTAATTTTTAATTTCAAAATCCCATTCTCAAGCCTAGGTGCTTAATTACATGAACTTCATCAAAACATCCAGCAAAATCAAAAAGAATTAATCTTCTCACTCCACCTAGTATACTAGCAGTGACCATCAGCTAAATATTCTGAATATTAAAAAATGTGACATTTGATGTTTGAGGAAGGCCTGATTACAGGTCATTATTTCCATAGTTTCAGAATAATCAAAGAAAATTTCAAAAATGTTCTAATCTGTGGAGATGTAAAATTTCACAAAAGAATCAACACCATACTTTCAGACAGGTTTTCAGAATGTTATCCTAGGGAACTATGCACCATTTATATAAACAAAGTACAACGTCTCTCTCGCTTTGTCACTAAGTCCTCCCATGCGACAATCCAGCAAAAAGTAGAAAAAACTTCTAGTCACCAGGATCACATTACATAAAACCACAGAAATTAATTCTGACAAAAGGTGACACTATGAAATTACCAAACGCAACATAAATAAATAAAATCCAGATGTTTCTAACCGTAATTCAGTTCCATTAACAACAAAACGCAAACTTTAGTTGTTGTACAGTACACCAATATCTCACTTAGAATTAAGTCACATATCATCCTAATTTGTCTTGTATGAAGATAAATATTAGATTAATGGACATCCAATGTAATTTTGATGCATAAACTCTACAAATTTAATCTAATAAATAATTCTCACCAAATATGAAGTCATGACTCAGATTCCTTATCAAAAATATTCCTTACTTTTGGTATATCTTAAACTGTCAGCTAGCTTAATGGCACCAGGGAAAACTTTCAACCTAATAAATCACCAATGATCCTTCATGCAAAACTAATTCTTCAAATTAGTTTAAACTATTTCATTAACCTTTTAATAGTAAAACACATAAATCTAAATGTCATGCTGCATCCTTAATTATTATGCAAAAAACATGTTTTAAGGCAACAATCACTACAAGTATTTTGATTCTATTGTCTCTTAAACAGTGTTAAAACTCAGGAAGGGAGGTGCTGAGCATTACCATGAAAACAAAGGCATGAACAAACCTGATAGAGGCAGAGTCAGGCAGAACTAGCCTCTTATGGGCAGCCTATGGGAGGGACCCACAGTTTCTTCATTCCAACCCATCTTAGTGTACCTTAAATTGCAAAACTGTTAACACACCTACCTCAAAAACAAGCTATTCCTTAATTCTCCTGAAAACTCAAGGTTTTAATCAATCTGGGATTTAGAAACATTATTCTAAACATGCATTATTATGTCATGCAACACATAAACATTCAGTCCAACAAAACAAAGACAAAACATCAAAGACAAACAAATGGACAAATTTGAAACTTCAAGAATTCAAAGAAATTTTTAACAATCTCTTTTCAAAATATGTTTTCTCAGCCATATCTCTTAATGCTGTAATTGATCAATTTTATTATGACAATCTTCAGGATCCTTTTAAAATGAGTGCACATAGTCCAAAGAGATCTCAAACTATCTAGAACCACAGCAACAGTTTTCTCTAACATGAACCCAAATTTACTGATGCTGAAACCCTTTGCCAATTCTTTATACTGTAACTCTGTAATAATAATAACTACAATCCTGAGAGTTATTATTATAGTTCTCTCTTATAGTTTTGTTATGCTCAATTTGATCCCAGCTGTATTGAAGTATTTTAAGTCGACATTGACATCTTTATGGCATACCCAAACAAAACAAAACTACAGAGTTAAACTTAACCAAAAATCAAGATAAGAAGCTTGACTCCAAACTGGACTTTGTTCCCACATAGCGTTTCAAAACGAGAACCAACATCATTTTCTTTAATTTGGGCTATTTAAATTTTGAGAGTTAGGGAGAAAATTATTACTAGAACCCCTCTTTAATTTATCTAAATGCTGATAAATGTGTCAATATTTTATTTCTTAGTAATCTGAAATTACCTTGTGTACCTTTGTACTGCTAGGTATTTTAATCTTTAAAACCCCTACGAAATCAAACAAGGAGACTGTAGTTTGAGCCGACCATCCTCTTAAGTGTTGAGAGAACCTTTATTTCTTTTCTTTTCCTAAAATAAAGGATTTTACTTCTATTTATTCCGTTATAAAGAATCCTAGCCTTGGCTCCAAAACAAACTTCTTCAGCCCCAATCTGTGCTGCCCAGAGTATAAATTTTGAGTATTATTGCATTTCAAAGCCACTAAAATGACTGGAACTCATCATTGGCTTAGATCTGTTTTAATAGGAATCGGTCTACCTTTAGTTAAGTATTACAATGTTATGGACCCAAAATCTGTGGCTCACGGGCTTCAAGAGTCCAGGAACCACAGGTTGAGTACTGCTGCATTAAACAATGATGCTAGCTTTCTGCAGAGATTGAAGGATTGGCTTAACATCCCCAGACCTGTTAGTGTATTATTTCTACTTGGACAATAATCAAATAAAAAAAAATTACTAGTTCACAGCTCCCAATTTACCTCAGATCATATTTGCTCCTAACCCAGTTCATAAGAAGCTTCAGACAAACATTATGCTAAAAAAAACCAAGCCTAAAAAAAAACAAAAACACAAATCTGTTTTAAAATAAAGGATAAAACATGCTTAAAAAAATGGTACTGTGGTGGGAAATAATTCCACAGTTCTGAAGGCCTTTTTCTATGTAGAGTCTTTTAGGGAACATCAGATCAGTTTAATTTTTGTGTGGTACCACTGTCCAATCAGATTCTTTCTTACCTTCAAAAATAACCCAATTCTTTCCATTCTCATTTTAAAGGTTTGTTTTGCCAAGGAAAATGTGTTTAACAAAACCAATTACTCTTAAAAGTTTTAAAAGTTTTAGCTGGTGATATCTTAGAAAACAACAAGTGTTTGAATATTCCTATGCAACACAGAACTGATTAGATTTCCTTTCTTCCCCAGAGGGAAAAATAAACTGCAGAACCAAGCTTTTCATAGTTTTTGTCAGGACCTGATATAAGGTACAGTGTAAATCAACACGCTGCATGAATCAGAAGGGGAAGAAAAAAGAACTAATATAACCTCTTACCAGCAGCAGCTGTGAAAAACAATGAATTTGTACCTTCCATAAGCGTAAGTTAGCACTTGCGGACAAAAACTGCACCCCACTTTAAGTACTGTGTCAGAGACTGTATAAGGACCATCTACAGTAGAACTAAGCCTGTTTTAATGAGGTCTCTACCCATTAGATTTATGGGATACAAACTCTGACAACAGAAAACAATATGAAGGAAGAAGCCCATCAGGTGTTACGCATGATGAGTTTTAAAAATGTTCCTTCATGAGATCTGTCCTGAAAATAACATAGAAACACATGATTACTGCTGAGTTTTGGAAATGTAACTCTTTCTCTGCTTTTTTTAATAACTTTTAATAACTAGAATAGTTGACCCTGAATATTCCACGATGAAAAATAACTTGCTTCTCTAAGAAAAATGAACTGGAAAATATTAAATGAGCTAATTTATCACCCTTTTGAAGATACTTTTCTAACCCTAAAATAAGATTTTAACCTGCTATATCTGTCCACGTCAAACAAGCGTCACATGAGCAGTGGTTAATAAGCGTTCTTCGTTGCAGAAAATAGGAAAAGATTTATGCAAATGTGTGTGTCTGTACATTACCCCCATCAGTTCCTTAATCGATCTGTCGATCGCTCGACCGTCATGGCACACAGTCCTCTAATAGTCCAAAAAAAAAACCCCAAGCCCTTTCCAGGTGTGTTGGTGGGACATTCACTCCTTCCTTGTCCACTTTAACTTCTCCAGAGAAAGAACTTTGCTCCGGCCTGTTCTTCTTCTGCCCGCATAAGATGTGCTTTCAATATAAATCCAGTGTATCGCTCTTCTGGCTCTGGCAAACAGCATGGATCGTTGTCCATCTCAGTGGGTTTGGGGCCAGACTTCTTCTGAGTTTCGTTCTGGTGGAAACTCACACTGTCATTTGCAGCAGGCAGGCAGGCAGACAGGCAGGCAGACCCTCTCTCTTTTAGGCCATGCTGAAGAAGCGTCTCTGGTGGAGTAGCCATGGGAAGGGCAGGTTTCTAAAGTCCAGACTCAAAAACGCAGATGTTGCATTGAAATTCCCTATTGTGTATGTGTGTATGTGTGTGTGTATATGTGTGTGTGTGAGAGACAGAAGAAAAAGTTTAGTATAGGTTCAGATTTTGCACACAGAAATATTATCAGTCAGTCAGTCAGTTGTCCTGTCACTTCCTTCCAGAACATGCACTATACTCCTTTCTAAAACAAATTTCTTTTCCCATCTCTAATGTCCCTTTTCACTTTTACCTTCTTTTCCAATTAATCGCAGCATTTAAGACAAACGAAACTTCCTGCAGTAAAGTTGTAACTCTTTAACCCCTTAATTGATGCACTCTGTGCTTTTTTTTATCTTTTTCTTATGTTTTACTTTTCTCATCTCCATCCATCAACTGTTTCACTTTAAACTATTTAAACTATTTTTATTTAACTATTTAACTTATTTACACTCAAACTTTCACCCTGTGGAAAACCAAACTTATCTTCCCAAATTAAAGCACATTTACACAATCATTCCCACCTTTTCCTTTCATTATTTTATAAATCACAGAGTCTGGAGAAGGACCCACCTCAGATGCCTCTGAGGTTCCGAAACCATTTTTACCTGTTCAGTGGAACGTCTGCCCACTGGCTTTCCTCCTTTATAAGGTGTAGAAAATTGCTAAAAACCACCTGCAAAACCCTTTGTTTTGCTTGTCTTATTGTTACCAATAAAACCCTCCCTGTATACCTTTACAGGGTAAACTGGCCCTCAGCCGATGTCCTCCTTCTCCCAACTCCGGAACCTATTCAATTAATTAGGAGATAATGGTTAATGTGAAAAAAAAATTATATACATTTGCCCCTGGCTGTGAGTCACTTCACTATATGGAGACCAAACAGATCAAAAATGCACCAGAAACCGAAACCCGAGTCCAGTCCATGTGAAAACAAGTCCAGGCTTAATTATGCAAGGATATTCGGAAAATACCGGCTCGGTTTGCATCTGGTTTCATTCCCGCCGCTTTGTCTAGCGATTCTTTTGCTTTATGTTGAGAGCATGGGAAATCTTCAACACGGACTTAAAATGCTGTGCAAATCTGTCAAGATCATATTTTCTGGTGTCAGCAATTCCCGCCTCTGCAGCAGGAGAATGTGGGTACTGGTTTCACCAGATGGGGGAGACATCCTGTATCTGAAATTCTACAGGGGCAATGTTCACACATCCAACATCAGTGGGTCCTTGAGCCCATAGATATGGTGGACAACTGGACAAAACAGCCTCAGCCAGAGGGTGATCAGTTAATTCTCTGCCATGTTCTCCAGATAGCTACCGGTGTTCTAGCACGGCAGACTCATAGGCAATAACTTCAATTCAGTAAGTGTTAGTGGAGGGAGAAAAAGAAAGGGCTGGGACAGCAGTAGGTTGCCAATCAGTGGCTGCAAGGGAACGTTTTACAACTCCTCACAGTTCTTTAGCCTGATGATTTGGGTGCAAGGTTAGAGATATGTGAGGTACAGCTTCATCAGACATTTCATACCATATCTGTTGTTCAGGTTGGAGATCATCATCAGCAGCAGCAACACTTTCAGGTGCAACATACATGTTTTTAGAGGAAATGGTCCATATTTTCCCTTCTAAATATTCCTCAAACTGTTCCTGATACCAATCTGTTTGATTTCTGTCATAAAACTAAGTCACATATGGCAGGTCAGGCGTTGGGCCGTAAGGAGCCAGGGAATTGATCCAGGTTTTTTCAGATGAGGAAACTGAACATCACCCCAGCACTAGAAGGGGCTCAATGTATCCGCAATATATGTCCACACAAGGCTTCTCTACAGACCGCAGTAAATACTGATGTGATTCGGGGCCATCCGCTGCATGCAGTGTGGTTCCATCTGGAAAAGTCACAACCAAACCATCCATGGAACAAAGTATCGTAGCTCCCAATGCAATCAAAATGTCTCTGCCGAGTAGATTCACTGGTGTGTCAGGCGAAACAACAAATGAATGCAACAGTTTTTGTTTTCCAACCATTGTGTGAAGAGATGTAGACACAGCCAGAGTCTGTTTAACCCCAGAGAATCCCATCAGTGAAATACAAGCATCAGACACTTTATCAGATGAGGGAGGAATATTCAAAGTGGAAAAAGTGGCTCCAGTATCCACGAGAAATGGATACATGTGTCCCTCAATTTCCACTGGAACAATGGGTTCTGCCAGTTTCCCATTGTCTGGAACTCTCTGGGGGGTGTGTCACTGTTGTCCCCATCCCTGTACAGGATACTGACAGCCCTGCGGAGGTATGAGTGCTACATTGGGAGGTTGTGCTGTGAAAGGACCTTGTTGCCAGAGGTTGATGCAAGGGTGGAGGAGTGCCTTTTGGGCGTGCCCCATAGCGCTGGGGGCAGCTGCGGGCCCGATGATCCGTCTGCCCACAAACTAGGCAGGAGGAGGAACCAGCACCTCCCTGTCCTCCCTTTCCTCCGGCCCTCTTTCCAAACGGTCCACCGCTGGCCCGGCCACGAGGATCATATGGGTGTGGCTCCCACTGGATAGTTGGAGCCACCTGATATACAATGTTTGGGGCTATGAGTGTCGCTTAAGGAGGTTTTACCTCCCCCTGAGCTTTGGAGTGGGCGGAGATGTAACAGGAGCCATTATCCAATTTGCTCCTCTCTCAGCCTCTGCTGTGATCATTATCTTATCAGGCTTTTTACTATTCATCTGCCATCTTACTGATGTTAATTGAACAGTTTTAAGTTGTTTGTCTAATGCATCAGCCTGTTTCTTTTCATCCTCTATCTGTTCTTTTTTCTCCTCCAAATATTCCTGCATGTGGTGCAACAAGTGTCTCTCCCACCTAGCGTGACCACACCTTTCTAAATCTGGGTTTCCTCGCATGATTTTCCTGACTTCTTCAGGTATTCCATCCATCACAGTTTGTCTAAAGTAGTGAATGCCATCATTAGAAGGATGAGTCCCTGTCTGTCTAGACCATGTTTCCACTGCCTCATCCAGGAACAACTTAGGGTGTCTTCGCCCATCCCTGGAAAATTTAGGCACGGTGTCTGATTCTTTAAATGGGAACATGCCACGCAGCGCGTCTCACATCACTCCAGCCACAGCAAAATAAGGTGTGGCGTCGGATTGATGAGAGGTGCGGGCGGCATTCTCAATAACTTGGAGATTACTGTGTGTAGTACTGCGACCCAAGATTTGTCTGAAATCTCCCAAAGCTAAAGTTACACCAGCTAACAATCTGTCTAGCTCATTTAGCCATGGCCTCAGTAATCAGATTATTAGGGTTGATGTACGGTGGTGAATGCGACACCTTTTCCTCATTCTTTGTTGCCTCGGGTTGATCTTCAATTTCTCCGGACGGTGTCTGTGTTAAGTTCCTTGCCACGCGAGCAGCTGCATTAAACGCTTCAGATTTCTCTCTGCCTCTTCCACATTTCGTGCATATTTTCCCTTATTCAACACATCCACTCTATCCTTTTCTGCATTTGCTTGATCCCTCTGTTGCATCTGTATTTGAATGGCCAGGGTAATAAATGACCCTTGACTGCGTTACATCTACTACCTTCACTTTGACAGCATTTTCCAGACATTCTTTCACTTTATTCACATCCTGTGAGTTTGTATAAGCAGTCCAAATACGTTGCAATTAATCTATTTTTCCTCCGTTCATCATCCTCAAACTCCCTGTAAAACTCACCCTCCATATTTATGCACAAAACCAACCAGTTTTCGAATCACAATACTTGTTTCCTCAAAGTTTCACACAGCTTGTGCGATGATATCACCTCTCACTCGCAGCCAAAAACACATATACACACACATGCATACACACACTGTGCACAACAAGGAGAGGAAAACAAAAGAAAAAGCAAAGCAGACAGTTGAAACCCTACGGTTGCCGGCAACAAAGAGAAAAGGTTCTCCTGACCAGGGAACGTTACTCCCGACCTCAGCGGCTCACTTTCTAGTTGCTAATCAACCCCGGCGGGGCAAACCGTCCTATTCATGCATCCTGTTCGGGGCGAGCGCAACCCCCGGGTGAACCAACCCGTTCCTAAGTCCAAACGTCTCCGTCACAATTTACCACGCTTTGGGTGAGCCAAGTCCTGAGTGTGGAAAACTCAGCACGATCCACAACCCCACGTCTGGCAGAAGTGGGGGCTCTCCCCCGCTCTCCTAAACCGCCTACGCGCGACCCACTAATACACCTCCGGTTCAGCATATCATACAGCGGGGAAACCGCCAATTAAAAACCACTTACCTTCGTCCCCGCCGGTGATGTGATCCCCTTCGGTTGTGCTCAAGACATCCGGGTCACGGCACCAGATGGTTGAGGTAAAATAATTCTACCACTAATAACACGGCCTCAACCTCACCCAGTCCGGATGTCATGAGAAAGAACAGAGGAGAGCAGGAAATTAAGATTAACAAAAGTTTAATTTGATATATAAGTCCAACAATTTCCAATGCATAATTGAATACAAAAGAATAATACAAAGAAGAAAGACTACGTAAGGGCTCAGGGAGAGACTCGGGTCAGCAAAGCAAGGGTTGGATTCACTAAGTGGTCTCCCTCACCATCAGTGTTAAAGCTTTTTATACCCTTAATGAACTCCAAAGCTGACTGCTGAAACTTCCTTTTAAGGAAATAGTTACGAAGCCACAGGTCCCTAATGGAGTTTCCTTCATTCCTGTGTTGCCGCTGTAAATTAGTTACCCCTTGAGGGAGTACTTTATTGCCCATATCATGCCGAACAGCCTGCATTTACTGCTTACAGCTGCTGGCAAACATCCTGAACTGAGGTTGACCCTTCTTCCAGCCTGAAGCCTGCTGTGACCTCTCTCCCTGCGGTCTCTCAGGTTCACAATACATGATATATTTCACTTTTTGTATACACATGCAAACACATAGTATGAAACTAAATGATTTTAATTCTCAACAGGATGGGCGGGGAGCTGGCTACCTGGGAGAGCATTTTGCCTCCCGGTCCTTCCCTCCCCATCCCCGGACACTTCACTCCACCCGCTCCATCACACTACTATTCACACAGGGCCTTGGGGTACAGGTGCCACATTGGGATGCAGGGAAGATTTTCCATCTCCGCAGTCACATGGCGGCCTGGGCCCCAATAGCATTTATGTCCAGGGGCATGTGTTCGATATTTGTGTCCTTGTTTCGGATAGCCCTGTGGGGACGTTCATGTTAGGGTTCATGGAAGGTATCATGAGTTTGAGATTGGAATTTATTCGGGGGTTCGGAGTGTTATTTCCTGGGGTGGCTCTTGGCTGACTCGTTTGGAATGGGTGGATCTCTTTTTTTGGCACTGTCCCTGGATGGAGTTGAGGGTATTTGGGGGCTGGAGTCGAGCCAGGGGGGTCAGAGTCTGGGCCAAGGTTGTTCAGGTTCAGGCGGTGCCCTGGGTTTGGTCGTCCTCAGTTCCTGGGGGGTGTGCTTATATACAGTGCACTCACAAATTCACCCACGCATTTGGATTTATGTGTTTACAGATACACGCATACACAGCATACACAGATATACTCTATATTGAATTGCAGTTTCCACTAAATATATCTTATTTAACCAGTATTACTTATTACTATGTACTTTTCAGCAATGTTGTTGTTGTTATATATGCGTTATTGTTGGTCCCTGTGGCTTTTCTTTTTTCTCTCTTTTTCTCTCTCTTATTCTGCAGGTGCAGAAGCAAACTTCTAGGGTGTTATCTTGTATTCTCTTTATCCTGCTTTCTCTCTGTTGTGATCTCCTTCTCTCTTTTTTAACTTTTTTCCCCACCTCTATCTGTCATCATCTTCCTGGGTTAGGCTTTTGAATCTGAGTTGCTTATCTGTTTTCTCTCCTTCAGTTGCTGTTACTTATGTTCATTCGTATTAGACCAGATTTATATGTTTAGATAATTATGTTCTTTAGTTCCTTGTTTACTACTTATATTCCAGTATTTGGAGTTATGTTCCCTCCATCAGCTCTGCATTCCTTGTAACCAGCTGCCTCATATTCCTCCTGATTAGTTCCCCTGGTTCATTCTCCAACCTACCTCAGTATTTATTCTCTCTGGTTTTCTGTTTTCACCACTGGATTGGTCTGTTGTTTACCTGCCTCATGTCCGTTTCCTCCCCGATTCTGTTACCCGCTTATGTAAATGACCGGCTTAATTATTAAAACATTTCACCATGCTACTCCCGAAACTCCTGGTTGCACTTTATAGCAAATGAAATAATGTTCCACTTGTGAAAGTAAATCTGTTGGGCTTCTTCTTGGCACTCAGACAGCAATTCTGAGTGCTACTCTGTGGGACAGAATAAAATCTGGAAGTTATTAACTGTAATTATTCGTTTTATTAACAATAAAACAGACAAAAAACTTGTTATGCAGTTCAGTAATGTTTTACTTATGAATGGGTCACACATCACCTTGGTTTGTCTTGCATAATATTACTCAATCTAAACAAATGAAAGTTTTGTCGTGTAATTTAGTGCATAAATTTCACCAATTGGACCTCAATTATTTCCCTAAATGTATAGAATAATGACTTTGTGTTTTCTATCTATCTATCTATCTATCTATCTATCTATCTATCTATCTATCTATCTATCTATCTATCTATCTATCTATCTATCTATCTATCTATCTATCTATCTATCTATCTATCATCATCTTTTGACATGGTATAACACATCATTTTACAATTCTCTTTCCAAATAGGTGAGTAGTTTAAGCAACATATTCCTTTATCTATTTGTCCAATACTCGGTACCTACTTATATAGTTTTTTTTTTGTTTTATTTAAAGGTATCACACTAATACAGTAGGACAAAATGTGTCAGCAATACTGAGTAGCTAAAAAACAATGGGTGTCACCTTATCATTGGCCAGTTTCAGATCTATTGTTCATGAAAGTCCTCCAAGGTGTCCAACATTCTTCAAATCTGTCCTGCTCCATTTTCAATGCAAAGTCAGTTCCTCCATCTGACACATGCCCCGAATCACATTTATCCAGTTGTCAAGTGTGAGTATCATAGCAGTCCTCCATTTCTGGGTAATTGCTTTTTTGCTAACATTATGTTAAACATGTAGATTTTATAGAGCCCTTTTTCACAGTTTGGTCATTTGCCCAGATACATTGTTTCAAAGTTTAGGGCAATATTGGTCCCGATAACAAAATCAACATTTTGCTTGATTTTGCCCCAGTAAGAAAGTAACTTGGGACAGTTCCAAAAGACATGAAAATGATCAGCTTGTTTTGACCCACAATATTTATCGGCATTTATGGCCCTCTAGGCTGGTGTTTTAAAGAAGCGCGTAACACTCTTCCAGGCAAATTCGCATACGCGATGTAATGCTTAACATTAATGATGAAAACATTACGTGGCTTCTGGCCCGAAGTTTCTTTAGAGAAAGGGTCAGAGAGAGGGCATTTTGGCGCCACACCTGCTGAAAAACGCTTGCATTTTCTTCCAATCAGCATCCATACATGACTGCGTAACTCATTGCCTACATGTTTTGTACTCATAAAATCCGGCTGTTGACTTATTTTTGTCAAGCGACAGAGAGGGAGATATACAACCAAACAGACAAATTAGACCATTTCACTCATTTCACTTAATTATTGTGATGGTAAAGTCTGAAGAAGAAAAGAAAAAGCATGACCACAACCATTTTTCTAAATGTCTAGTAGCCTAACTCTCACAATAAAGGGTTGATAATATAAACATACAGTGTTTTATAATTACAGCATGCTGGCCAAACTCTGTTCTGTGTAGGTTAAAGTCACTTTAACATTACAGGCTAATATATGTTGAAGGCTAAATATACTGTTCTATGATATAGAGCAGCAAACAAAAGATGATGAATAAATAGGAAAATGTTACTTAGCTGTCTGATTGATTATATTAGCATAATAATAGACCCAATGTTAACATTAACTACCTAAAGTTACCTCACCAGCCACTTTATTAGGTACACCTTGCTAGTACCGGGTTCGACCCCCTTTTGCCTTCAGAACTGCCTTAATCCTTCGTGGCATAGATTCAACAAGGTACTGGAAACATTCCTCAGAGAGTTTGGTCCATATTGACATGATAGCATCACACAGATGCTGCAGATTTGTCGGTTTCACATCCATGATGCGAATCTCCCGTTTCACCACATCGCAAAGGTGCTCTATTGGATTGAGATCTGGTGACTGTGGAGGCCATTTGAGTACAGTCAACTCATTGTCATGTTCAAGAAACCAGTCTGAGATGATTCGTGCTTTATGACATGGTGCGTTATCCTGCTGGAAGTAACCATCAGAAGATGGGTACACTGTGGTCATTAAGGGATGGACATGGTCAGCAACAATACTCAGGTAGGCTGTGGCGTTGACACGATGCTCAATTGGTACTAAGGGGCCCAAAGTCTGCCAAGAAAATATCCCCCACACCATAACACCACCACCACCAGCCTGAACCGTTGATACAAGGCAGGATGGATCCATGCTTTCATGTTGTTCCGAATGTCGCAGCAGAAATCGAGACTCATCAGACCAGGCAACGTTTTTCCAATCTTCTATTGTCCAATTTTGGTGAGCCTGTGCGAATTGTAGCCTCAGTTTTCTGTTCTTAGCTGACAGGAGTGGCACCCGGTGTGGTCTTCTGCTGCTGTAGCCCATCTGCCTCAAGGTTCGAGGTGTTGTGTGTTCAGAGATGCTCTTCTGGATGCCTTGGTTGTAACGAGTGGTTATTTGAGTTACTGTTGCCTTTCTATCAGCTCGAACCAGTCTGGCCATTCTCCTCTGACCTCTGGCATCAACAAGGCATTTGCGCCCACAGAACTGCTGCTCACTGGATATTTTCTCTTTTTCGGACCATTCTCTGTAAACCCTAGAGATGGTAGTGCGTGAAAATCCCAGTAGATCAACAGTTTATGAAATACTCAGACCAGCCCGTCTGGCACCAACAACCATGCCACATTCAAAGTCACTTAAAGCACCTTTCTTCCCCATTCTGATGGTCAGTTTGAACTGCAGCAGATCGTCTTGACCATGTCGACATGCCTAAATGCATTGAGTTGCTGCCATGTGATTGGCTGATTAGAAATTTGCATTAACGAGTTGGATGTACCTAATAAAGTGGCCGGTAAGTCTAGGTTTGTGATTTGAAATGAAAGGGGGTTCTTAAGTTGAGCTACATGAAAGTGTGGTGAGTTATATTGATATTTGTAATGGTTTATTATTAGTGTACGTTTCAACTCTGTCAGAAAATAGTCAAATAATGTTTAATGTTTTCTATTTAAATGAGGAGTTTTCCAGTATTTTCTTAGTGTTTAATGTTAATTCCTAAAAGAGGGAGGCTATAAAAACATAAATATATCCTATTTTTTATTTTAATTTAATTAAATTTGGCAATGGGCGCCCTTTTATTGGCTTAAGCACCTGCCTCCAAAAATGTATGTGCATGTTCTGGTCTGGTTTTAGCATTCTGGATATCTTTTGTATTTTCCTCTTCAGCATGATGCTGTCTCTCAACATCAAGTCAAAGCATAGCAAAGTAAAGGTTGCACCTCAGTGTATATTAGATGAACTCTTAACAGCGTTTTGGGCGTTTACAATTGACCAATATAATTTTACAGTGACAGTTGATTAACCAATGACCATCACTGATTGATGATGTCATGTTTAACAGATTATTTTTTTCTAAATAAATGAGCTATTAGTGAGTAAAAAGACAAAGCATTTTAAGATGTGCAGTTTTTTTACTTTTTGCCACCAATGACAACTATTTTGATATGAATAATTACTAAAAACATTCTAAATCCTGTGAAAAGCAGCCCAAATTTTAACAACCTGCCCAAAGCTATTTTTTTCCAGCCTAATATGTTCATAAGAAGCCCAACAGGGAGGAAACCAATGCAGTCTGGCAAATTGAACAGTACTACACAGTTTACCCCAATTCCATAAAGAAAACACTAATTGACAACAACAATAAACGTGCAAAATGTGTACCCATGATAATGCCCCCTTCACATTTCTGCCTGCCCCCTTCATATATGCATGCCTCGAAATGGCCCTGGTTGTCAATATAAGCATACAATAACTGTCTTTTCATTTCTTCTGAACATCTTGAGTCCAAGATGTGCTGATTTGAAGAAATGAGACGTCCTCTTCTTCTCCTCTCTTTCTTTCTTTTTTTTGGCTTTTTGTTATGAGCAGAAATATAGATGAAAAAGAAACCAGATATCTACATCCAACCACTTCAACAGCATGCCAGCTGTCCCCCAATAAGAGTTCTTTGCCTTGTGGTGGGCTGTTGTCCAGCATTAGTTGCGGGTGGTCCTGGGGGATCCTGTGCTCGGGCCTCCAGCGGTGGAGGAACCTTCCTGCAGTGCGATGTGTGGATCCAATGGACGTGCCGTTCCACTTAACAGCCGTGTGAGTCACCAGCAGTACCTGCAACAGCCCCTGCCCATGCTCGGAACGCCAGTGTTTCCTGCGGAAGTCTCTGACGACGATCCAGTCTGCAGGAATGGAAGCTTTCGCATGTAAGGCATTCTGATCCATAATTAAGGAGCAAAGCACTGTTGTAGCCCCTTGGCTTGGGCCGAAGTCCCTCTGGAATGTAGTCATCTGGTGTATTAGGAACCCGTCTGCAGTGGCTGCTGCTGGGGTCATAATATCAGAACCTCCCCGGATTTGGACTTCTGATGCTTTCTCTTCTCAGCTGGTCCAACCTCCTGGCTGCGGATGATATAGGACACTACTCGTGGCACCTGGACCGAAAACGTCAGAGACGGTTGCAGGCAAAACAACCCTACAGTACTGTAACAGGCCCAAGTGAGGAAGGCCTGAAAGAAAATGTTATGTGTTATTTCTATAATTTCAGACTGCTTTCAGAACGCCAATATCCTAAAAAATTTCTACTGGTCTAATTTACAAATATATTTTCCAATGAATCATCAGTACAAAAAAGGAAAATCCAATTGCTGTCTGGTTCTACAATTGATTTACCTTGCTTCAAAAAAAAAAAAAGTCAATCTGAATCAAAGGAAATTAGTCATGCAATGTAAATCCATGAGTTCAACAAATTTAACTTGAGTATTGTTTTGTTGAGTGTAGAATCATAACTCAGTTTTTTCTTAAAAATAGATCAGTTATCTCTGGCATATATAAGTCAAAATAAAACCTCAAGAAATTCTCAGTTATTTAAAGAAATTGATTATGTATTTTCTAAGCACAGCAAAATCTTTTAAATAGGTTAAACTATTGCATAAAACTTTATTTGTTGTGATACGGGAAACTGGCATTCATTATTTTTACCTAACTATTTAAATAAGTATGCATTACGTCTAAGTCTCTCCCCTCCCTTTGGTTTTGAAAACAGTCCTCACTCAGAAAGGGAAGGGTGGAGCGTAGCTATGGAAACCACAGCAGTAGGTGGAAAAGACAAGGTCACTAGATAGTTCAACAGATAATCTCTTGCTCACCTCTGTAACTTAGTATTTACCCCTGAAAACTCAAAGTTTTAATCAATCACATGGATTAGTAAACATCATTCTAAACATGAATTATTGTGTCATGCAACACATGAACAAGCATTCATTCCGACAAAACCAAAAAACAAAACATCACAGACAGGGCCAAAAATGGCCCAACATTTCATCTTTGATCAAATTGTAAATATCAAATTGTAAATATCAAGTCTCTTTTCAACATATCTTTTCTTAGTGATATCTTTTAAAGCTTTAATAAATCAATTTTGTTGTGATAATCATTAGGATCCTGTGTAAAATATGTGCACCTAATTCAAAGAGATCTCAAATAATTTAGAAGCACAGCAACAGTCTCCTTTTACATAAATCCAAATTTACTGTAGGAGACATGGGCCATGTGCAAGAAGCGAATGTATCTGTGTGTTGCTGAGGCACGCCTCACGTGGGTGAGACGTGCGCATGTATAAGTGTGCGCTCACCTGTGGAAGTAGTAAGAGAGTCAGGTTGGGTGCCGTATTCTTTGTTGATCGCCACGCCATGCTACTTTGTTTTACATTTTTGTATGTTTATCCACTGGTCAATTCATTCAAATCATATTCGCTTTTCTTCGCTGTGTTTCATGCAATAAATGCCACCAAACACATATGGGGATCTCAGCGTATTTAGTTTGCAATAACCTGGTTTTGCGCATCACAAATGCGAGCTACCGGACCAGACCTTGTAATCTCAGCGGCTAAAAGGGTTCACATTAAAGCTGTAATATTTACTGATGCTAAAATTTTTGCCAATAATAGTAAATATAATCCTTTTATAATTCTCTTTTTGTCAGGTGTAATTTAATCCACAGCTGTATTTAAGAATTCCTCTGCTCAGGTTAAATGCAAAGAAGTATTTTAAAACAGCATTGACATTTTATGGTATACCCAAACACTGCATTGTAAATAGTAGGATTGTCACAGTAACCCTGACCCAGATGTGTGAATGTGTACAGTTTCCCTTCAAACTGAAAACAAAATCAGTACTGGGAATTTTTTTTTCAACCGGCACACTGAAAATGCGTTAGAAATATCAACCACAGGAAAAAAAAACTTTGCACCTGGGGGAACTTGTATCCCAATACTTGAATGGTATGGGGATTTGGATGGTAGGAGCCCTAGGAATAAAAGCAGTACAAACCTCCATTCAACAGGCCTGTCCTTGTCTCTGAGTTTCTTTACCGGAAACAAAGGTGTCCTGACAAAGGAATTTTCACAGGGGACTATACCTCCTTCTTTCAAAAGAGATTGAAAAAGCAGCATATTTCCCTCCACAGCTTCCTTTTTAAGCAGCTACATTGTCATGCAAGGCCTATAATCAGATTTAGGAGTCACAACAACTGGTTCACAAACTTTTATGAGACCATCATCAAATTTACTTTTTGGCCCACAGGTCAGAAGGAACTTGGGACAGACAGCAAAGGACGGGAAAAGATGTCAATGTCCGGAAACAAACCATGAGAGCAGAATGTGTTATGCTCTGGGACCAAATAGACAGTTCTGTGACAGTGAACACAACTCTGTAGAGATCTCTTGAAAGCAGAAAGTCTTTTTGAGAACATGAAACGAGGATTTTGTGGAACCACTGCCCAATCAGAAATGGCCAGACATTTGAAAACAAAATAACCCACATCATTCCATTTTCCCCCTGAGGGCTTAGCTAATGGATTCTAAGAGCTCTCTTGATTTAAAAAAATTGCAGCTGTTGGGAAAGAAGGGGTTAAAACTAAAACCATTCCTAACATGCACATTAGGTCTCTTCCCAGCAGGTTTATTGGGCATTGCTCGGATAGCAAAAAACTATGTTTGAAAGAGAACCCATCAGGTGTTAGCTATAAAATGGGCTTTGTAAACATCTCTTTCTTAGTTTGGCCAGAGGCAGGCAATAGAAAAAGATACACTAAGTTTTGGAAGAACAGAAAACTCATCAGCTCTAAGAACTGAAGATGTTGCACCTGAATCTTCCATGAAAGATACCTTTTGATTTGAAACTGTCATTTCAAACATAGAAAGAGCTTTACAGGCTGCTGAAGAAAACTGAGAGTTGGTTGGAACAATGCTTTCAAACTTCTGTTCTAAAGTTGATACTGCATAAGTCAGTTACTCTGGTCATCACATTCATCATAGCAAAGCATTCAGCTCAAAGCATGTCTTCACTGCGAAAAACAGGTGGTTTATCAGTGTTTATGTATGAGCATTTCTGCTCATCCTGCACTTTGCTTAGCTTCATAGCCACCTTTTCTATATGTTAGATCATATTCTCTGCTTCCAAAATACATGTTCCCAATTCATCTAGTCTCCCATTTATGTTTTTTATTTCCTCCTTCAGTTCTCTGAAGCATTTCCATTTTCACAGCGAGATTCTCTTGGTTCTCGGAGAATAATTTGTAGGCTAGCTGTCTCACAAGCAGTGCCGTTAGCTGCTACTGATGTTTCTGGCAGTGTCGATTGTCAGGACACCAAAACACTTTTGGATTTAGTTTTAGGCATTTTTAACCACTTTTTAGAGTGCTTTATTTCTCATAGTTATCTAGAGAAAGGATATTTTTGGAATATTTGTTGGGGAGTCACTTGGTTATGCTGCCACCATTTTGCTTGGTCACCCAGTAGTCTTTAAAGCTTCTGGAACTTAAAGAAATTTTGAACAATCTATTTTCAAAAATGCTTTCTCAGCAATATATCTCAATGCTTTGATTTATTTATTTTGTTCTGATAATCGTCAGCATCCTGTTTAAGGACAAATGCACAGAAGTCAAAGAGATCTCAAATATAATTTAGAATCACAGCAACCGGTTTCTCTTACATGAATCAAAATTTTCTGCTGCTGAAACTCTTTGCCAATCCTTTATACTTTAAATTCTGTAATTACAGCAGTAATGACAGCAGTATTTAAGCAGTTTTCTTCTCAGGTTAAATGCAGACAATTATTTTATGCCAGCGTTGACATTCTATGGTATACCCAAACCCTAAAACAAAACAATAATACCGTTGTTATAGCTTAACCAGAAATGAAACAATAGAGCTTAGCTTAACACTAGTGTTGAGTTAAGCTAGTGAGCTAAGCTAGTTAGCTTAACTCCACACTAGATGTTATTCTCGCATAGCACTTTTATTTTGTTCATAATTTTACTTTAATTCAAGGCTATTAAAGTTTTGAGAGTTGGGGGGGAAAAAATAGGTGTAAATGTATTTTATTGTTTCATAGTTCTTGTCATGGTCTCAGGTTGTTTTGGACCAAAATGCAAAAAGGGACTAGGGCTCGGCATATTGTAAAGTAAGATCTTCTTTAATAAAGGTTCGTAGTTCAGCACTTACAAGGTCGCTGGAGAATCACAGATGAGAAAAACACAGGTAGCATAATCCAAAGAGGCACAAAGAGATGTGACATACATGGCTTGCATGAAGTGAGGAACCAGTGGAGAATAATGAACATGGACCAGGTTAAATGTAGGGAGAGGAGGAGAGTGGACCAATGAGAGGAAAGCTAAGGTGATCTGATGATTAGTGAAAACAGGTGCGAGAACCAGCTATGGAGACTGAGGGAACGGTGGTTACTATGGTGACTAATGCTGAGGAATGCAGGGACATGAGAAACTAAACTAGACTGAAAACGTGAACAAACTAGAAACCAGGAAGCTGGAGACTGGGTAAGAAAAAGACAACAAATACTGAACTAGCAGGGGGGAGCAGAGAAAGCGAAGACCTAAAATAACAGATAACCTAAACGTAAACAATAAGTGGAAACTAAACCTAGTAGGAACAAATAATCAAATACAACTAACTGCCAGAGAGGAACTGCAACATAAGGGACTAACACAGAGAACTATACTAGAATTAATAAACCAGGGAGAACAAATAAAAATAAAGAACTAAACAGGAGGCAACTCTACTACAAGCAAGGCTGGGTGTAGGAAATAGCGCCCCTTCATTTCCAGAGTGCTATCGTACAATTTCCATATATGGTATGGGTCTGTCGTGTGGTCCATCCCTGCCCCTTTCTGTTTGCTGCAGTGAGGTGTACTTCATTTTTTCTGGCATGGACAATAATCAGATTTAGGTGTGGCAATCACTAGTCCACAGCTCTTACCTGGCTTCACGTCCAATTTGCATTATAGAGAATAATAGAACACAGGTCTGTGTCAGATCAAAAAGAAAGGTATGCTTTAGAATTTGGTACTGTAGTGGGAAATAGTTCCACAGTTCTAAAATAAGGTATTTTTTATGCCGAGTCTCTTTTAGAACATGAGAATAGAGTTTTATGGTACCACTGTTGAGTCCGATTCTTTCGTAGCTTCAGAAATAAAATAACTCCCATCTTTCCATTACCATTTTAAAGGTTATGCAAAAAGATAATGTGTGGAATAGAATCCATTACTTTGAAAAGCTTTAGCTGTTATGGTGTTAGGATATGAGCGGATGTGTTTACATTCCAATACAACACAGAAGTGGTTAGGTTTTCTTTATTCTCTTTTCCCAGAGGAAATGTGGAACCAAGCCTTTTCCTAGGTTTTTGTCAGGATCTGATGTGAGGTACAGTGTAAACCAGCAGATTGCATACAAACAGAACAAAAAAAAAACAGCTACTCTAACCTCTTCCCAGCAACTGCTGTGAACAAGGAATTTTGCACCTGCCATTCATCAGCATAAGTTACCTCTTGTGGATGATGATACACTACTGTAACTACAGTGCCAGACTGTACAGAGAACTTTACTCCCTGCCATAGGCGGAAATTCTGGGGGGGGACTGAGGTGATGTGTCCCCCCATCCATAAAGATGTCCCCCCCAATAATCATTGTAAATACACAAACATTTTTAAATAAAGGCTCACTTTAGCTGTGCTTGTATACCAAGTTAGATGGTACGTAAAAAAGCTTCCTAATTATTAAAAGATCATGACACCCCTATCCCACAAAGTGGTTTGGTCCACATGCACACGCTGTTTCCAACGGGAGGGGCTACCGGCTGCTACTCTCGGCAGCTCCGTTTTGACCGTGGGTTAGACATGCTTGATGAGGAAACTTCACCAATGTGTAGAAGCCAGCAAGTCATTCATCACTTCACTTGTTCAATGAGTGCAAGGTTATAACATAAACAGTGATATTTCTCCCACTTTATCCAAAACCAGCCTCTCCTATCAGCTTGCTAGCTAAGCTAATAGCCTAGCTTATTATGGTTAACAAGCTGAAACGAGAATGTAAGTAGCGGCACTGACGAGACAGATGAGAAGAGTGCGAGGAGGGAAATGAGGTCACTTAGGACTGAAAGGACAGATTTTTCAAAAACCTCTGCCAGTATGTTATTGGTAGATATAAACCTACTTTATATTTTACTGACATTTTAGATTTTCCATAACTACAGATATTACTTTCAATAACATAATTTTAACATGCTGGAAAATTGCCGAGGAGCAGAAAAGAGAGAGGGAGAGAGCTTATTTTTCATCTCCCCCCAAGAATTACTCTCTGAAATTTTTCTGTTTAGAGTTCCCCCTAAAAATAAAATGGGATTTTTCACCCCTGCGCCCTGCAAAGTAGAATTGATGCTATTCCAAGCTTACACTTGAGATCCTAACCCATTTACAGGACACAGCTCTTATAGCAGGAAACAATGTATGAAAGAGAGCCCATCAGTAGGTATACATTAGAGGCTGACATTTTTTCGGGAATCCCACGGGTCACGGGATTCCCATGGGAATCCTGCGGGACGGCAACAGCGTTAGTAGAGATCACGTGATTGAGACGGTACAGGATAAAAAATGAACGGGAGCAGACAGGAGCGAAACTAACCAACAGGAGGGAAAATAAACTAAGATCAATTGTCTTTGGAAATGTAAAACTGAAAATTTGTTATAAATTTTAAGAAAAAAAACTTGGCTCGACGCCGCCATTGTGTAGTTTTTCTCCAAGAAGCATATATTATAATGCGAGTCAAACGAACTACACGACCCAGAAGCCAACAATACTTCTGATCGACGTTTTCCATCTGCATTCAGAATGGAGGGAGCAAACGCAGGTGGAGAACTGGACGTGATAAAATTGGATTTGCCACGTAAAGTCAGAAGCAAGGACTTATCTATTAAACTCATAGAGCTGACAGGAAATTCGCAAATATTACCGCACTTCAGGAGAGTCGAATGCAGCCTTGTTAACACGCAGTATGCTGCTTGTAAAACGTGTTTAGTCGTAATCAAGTACACCAGTGATTAAGGCAATTTTTTTAGGCAAATTCTGGATTGAATCAGTCCTGCATCTATTCATTCGTCAAACGAAAAGTACCATCACGCGTCAAGTCTCATCTGACCAACAAAATTGCTCGCACGTGCACTTAAGATTTAAGAGCCTTTGCCACAGTAGAGGGGAAAGGTACGGAGGCCACGAGGGGACATGGGGGGATTTTTTTTCTTTCGCGTCCCCACGCAATACTTTTGCGTTTGCTCGCACAAGTTGTTAATCGCCTTGAGAAAGCTGTGCATTTTGGAACATTTTGGAGCACTGATATAGTTTATTTTGTCATATGGAGGTTAACATGCAGTTAACAACGCCATTAAAGGCTTAAGATAAGAAGAACCATTCAAATCACGATAAAAACAAAAGCACTAATGGCGTGCAAAAAAAAGTACACATCATGCAGCAGCAATAAACAAATAAAGTGTAACAGATGTGGTTTCATGCAGTATTATGGTCCAGAGTACAGTAGTCCTACAGCTTGTGGATAATTACTGTCTTTAAGTCTGATTGAAGATCATTTTATTTCAAAATAAAACTCAATAAATCTCAAAAACGGGTGTAGTGTTTGATCAATTTTTGCAGTTATCTGGTTTGGAAACTATCCCACAAAGTATTGCGAGATAACGCAAAAAGTATTGTGTGGGAACGCAAAAATATTGCATGGGGACGCAAAAGAAAAAAAAATCCCCCATGTCCCCTCGCGGGTTCCGTAGGCTCTCGAAGCGGTTCTCGAAGCGATTCTGGCAAACCGTCCGGCACCTCAGGAGGGGGAAGCAGTGCTTCGCCAGCACTGTTTACAGTGGGGGTGTGAGGCTGCTAAACGACCGATAATGTCCTCTACAGAATGTGGAGGACATTATCGAACGGTGGAAGGAGTACTTCGTGGATCTCCTCAATCCTGCCATCATGAATTCCCTGGTGGAAACAGAGACTGGGGACTCGGAGTTGGACTCTTTCATCACCCAGGCTAGAGTCACCGAGGTGGTTAAAAAGCTCCGCGGTGGCAGGGCTACAAGGGGCTCACACTCATCAGCCTCCCTGGTAAGGCCTACGCCAGGGTATTGGAGAGGAGAGTCTGGCCGATAGTCGAACCTCGGCTTCAGGAGGAGCAGTGTGGTTTTCGTCCCGGCCGTGGAACACTGGACTAACTTTATACCCTCTACGGGGTACTTGAGGGTTCATGGGAGTTTGCCCAACCGGTCCACATGTGTTTTGTGGACCTGGAGAAAGCATTCGACTGTGTCCCTCGTGATGCCCTGTGGGGGGTGCTCCAGGAGTATGGAATCGGGGGCCCTTTATAAGGATCCATCCGGTCCCTGTACGAGTGGAGCAGGAGTTTGGTCCGCATTGCCGGCACTAAGTCGGACCTGTTCCCGGTGCATGTTGGACTCCGGCAGGGCTGCCCTTTGTCACCGGTCCTGTTCATAATTTTTATGGACAGGATTTCTAGACGCAGCCAAGAGCCGAAGGGGGTCTGGTTTGGGGACCAGTGGATTTCGTCTCTTCTTTTTGCAGATGACGTGGTCCTGCTGGCCCCCTCTAGCCAAGCATGCGCTGGGGCGGTTCGCAGCCGAGTGTGAAGCGGCTGGGATGAAGATCAGCTCCTCCAAGTCAGAGGCCATGGTACTCGACCGGAAAAGGGTGGCTTGTCCTCTTCAGGTTGGAGGGGAGTTCCTGCCTCAAGTGGAGGAGTTCGAGTATCTCGGGGTCTTGTTCACGAGAGAGGGAAGAATGGAGCGGGAGATCGACAGACGGATCGGTGCGGCTGCCGCAGTAATGGGGGCACTGTGCCAGTCCGTTGTGGTGAAGAGAGAGCTGAGCTGAAAAGCGAAGCTCTCAATTTACCAGTTGGTCTACGTTCCTGCCCTCACCTATGGCCATGAACTTTGGGTCATGATCGAAAGAACGAGATCCCAGATAGCTGCTGAAATGAGCTTACTCCGTAGAGATAGGGTGAGGAGCTCGGGCATCCGGGAGGGGCTCGGGAGGGTCTCGGAGTAGAGCCGCTGCTCCTCCACATCGAGAGGAACCAGTTGAGGTGGCTCGGGCATCTATCCGGATGCCTCCTGGACGCCTTCCTCGGGAGGTGTTCCAGGCACGTCCCACCGGTAGGAGGCCCAGGGGACGGCCCAGGACACGCTGGAGGGACTATGTCTCTGGGCTGGCCTGGGAACACCTTGGGCTCCCCCCGGAGGAGCTGGAGGAGGTGTCAGGGGAGAGGGACGGCTGAGGGTCTCTGCTGAGTCTGCTGCCCCCGAGACCCGGTCGCGGATAAGTGGAAGACGACGAGTACGAGTACAAATCATACATTTCTCTGTGGGGAGGAGACAAACCCCACGAACTATGCTTCTGCTAACCCTAACCTTGTCCCATGAGCTAACTTTGGTTCTGTCTCCTTACACATCTAGCTAATGGAGGGAATATTCCTTTAAAATCTCCAGACATTTCCTTGGTACCTGCAGCTTTCTGGTGTTCTAATACCATCCTCCTAGAAAAAGCATTTTCTCTTGTGTGTCAAAATGAACTCCTCAACCACTTTGGCCGCTTTTAACAGTGAGGCAACAGTGAGGCAACGTTTTTCTCATTGAAGAAAACTGCCATTTTCCCTGGTAAAACATTCTTAAAATCTTCCAACAAGATTAACTGGTAAAAAGATTCAGAGTTTCCATTGACTTCATTAGCAGCATACAACTTATCAAAAATAACTCCTTTCATGTGCAAATTCAACATACAGTATATTTGACCACCATACCTCTTGTGATTAATGAACTTAAAATTGACTCTTTCAGTACATCATAATTCATGCTATCGTAACTACAGAGGCTTGTAAAAGTATTCACATCCCTTGAACTTTTCCACATATTGTCACATTACAACCACAAGCATAAATATATTTTATTGGAATTTTTTATATAGATAGTTAAAAACATTTTTTACAAATAAAAAACAGAGAAATGTGGTGTGCAAAAGTATTCAGCCACCAACCAATGCCTTCAGAAGTTGCAAGATGATTGCTAATGACTAAATAGAGTCCACCTGTGTGTAATCTAATCTCAGTACAAATACAGCTGCTCTGTGACAGCCTCAGAGGTTGGTTAAGAGAATGTTGGGGAGCAAACAGCATCATGAAGTCCAAAGAACAAAGAAGTTTAAATCAGGCTTAGGCTATAAAAAGATTTCCCAAGCTTTGAACATCTCACGGAGCACTGTTTAATCCATCATCTGGAAATAAAGAGTATGGCACAACCGGAAACCTACCAAGACAAGGCAGTCCACCTAAACTTACAGGCCGAACAAGGAGAGCACTAATCAGAGATGCAGCCAAGAGGCTCATGGTGACTCTGGACGAACTGCAGAGATCCTCAGCTCAGGTGTTCAATCTGTTCACAGGACAACTATTAGTCTTTCACTGCACAAATGTGGTCTTTATGGAAGAGTGGCAAAAGAAAGCCATTGTTAAAAGAAGACCATAAGAGGTCCTGTTGGCAGTTTGCCAGAAGCCATGTTGGGAACATAGCAAACATGTGGAAGAAGGTGCTTTGGTCAGACGAGACCAAAATAGAACTTTTTGGCCAAAATGCAAAACACTATGTGTGTCAGAGAACTGACACTGCACATCACTCTGAACACACCATCCCCACTGTCAAATATGGTGGTGGCAGCATCATGCTCTGGGGGTGCTTCTCTTCAGCAGGGACAAGGAAGGTGGTCAGAGTTGATGGGAAGATGGATGGAGCCAAATACAGGGTAAAAGAAAAGAAAACCTGTTGGAGTCTGCAAGAGACTTGAGAATGGGGCGGAGGTTCACCTTTCAGCAGGACAACGACCCTAAACATAAAGCCAGTGCTGCAATGGAATGGTTTAATACAAAACATATTCATGTGTTAGAATGGCCCAGTCAAAGTCCAGACCTAAACCCAATCGAGAATCTGTGGCAAGATCTGAAAACTGCTGTTCACAAATCCTCTCCATCTAATCTGGCTGAGCTTGAGCTGTTTTGCAAAGAAGAATGAGAAAAAAATTCAGTCACTAGATGTGCAAAGCTGGTAGAGGGTCTGGTAGAGACATACCCTAAAAGACTTGCAGCTGTAATTGCAGCAAAAGGTGGTTCCACAAAGTATTGGCTCAGGGGGGCTAAATGCTTTTGCACAATGCCCTTTTTAGGTTTTTATTTGTAAATAAAAGAAATCATGTATAATTTTTGTTCCATTTCACAATTGTATACCACTTTGTTTTGGTCTTTCACATAAAATTCTAATAATATATAAGTATATTTGCGTTTGTGATGTGACAATATGTGGAAAAAGTTCAAGGGGTATGAATACTTTTACAAGCCACTGTAGAACAAGATGATACAACTTCTTGAGCTTTACTTATTAGCTTGTATTGCTGTAGCACAGCCCACATCTCTTTTTAATACAACAGCAATGCTTTCAAAGGCATTAAAGTAGGAATCAACTTCTGTCCCTCTAAATGTTGACACCTAAACAACATTTTTTTATATCAAATGTCTGTTTATTTGGCAAAACCTATCTTCCACTTCAAGCTGTTTTAACGTTACCTCCTCAGCTTTAATCTCCAACTGGGGAATCTGGAGTCTGAGAATAAACTCTGCTTTAATCTCAGGGAGATTTATGCACCATCTCAGGGAGTTCATCTAGCTCTAGGTGAGCTGGATGAACTTTGACTCTAGGGTTACCACTAGTTCCACTGAAGTCTGCTGACACAGGATCAAAACGAGGTAAAGTCACAAAAGGCTCCTGAGGTTTCACCAAGACCATTGGAGGAGTCGCTATAGCAGCAATTCCGTTCTCTTTAAAAGATAGGACACCTAATTCAACCGAGGGAGCATGGTCATTAAAACAAAACATCCAGGTCAGTCTAATTAGAATCCCCAAAGATATTTAACTCAACTTAATTTCTGCAACTCCTTATCCTTAATTAACGCCATCCTTCATCACAGTAATATGAAAATGTGCCACAATACACAGCATGCCATCCAAGATCACAATAATTTGTAGGGGAAAAAGTTTACAATTTGGTCGTGCCAAATCAAAGAAACAAATAACAAAAAACAGGGCTGTACTGACTGCTATTCTAAGTGAAAGCAAAACAAAAACACCTTGACACCCTTATTTAACATAAACTCCCACCAGAACCATCAATTGGGTGGCACCAACCTACTTCCCTAGCGTGTCTAACAGAACTAAAAAGTATGTATGAAAATGTGCAAGATTCCTGAAACTTTCCTAGTATTATATCTCTCACCAAAATCATTCAATAAACAATGCAATGCTCCAGAGCAGCAACACAGGTGTGCCAAACAGTCAGACAGGAAAGAGCAGGAGAAGAGCTCCTGCCTCATAGGCAAGGTTGCTTTATAGAACAGTCCTGAATCCTGGTTGGTCCTTTCAAAGCCTTTTCTATCCATTTAGACTCAAGATTTGAAATTGTCACCAGCCTGTACCTAATGAGAAACAGAAAACAAAGGGGAGGAATATCACAAAAAATTTGACTCAAATCTGCCCCACTGATCCTCAACACCGGCACACTACAGGGTTGTCTTCTCAGCCCTGCCCACTTCACCCTCTTCACACACAGCTGCTTGGCCATCCACAACAAAAGTTTGCCAACGACACTACTGTGGTGGGTCTCATATCAAACAATGATGAGACTCATTACAGAGAAGAGGTTCACGACCTGACACAGTGGTGCTCCAGAGTTAACCTCATCCTGAACACCAGCAAGACCAAGGAGGTCATATTAGATTACAAAAGGTCCAGGAGGACTAAATACTCCTCTTTGCATACAGGGAGAGGTGGTGGAGCGTGTGGACAGCACAAAGTTCCTGGGCATTTACATTTCCACTGACCTCTCCTGGTCTGAGAACACCTCCTACCTGGTAAGGAAGGCCCAACAATGGCTCTTCTTTCTCAAGATCTGGACTCTCTCCTGAGCTTCTAAGAAATTTTACAGGAACACGGTTGAAAGCATCCTGTGTGTCAGTACGACTGTGTGGTACGGAAGCTGCACGGCACAGGAGTGGAAGATCTTAGCAGGGGTGGTGAAGACAGCACAGGGGATTGTGGGTTGCCATATGCCAGACGTGGACTCAGTTTATGTTACATGAGTTCAGAAGAAGGCCAGACGCATTGCCACAGATTCCACCCACCCGAGCTATGAGCTGTTTGTCCCACTTCTATCGCGAAGGCGGTTCAGCTGCATTAAATCCAAAAGACTTAAAACATTTTTTTTCCCAGAGCTGTGAAGACAATCGTCCCTCTGTAGACACACGATAGTCCATTTCATGATCATTGTCTGTTCATAGGGTGCTCTAGCACAAGCTGCACTTTATGTAAATACATCATGCTACATCCCCATGTACATATTTCATACTTCTCTTTAGGGATGTTTGTCAGCTGCTATAAGTGCTCCAATTTTCCTCCTGACATGCCTTATGATTTTTATTTGTGTGTTTTTTATCTCTTACTCTGCATCTGTGTTCTATATATGTGTATTATGAACAAAGTCTATTGACAAACATTTCATTATAGGCCCATAATAACAATAAAGATTCTTGATTCTTAAAAAACAGTCAGCAAGAAATGTAATAAGCATAAAGTTGGAATGGCTGAATTGTTCTGCCAACCGCTCAGTAACACTACAAACAACTTACTCCTGGGCTCTAAATCCCCACCTACCAATGGAGCACCACAAGAGAAACTACCAGAAACAGAAGATTAATCAAATAACATGATTGAATTTGAAATAAATATTACACTATTTTTTTATAGTTTATTTCAACTTTCGTTGTGCTTTTTTATGTAAAGGGCATGTATGTATTTATTCATAAATTAAAAACATAGCATTATTACTAGATTGAAGCAGGCTGGCATCCCAGCATCATAACATGAATAGCTGAAATGTTCTTTTTGACTTGGAAGAAATATAGAAACCTAGTTTCAGTCCAAGTTGTCGATTTTAAATTATCTCTTGTTGCCCAGTAACATTTATCAGCAGACACAGGTAGCTTATCTTCATTAACATTAGCAGAGCTAACACAGGTGCTCCTGCAAACAATCTTGTTGAAGGTCCTTATTAAAGCTTGTGTTGCTTATGACTTTCACATTTAATAATTTTTGTAAAAGTTTGGGTTTCCATCACAGATGTGCAGCAATCTGCTGTTTGTGAGATATGCCTAGGCAAGTCCAGAGATTAATCTAGATCACAGGTTATCACACCCATCCTGTTTACCTTTGGAGTGTATGTCAGTGGGTTTAGTGATTGTAGGAGGTAGAGGTGTCACAGAAGTATAAGGATGAGGGGTTAGAGTGAATAATCTCTGTAGTTTGCTGCCACTGTTTGAGTAGTCCTACTCCTGAACCTTAGTAAACAAAGTTATTTAATTTGTTTTACAAATCTGTTCATTATGTAATGTATTTGTTGATCTGTATGTCTGTTTTCTAGGGTGCATTTTGGGGTCTCATTACAGGCCTAGTGGTGGGGCTAGTCCGCATGATTCTGGAGTTCTTCTACACAGCACCTTCCTGCGGTCAGCCTGATCATCAGCCCTCTGTTTTAGCTGATGTCCATTACCTTTACTTTGCTCTCATTCTACTGGCTCTTACCTGCCTCGTAATTGTTGCTGTTAGCTTGGTATCCCCCCCAATACCAGAAGAACATGTAAGCAGTATTTGTTGATCTTATTTTTAAATGGGAAGATTGAAGTTGTAAACAAACAGTATTACACAGGTCATTTTGTTCCATCCATTTTCAATATCTGCCTTATCCTTCTGGGTGGTGGGTGCCTCTCTCAAACTGTTAATGGGTGAGAGGTGGAGAAGACACGTCCCCAGTTCATAATAAGGGGACACAAAGGACAAGCGCTGCACGCACACGCTGTGATAAGACAGAATGACAGTTTAAAGAAGCCAACAAACCTAACATGTTTTTGGTCTGTGTGGGAAGTCAGAGTACCCACAGATGCAAAAAAGTGCCTGCTATTGCACTACTGTGTAAATTGAGACACTTTTACTACATATAAGTACAGCTAAAAAAATTTGAATGTTGTGAAAAGTTCAATGTTTTTTGTCACTCATTTTAGAAAGTGAAACTCCAATATATATATATAGATTCATTATACATATAGTAAAATATTTCAAGCCATTTTTAGAATAATCCGAAAGATAAAAACAGGAATGTCCGGCTTCTGAGAAGAAAGCTCATTTATAAGCGCTGAATACTTGATTTGGACCTTTGGATGAGTGCAGTGTGGCATGGAGGCGATCAGCCTGTGGCCCTGCTGATGTGTAAAGGAAGCCAAGGTTGCTTTGATAGTGGCCTTTAGGTTATCTGCATTGTTGGGTCATCTTCCTCCTGACAGTACCCCAGAGATTCTCTCTTTCCCCTTTTCCATTATGTTGTGATTATTATTATGAATACATTACTTAATATTTATTATTAATAATTATACTACTAATAATAATTTGGTCTGTTAAGTGTTGTCCGGTGAGTACCAGCTCAATAAGGCAATGATATTAGGACAATAGTGAAAGGGGTGAGCCAAGCTCTGACATTACTGAACAGACAAACTCTGCACACAATAAAATAAATTAACACAATTTCTTACAATACATGAATTTATTAACAAAAATATATCAACTCAAAGTCAAACATATTTCCATCAACAAACCAACTAAACTACCAAGAAAAGAAGCTTATAGCTTGTCATCATCCCTTTTAAATCAAACATGTACCTTTAAAATACCATCAATAAAAGGATCAAAATGCATAGGCATTGACGGCCCGTTATGGCCAATATGTGTTTAAAAGCCACCCTTTAAATAAAGTTTGTCTTAACTTTAAAAACACAAGACAGAACAAATCAGTAGCTGATCAGCTAGTCTGCTAGCACTGAATTTTCTCAACATAAACAAAAAACATCATTAAACAAAAATTATTTAGATTATTTGATTCTAAACTAATCTTCTCTGCCCAAACACCCCCTCTGTCGTGAAAAAGGTTTCCAGGTGACGAGATGAGGGAACCGAAACTGTCCCGGTAATCCAAGTGTGGGCATTAAAGGGACTAGCATTGCAGCTAATCTCAGTAGCTGTAAGGGGTCTGATTTTTAGCTGGCGGAGCCGAACTGTACAACAAAGGCATGTTCGGCTCCTTCAGTGGCTGAGGTGTGGCAGGATAGCTCTCGCTGCCTGGACATGCACGCAGGAAGGCATGCGATATGGTCCCGATGCCTTCTTTTCCAGGGCGTGGGGGAAATCCACTTCGATTAGGGCTGCTTCTGGAGACCTCAGAAGAAAGGTCAAGCCACACTTATCTTATTACATCCTTTTTATGAATGAATGCTGGTTACACGAACAGCTAAATCAGTACTTAACTTTGTTGCATACGATCAGCATGATCGTAGTCACTTCTGGATTCAAGTTGAAGAGTCTTGTCTGCTTGCCAGCAAGGAGACATTCGCGCGCTGTGCCTCTCCTGTCCGATTCCCGTCTGAAACCTGCATGGAAAGAGGCCGCCATGTTGGAGCACGGCATTTTTGTTCAGCTCTGATTCCACCTGTTCCTGGGCTGAGCTGAAAATGGATTAATGTGATTTATTTTGAAAGTTCCAGAAAAGTTCTTACTGGTCTTTAATGTTGTAACCTACAGGGGTTGGACAATGAAACTGAAACACCTGGTTTTAGACCACAATAATTTATTAGTATGGTGTAGGGCCTCCTTTTGCGGCCAATACAGCGTCAATTCGTCTTGGGAATGACATATACAAGTCCTGCACAGTGGTCAGAGGGATTTTAAGCCATTCTTCTTGCAGGATAGTGGCCAGGTCACTACGTGATACTGGTGGAGGAAAACGTTTCCTGACTCGCTCCTCCAAAACACCCCAAAGTGGCTCAATAATATTTAGATCTGGTGACTGTGCAGGCCATGGGAGATGTTCAACTTCACTTTCATGTTCATAAAACCAATCTTTCACCAGTCTTGCTGTGTGTATTGGTGCATTGTCATCCTGATACACGGCACCGCCTTCAGGATACAATGTTTGAACCATTGGATGCACATGGTCCTCAAGAATGTTACGGTAGTCCTTGGCAGTGACACGCCCATCTAGCACAAGTATTGGGCCAAAGGAATGCCATGATATGGCAGCCCTAACCATCACTGATCCACCCCCATGCTTCACTCTGGGCATGCAACAGTCTGGGTGGTACGCTTCTTTGGGGCTTTTCCACACCGTAACTCTCCCGGATGTGGGGAAAACAGTAAAGGTGGACTCATCAGAGAACAATACATGTTTCACATTGTCCACAGCCCAAGATTTGGGCTCCTTACACCATTGAAACCGACGTTTGGCATTAGCATGAGTGACCAAAGGTTTGGCTATAGCAGCCCGGCTGTGTGTATTGACCCTGTGGAGCCCCCGACGGACAGTTCTGGTGGAAACAGGAGAGTTGAGGTGCACATTTAATTCTGCCGTGATTTGGGCAGCCGTGGTTTTATGTTTTTTGGATACAATCCGTGTTAGCACCCGAACATCCCTTTCAGACAGCTTCCTCTTCCGTCCACAGTTAATCCTGTTGAATGTGGTTCGTCCTTCTTGGTGCTATGCTGACATTACCCTGGATACCGTGGCTCTTGATACAACACAAAGACTTGCTGTCTTGGTCACAGATGCGCCAGCAAGACGTGCACCAACAATTTGTCCTCTTTTGAACTCTGGTATGTCACCCATAATGTTGTGTGCATTTCAATATTTTGAGCAAAACTGTGCTCTTACCCTGCTAATTGAACCTTCACACTCTGCTCTTACTGGTGCAATGTGCAATCAATGAAGACTGGCTACCAGGCTGGTCCGATTTAGCCATGAAACCCCCCACACTAAAATGACAGGTGTTTCAGTTTCATTGTCCAAACCCTGTATGTCCATAGTGATGTGGTTTGTAGTGACACAATCAAAACAACAGCCTAGACTGCTACTTTGTTTATGTCTGTTGTGAGACAGTGAAAGATGCGGTATCAATCGGAAGGATACGAACTAGAGGATGACTGAGGGTTAGCCAATGCTACAGTGGAGAGAACAAGCATTTGATAACCTGCCGATTTTGCAGGTTTTCCCACTTGCAAAGTTTGTAGAAGTCTGTAATTTTTAGGTACTCTTCAAAAATCCAGAATGTCACATGTGATTTTCAAATAATTTATTTGCATTTTATTGCATGACATAAGTATTTGATCACCTTACAACCAGTAAGAATTCCGGCTCTCACCTGCCTGTTGCTTCTTTTTTAAGCAGTTTGGTGAGAAGGCAACAACTGTAGGCACAATTATAAGAAAATGGAATCTCCCTCAGTCTGGGGCTCCATGCAAGATCTCACCTCATGGTGCATCACTGACTATGAGGAACATTAGGTCAGCCCAGAACTACATGGCAGGACCTAATCAATGACCTAAAGAGAGCTGGGACCACAGTCTCAAAGAAGACCATTAGTAACACACTTTCCCGCCATGGATTAAAATCCTGCAGGGCACGCAAGGTCCCCCCTGCTCAAGCCAGTGCATGTCCAGGCCCGTCTGAAGTTTGCCAATGAGCATCTGGATGATCCAGAGAAGGAATGGGAGAAGGTCATGTGGTCTGATGAGACTATGGGAAGAAACTTGAATTGCTCAGACTAAACGTGTATTTGCGTAATTTGAATTGAAATTTATTGGTTTGAAAATTGAAAAACTGAATTTTTCTGCTTAGAAACTGAATTTAATGGTTTGAAAGTGAATTCATTTGCTTTTAAAATGTATTTCGTTGTATTAGAAATTCAGTTTGACTACTTCCACTTTCGGGTCTGAAATTTAATTTCAGTTCCAAAATTCTGTTTTTTGTGTTACACATTGGGTCCTTAACACCACAGATTAACCAAACAAAGACTTACTCATGTCATTAACTTTTGCCCTTCTAAATTCAGGGGCTGCATCCTTTGAAGGTCACATTTGTAGGCTATTTACTTCATGGTGAGGCAACAAAGGCTATCCAGCTTCGAGGGCACCTTCAAATGTGGCCTACAAATGCATTTTGTTTCTGATGGCACAAGTTTCTTCCCATATGAGACTTTTTGGTCTAATCTCCACTTTCCATGTTTAGAGGGAGAAGTATACAACCCCAAGAACACCATCCCTAGAAATTAAAGACTTCTACATGGTTTGCAAGTGGAAAAACCTGCAAAGTCTAGAATGTATCAAATACTTGTTCTCCCCACTGTATCTATTGCTAGCTTGCTTTAATAGTGCTTATATACACAAGAGGCCCAGCGTAAAACTATTTAACAGTTGAAGATATTAGTTATTGAAATATGCTGTCACTAGTGACTCCACCCCCTACCAAATTAGTGACCGACCGTCTTCTGATGTCAAGAACGGTTGGAACCACAAGCAAGCAGGTACTAAAAATAATTATGGTTCCACGTAACCATTACTAACCCTTACTAAAGGAAAAGTCAAAAAAGCAAGTCAACCTGTAGCAAACCCCTCTGAGTAAGGGCTAGTAGAAAAAGGGCATATGGGGTTCAGGTCGGGACAGTTTGCTGGCCGATCAAGCACAGTGACAACATGATAAATAAAAAACTAAAAAAACTGAATGATGTCATTGAACCAGTTATATGTTCCTTCGACAGTGTTGGCCGGTACCAAGTCCTGCTGGAAAATGAAATCAACATCTACATAAGGTTTGTTAGCAGAAGGAAGCATGAAGTAATCTAAAACATCCTTGTAGATGGCTGCATTGAATTTGGACCTCAAAAAACATAGTGGACCAACACCAGCAGATGATATGGCACTCTAAATCATCACTGACTGTGGAAACGTCACACTGGTTGCCCTGGTAGGACACTTCTGATGTTGTCTCTGGTTCAGGAGTGGCTTGACATGATGGATGTGACATTTGGAGCCCATGTGTAGGATCTGGTTTGAGCATAGTGACTCTGATGTCTTGACTTCAGCCTCAATCCCTTCCCTGCGAATCTCCTCCAAGGCTGGGGTTATCCATGTTGCTAGAGCACCTTTTCCTACTACACTTTATCTTTCCACTTAACTTGCTATCATTATGCTATAACATTTTTACAGTATTCTAATTTTGTAAGACACATAATTTTGGGGTTTCATTTTCTCAGAAATAAAAGCTTGAAATATTTTACTCTACTGTAATGAATCTAGATCATATATGAACTTCAGTTTGTTAGTGAGAAAAAAAATTTAACTTTTTAACAACATAATTCCTTTGATCTTTCCAAAACTGCAACTTACTCGTAGGTAAAGAAGGCTACTTAAAAGAGGTTGCAGTGTTTTCACTCACCAAAAATCCCAGAGGAAAGGTGGGAAAACATCCCCCGTTTTTTTGTTCTGAAAACAGAAACTAACCAAAATCGTAATTGTGTACCAAAACATCAGTTCTATTCATTGCAGCTGTGGCATTATTGGTTAGAACAGGCCAGTCGTAAACATGGAAAACATCGTCCTGAATATATAAAATAGATATATAAATAAATATAATAATTTATTAAAAGCACTCAAACAGAAACCTGTTCTAAATGTTTTTTATTTAACAGTTGCCATAGTACTTACTGCTTTCTCCCGTGCAGCTCTACAGATTAACCTGGTGGTCCCGATATAATCTTGAGCTTCGCATTGACCTCACCACTCCGGCACCTGATCCAGCAGACAGCATTAGCTTTGGGACTGAACAGTTGCAACAACCTACATGGAAAAGAGTTCTTATGTGGCTCTGTGGCTTGACTGTTCCAACCCCACAATCTGACCAACCAAGTACAGAAAATAATGATCTGAACTTCCTGCATGAGAAGCCTGTTTGGAGGAAAGTCTGCAATTTCAATGCTCTGCTGCTTCTAGCTTTTAATGTGTTTCTCTGGGGGTACTTTGCATAAAGTTTTGTATGTATTCCATTTAGAATAATTGATGCTTCTAATAAAATTATCTAAATGTGTAGTCCAGTAGTCTCTCGTGCCTCAGTGCACTGCAGCATGACACTTCTAATGACGAGGTGTGAAATCCACGTTCCACTAAAATGTGGGAAGTAATGTTCCAGTCTTCAAATGATCACTTGATGAGGTTTCTCATTCAACTATAAACACCTGTAATTTATGAATAATATGCTAAATGTATGAGTGTATGTTTTGAATGGGTGTACCCTGCCTCTCGACCGTAGACTGCTGGACATAGGCACCGGGTCCCCCGTGACCCACTATAGAATAAGCGAGATAGAAGATAACTGAATGAATGCTAAATGTATACAGACATTAATAAAATTCATAAATCAAAACCAATGTTTTCTGTTTAATTATAGTTTTTATGGTAAAATTATAGATAAGACATCAAAATAAAACTTTATGTTTTTATCCTTAGTATCAAGCAAGAAACCTTATGACAAGAGGCAGGAATTATCAGTCACCAACAGAGCACTTTGTTTATGGACTGCAGGTTTACTGGTGGTTACATCTAGAATTTGTAAAAGTAGAATGGGATTTAGATTCTTTAGTTATCAGGCTCCTCTCCTGTGGAACCAGGTTTGGTCCGTGAGGCAGAAACATTATACATTGAAACATAAATTTTTTATAAAGCCTATAGTTAGAGTGGCATAGGCTACCCTGAGCTATCTCTGTAGTTATGCTGCTATAGGTTTAGACTGCTGGAGAACATAATGACCACTTTCCCTCACTGGTACATTCTCATACTACTCTCCAATTTGCTGTTATTCTACCTTTTACGTTATGTTCTCTGGTTTTTCTCCTCATAGAAGCTACACCTGGACTGGCTCAACATTTAACTGTGACACCTTCCTGAAGTTTGGCATCGGCTCAGCTACTGCTCCTTCTACACTTGGCCCTTTCTTTCAGTGTTCATCCTGTCTCTCGTAGATGTAGCTACTGTCTAAGCTTTTACTGTATTAGCTGTATGTGCTCTCTTTCGTACTCTAGACTTGAAAAGTGGCTTAGAATTTATCTGCTTTACTGTTTTTATCTCCTAGATGAAGTCACTAAAGGAGCTAATAATGCCTTTCACATATAAAGAACTCTAGATTAGTGCTTTTGTGTTTTTATTGTGTATGTGCTGTTCTCTCAAACCCCCAGTCGGTCATGGCAGATTGCCACTCACACTGTGCCTGGGTCTGCTGGAGGTTTCTTTCTGTTAAAGGGGAGTTTTCCTTTCCACTGTTGCTACATGCATGCTTAGTATAAGAGATTGCTGCAAAGTCAACAACGCAATGCCAGCAACTGTCCACTGTCGCTTCATGATCATCCAGGATATAGGTTGCTTTCACGTGACGTCACATAGCTGTACCACGAGAGCGCGAAATACAGATGGAGGGCAGAAAGTGAAGTAGCGGAGAAACTGCCATTTGAGAAAAAGGAAGTTTACAGCTGCTCCAATCATTCTAACAGAGAAGGAAAAGTGTTATCGAGTTCCAAAGGTTAGTAGGAGTCTGCCAATGCCTGTATCTGCCGTGACCACATTGTTAGCAGTAGGTTAGCTATCCAACTTGTTTTTTGTGGCTCTGTTAACCATAAGGTTGTCGTTAAATGCTCATTTACCTAGTAATAAATATTAAGCTATCCATAGAGTAAAATGGACTTCATCAGGACTTTGTAGGCTGCCCCAGCTCTTTGGGTAACGTTTAGTCAGTAAACAGGGCTCTAATGGTCCTAACATGTCATCCAGGGATCAACAAGACCCTGACCTTCCTTCAACAGCGGTTTCGTGGCCCACCATGGCTGCAGATGTTGAACGCTATGTATCAGCCTGCACCGAGTGCACCCGATCCAAAACACTGTGGAAGGCCTACTTCATCCCCTCCTAGTTCCTGCATGGCCATGGTCTTGTATCTCTTTTGATTTTGTAACTGGTGTTCTGGTGTCTAAAGGTAACTCTGCAATCCTTACAATTGTGGACAGATTCTCTAAAATGGCTCACTTCATTCACCTAACTGTCAGGGACCATAGAGACTAAACTACACCCTTTAATCAAAGTTTTTGTTTGACAGGTGAACTTGTGACCTTAAGAGGGGTTCATGGGGTCATGAGGGGGAAGAGGTGGTGTGGGGGTGTAGCCGAGGCGCGTAACCGTGCATGCTGATTGGATGTTGTCATTAGGGGTGAGACCTTAAATGAACCAATTATTATACAGGGGTGTGTTTAAGGGTGTTATGGGCGAGACCTTAAATGAACCAATTAAAACAGAAGGGTGTGTTTAAGGGTGTTATTAATTAATTGTATGTTTTTCAGACTTTAATACATCTAAAAAATACATGCATCCTTTATACTTTAAAGGTATACTCAACTTAATGCTGGCCTGTCACATGAAATCCTAATAAAAAATAAAACTGTGTAACCTGACAGAATTGTAAGTTAATTTTGCTTTACAGCAGGACCCTTTCGCTTAATATATGAGCCAGTTTGAATCAGTTCAAAATACCTAAAAGTAAATAAATTAAATAAAGATTGTGCTTCCCTACCGTGATAGAATGAGCAGAACCTTCCACTTCTGCATCAACATCATAAAGAACTCAACTCCAAGGCCCTCCTCTGCTAAAATGTTTGAGTAAGAGACAATCTGCACCAACCACTTGTAGAGATGATCTAAACAGAGAAACAAAATGAGCTGGGAAAAAAGGTAAGACAAATATGTAATTAACAGAAACTTTACGAACCCTTAATATACTGTTTCCAAGTTATAAACTGACTCTAGCGATGATGTGTTTGTTTGGAATCATGAAAGACTCCATTTTGGAAAAGGAATGATAATTTTATTTACCTTTAGCTTTTCTAAAACATTTTTTTCAACTTAGGGCAATAGTTATCGAGGGATTTAGTGAAACAACAGTTATTCTGTAACTGAACTTCCTGTCAATCTCAACCTCGACCTCCACTCCATCCTTCTTGATTCAGTCTCCAAACTGAGTGTGTGACACAGGCAATAAAGTGATTAGAGCTCTCCCAACCCCTCCAAAGTGTCAAGACATAGGTTAATGAACAGGTGAGGCCCCCAGCTACGGCCTGGTGTATGTCAAAGGTCACTGGTTTCTCGCTTGTAATACATGCTTCTAAAATGAAATTGCTGTTTTGGGATATCGGGAATGTTTATACAGACAGCTTCCCATGTCAGAGCTAAGTGAGTTATGTCCACCTTCAGTGCAATCCTTAGGTATCTTGGACAATCCGCAAGAAAACAGCTAAATGAAAATGTAATTCGGTAATTGGACCTCTTCTGCATTTCAGGGTGCAGGCAATAAAAAACACGTTTCACAGTAGTCCAATCAGCATGCACGGTTATGTGCCTAGGTTACACCCCCCCACCACCTGTTCCCCCAATTCACCTCTCAAAAACTTTGATTAAAGGGTGTATTTTAGGCTCTGACCATGCATTAAGCCACAAGGACAAAGCTATAAAAGATATTCTTTGTTTAATTTTCCCCAAAAAATAGTTAACAAAAGTTAATGGAAAATGAAATAGATGTCTTAAAATGTCTTCCTTGCTTCCTCTGACCATTGGCACTGGTTAGGTCTTTTGGGGCTAGTCATATCTGTAAGCAAAGCAGCTCTGATAGAAGAGTTAGGAATAAATTTAGGGTACCAACACGACATCCCAAGAAAGGATTTCATTTGAGTACTGGTTTTCGGCAAAGGCCACGTTTTAATCGCTTGGACTTTTTGAATCTGCGGCTTGATGACTCCGTTGCCAATTACATACCCAATATTCAATTTCTTTCTTGGCCAAGGTGCATTTGGCTGTGTTGACAGTTAGACCTGTAGCATTAAGATGTTCAAAAACAGCCAGATTCTCCTGTAAAGGTGTGGACTGGCCAAGCATGGAGAAATGCTTGGCCAGTCTCCATTGTCTCCATTGTAATGAGACAAGTGAGGTTTGACCTTTCTTCTGAGGCCTCCAGAAGCAGCCCTAATTGAAACAGATTTTCCCCGCGCCCTGGAGAAGAAGGCATTGGGTCCGAGGCATTGCATGCCTTCCTGCGTGCATGTCCAGGTAGCGAGAGCTACCCGACACTCCTCGGCCACTGAAGGAGCCAAACGTGCCTTTGTCATAAAGTTTGGCCGGGCCGGCTAACCAGCTTAGCTGCGGAGCTAATGATGTATGCTGTGTTTTTTTTATTTTTTATTTGATACAAACTTTAATTAAAGGGTGGTCTTTAAACACAGATCGGCCATAACACACCGTCAACGCTTATGCATTTTGATCCTTTTATTAATGATATTTTAAAGGTACTTGTTTGACTTTAAAGGAGTGGAAACAAGCTATAACCTTCTTCGGTTAGCTAAAACCGCTAATGGCTAAGGTAACATGTGAACCACCAACATTTTATGAGTTTATTAAGAATCTTTTATACAGAAAGGTTGTTAGTTTCCAATCTATGAAAATAATATTTGCCTAAATATTATTTTACTAAATGTGAAAGCTAATTAAACACCAGTTAAGAATCAGTTTCCAGGAAGTTTGCTGGTTATATTTAAAGTAATGTTTCCTTAAATATTATTCTAATATTTCCTTATTTAATATTTCCTTACATTTTATTTTACTAAATATAGTCAGTTAATGAAATACTATTGGAAATTAGTCATCCAGAAGGTTGGTTTTATTCAGCAAATCATTCTTTGAAATACTATTTTATTAAAATAATGTTTATCTGATCTTGCATTGTGAATATTGGTTTGAAGGAATGCCAATTATTGACTAAGTTAGTTCCAAGACTAATTTAACATATTTTCCAGATTCCTCAAGATAATCCTTGGTTCTCAAACATTGAATGTTAATGTTGCATCACTTTATTGGTCATGGGCTTTAACCATCTTTGATTCATTTGTTTATATTGTATATAGAGTTTATTGGTCTTCCTTATATTTTCATTCTGCTTGGTATTTTAGTTGGATTGTTCTAGTATAATATAGAGTTTGTTGATTGAGATATGTTTGACTTTGAGTTGACTTAATTTTGTTAGTAAATTCTTGTATTTTAGGAAGTTGTGTGAATTTATTCCATGTGTGTGTAGGGTTGCTGTTTAGTAATGTCAGAGTTTGCTCATCGCTTTCACTATTGTCATAATACCACCGCCTTATTGGGTTGGTATTCAATGGACAACACTTAACAGACCGAATTATTATTTATAAAATTTAAAAATATTAATATTAAATAATATGTTCATAATAATAATCACAACATTAAGTGGCGTTCCTGGAAAGGTCTTATTTTCAACAGCTTGTACTGTACATATATGTGAATAAATAAACCACACAGCACCTTATTGATGCATCGAGTGATGGCTTTGAAATCAGCCGTCACTGATATTAATGAAATAATGGGCCTCACAACATCATAGTCCTAACATCAGACGTCAATGCTTATATTTAAGAGAATAATATTCTTGTGACATTCCTGGACTTCACAATTTTAGACTTTAGTCAAAGTTAATAACTCCAATAGTATCTGCTTGCTAGTAACAATCAACTCAACTGCTTAGGCAAAATTTTAAATGTTTTGACTTAGTCTGGTTTCTTCTATGTAAGCAATAGCTTGAGACTTGGTTTAACTTCACAGTTAATCTCACTGTCCATACAGTTTGCGTCACACCTGTATCCAGAGGTTGTGTTTTGTGCAAGACCACAATTTGAAACTGAATCAACTTTGCAGTTAATTTTAGTGACTGACCTAAGATTTTGATACATGCTTATTTTCAGGAACTTTATGAGTTTGTTTTATGTTTAGTAAAAAACAGGATTTATTGCCAGATTAAATTCCTAAACTAATCAAAATCCACCCTGCCGTAAAGGGCGGTAAAGAATAATGTCTAATCACTAGTTCCTCCCAAGGAAACGTGAAGGATAATGCTAAATCGCTAAATATCCTTAGACAAAGGAGTTGCATTGTGACACTTAAAACATAGTGTGGTCATATGTATATATCTGGACATACACTTATTAGATTGTGTTGTTGTTGTTGCTTTAAGCAATTTCTCATAACTTTGTTGTGAGAACTTTGTAGTGTCTACCAGAACAAAGGAATCACACTCCGTTATGAATTCAGCAGACATGGAGAGACATAAGGTTGTTGCTGATCTCATCCGTTGGTCTCCAGATGAGATAAATGCTTTAAATCAGCTTAACCTTGCTGCATGTGATGAAAAGATTCAGAAGTTGGTCAACTTAAGTATCCGACTAGAGATCTGATTTCAGATGTTGTTGGTAGGCTTACCTTATTGTATCAGCAGAAATCCCAACTGGAAGCTCAAAGATATTTTCAGTTACTGACTGACCATCAAATGACCCTTCAAAGAGAGAAAGCTGTGAAACTTGAGCTCTCAAAAGCTGAGGAGAGGACGGAGAAGGCTGAAGCAAAGCTAGAGGACCCGAAGGCAGATCAGTTCAGGAAAGCTGCATCCCAAAAGGGGGGACAGACCCCCACCTCTTAGGTACAAGATTTGCATAATCACTCACAGCAGCCACAGCAGGAGGCAGACTCAGACAACAGGGATCCAGTGTCTAACACCAAACCTAGGTCAAAGTCTCCACTTCCTAAATTTAGTCAAAGTGTTGGAAGTCAGATGGTCTCCAGTGGTGCCCTGCCAAATCCCATTGTATTGGACAACCCCCAAGATGACCAAGTGCTGGAATCAGCAGGTGCCAGTGGTCCGAATGGGTGAAAAGGGCAGCCTTCCAGCCTGATCTGCACCCCTTCCCCTTCTGACTCTGTGTCGACCCGTAGGGTTCAGGAGAAGTGCACAAGGTTTTCAGGTGACTCACTCCAACCTGACCCACCACAACACGTATTGGAAAGCTCTCATGTAAATCATGAGAAAACTAATTTTCTTCCCCAAGATTAGATCATGATTTTCCACCATTTCATGAACTTAACCAGCTTGACTTTTCAGGTGGACATGGTCCACCTTGTGGGTACGGTTTTAGACAGCTTGAGTCCCTTGCTAAGGACATAGAGGTTTTCTTATATCCACTGACAACAGCTCAAACACTATGCAAAAAAGTCTAAACATGTATAATCTTTCAATTGCTTGTTGTGTTGACACCAGACTGGCTACAGATGTCTCTCGGGTGTTGTTGTTACAATTTATTGTGTTTGTTTCCTTGTTTACAACAAGAGTAAGAGTCTTTGTATGGAAGGTTTTGTATCTGTTTTTTGTTAGGCAGAATTTATTTTTGGGCATTTAAACCTCATTTACTCAGGCCTAGAATAATTTACTCTCAAATTTTCACATCCACATCATCCTCCAGGACCTTTCTGTTAGTTGATACCAAGATTAGCAGTTTAGGCATTGTACAAGTTGAGACATGCAGTATGCAATTTTGGATAATAGACCCTCGGCCTTGAGAGGTTAACTGTGCTTAACTGTGCCTCCTTCTGTTTCCTGGAACCTGCATGCCAAAGAAAGTACTAACCTCTTCTCCAGATGACCTGCCTTGTAACTCCTGCCTGTCCATCCTCCAACTCCACACACACCACCTCCTCCAAAATAATCAGAGAGAATCACAGCCGTTGCACTATAACCTCCCCTGTCAACCTCAGTGTCCGTGGCATTAATCACATCCCTCCCTGGAAATATCGCCTCCACCAAACAATAAGGCAAATCATCTTTCAGTTGTTGTGATTATGAATATGAATATATTATTTAATATTTAAAATGAACACTTGAATATTTTATTAAATAATATTTCGGTCTGTTAAGGGTTGTCCTGTGAATACCAGCCCAATAAGGTGGTGGTATTAGGACAAAATTGAAAGGGATGAGCCAAGCTCTGGCATTACTGAACAGCAAAACTATGTACACACACAGAATGAATTCACAACATTTCTTAAAATACAAGAAGTTAACAAAAGTAAGTCAACTCAAAGTCAAACATTATTTCAATAAGCAAACTCTTTACTATGTTAAAACAACCCAACTAAACTACCAAACAAAATGAAAGAATGAGGAAGACCAATGGGCTATGTACAATATAAACAAGTGAATCAAAGATGGTTGAAAACCATAACTGAAAGAGTGATGCAATATAACCATGCAATATTTCTGTTTGAGAACCAAGGATTATCTTGAAGAATCTGGAAATTAAGTTAAGTGAGTCTCGGAACTAACTTAGGCAATGATTGGTTCAAGAAACAACCATGCACAATGCAAGTTAAGATAAAACATTATTTTAGTAATTAATGTTTTAAAGACTGATTTGCTGAATAAAACCAACCTTCTAGATGACCAATTCTCAATGGTGTTTAATTACCTGCCTTTTATTAATTAAAATAATAATTACAGAAATATTATTAAGGAAATAGTAACATATTTAAGGAAATATTATTTCCAGATCTTTCTGGATAAATGGGTCTTAATGGTGTTTACTTAGTTATCAAGTTTAGTAAAATAATATTAAGGGAAATATTTTTTCCTAGATTGAAGACTAGCAACCTTTTTGGGTAAATTATCTTTAGCTGACTCATAGTAGGCAAGCACGTGTTCTTAGCTGTTAGCAGTTGGGGCTAACAAAAGAAACTTGTAGGTTATCATCAGAATCAAACACATACCTTTAAAGTACTACTGATAAAAGGGTTGAAATGCATAATCGTGGAAGGCGCGTTACGGCCGATCTTCTGTGTTTAAAAATCACCCTTTAAATACAGTTTGTCTTAACTTTAAAAACACAAACACAGAACACATAAACTGAGCACATGTGCTGAACAGCTAATCTGCTAGCACTAAGATAGCTGAGTTTTCAACACAAACATAACCAAACGTCTTTAGATTATTTCATTCTAAACTAAACTCTACGGCCTCTTATGTGGATAGTGCTGAGGAAAAGTTGTCCGGGGCGACGAAATTGAGGAAAGCATCCACAGTTAACAAAGGGTTAACTTGCAGCTAACCTCCGCAGCTGTGGGAAAGGGTGGGCCGGCTGAACTGCACGTTACTGCTGTAGCCACGGTGATGAAGTCCCGTTGTCATACAGTGTCCTATATGACACTCTTGAAATCAGTTTGAAGAGTTATGTCTGTTTCCCAGCAAAGGGGACCTGTGTGGGGACCTGTGTGGAAGAGGTCTGTTTGTTGGCGCGCAGGGTTTTTATTCAAAGAGTGACATCACGGGAGGTCCGCTGTTACTCGCTCTTGTTCTTGTTCCTGGCGGTGCTGGAACTAGGTTAATGCAATTTATTTGAAAGGTCCAGGAAAGTTCTTACTGGCCTTTAATGTTGTAACCCATGGCTGGGGTCCCAACACAGTTGCACACTTCATCCGTACTCACTCCTCTCTCCCTCAGTGAACCGGCCAGCAGAAACTGGAGTCCTCGACCACCCAGCTGTATATTCCTGTTTAATAATAAACCAGTTCAACTTGAACTCTGCCTCCGTAATTGTTGCCTGCACTAGACTCACCTGGTTATCTGTCATGACACCTTCCTCCTAAAACCTTGGCTATTCCCTCACCTGTAGACGACAGATGTAGCAGCAAGATGTTTTCCAGCATATCCATTCAATGACCCTGCTGGATGTCAAACAGCAGCAATGTAGACATCTAGCATGCGTTAAACAGTAGGGAAAAGCAAATTGGCCTATGTTATGTGGATGGGTATGCAGAGATTAACGGTGTCAAAGTTACGTTCTAATATTATGGTTGTTCTTTTCACGGTTGGAAATAGTTCTGCATGCCTCATGACAAGTGGGGTCACATTAAAACAGTTTTACACAGCCACCGTTGAGAGCGGTAAGGTGCTCCAAATGGCCTTCGTCTCGAGGTCATCTGGAAGCACGAGTGGATGGAGATTATAAAATCACATCCGGAGGTGATCAGCTTTCTTGAGCAGGTTGATGCACCTGACCCACTACCCCTCCGAGGGGCTCTGTATGGTGGTCGCAACTGTGCTCTGAGGTTGGAAACACAGCGGGGCCGGGTGAAACTGTACATTATGTGGATTACACATCTTTATATCCGTATGTAAGTGCAAAATGCATCTTTCCCACTGGCCACACCACCGTCATTTACAAAGATTTTGATGATTCCTGCAACTACTTTGGCTTCTTCAGAGCCAAGGTTTACCCCTGCAAGGCCACTTTTTTCCCATTATGCTTTACAGAACATACTGAGGCAAACTAGTGTTCACTCTCTGTCTCAGATGTGCTGAAATAAATAATGAATCTGGTCCCTGCAGGCACAGTGATGAGGACTATCTTAAAAGGATATATCTACACATACCCGAAGGGTAAGCAGGAGGCTTCAGGGTGCCCATCTGGAGAGCAGGTCAAAGTATGTAAGAGACTACAAGAGACTACAAACTCCATCAAACTCCATCAGGGTATCTAGATAAATGGTGACAAAATTGAGGTGAAGCCTGCCAAAAGGCATGTGGCAAAACTGTATTTCAACAGCTTTTGGGGTAAATGTGCGCAAAGAAATGACCACTATCATCACTAACCCACATACATTTTTCAACTTCATCTTCTCGATTGAATACAGGGTTAACCACTTCAGTTTTTTCAACCCTGAAATGTGTGTAGTGAAGTGGAACTACTGCAAAGATCTCTCCTCCAAACAAGGTGTATAATGTGTTTAATGCCGCATTCACCACCGCTTATACATGTTTAAAACTTCTCAGCAGTGTCAAGCAGGGGTGAAAATGAGCCGGTACGGTCCGGTACTGCTTACCACTAAAAGATTCTGCGCCGGTACACAGTACCGGGAAGAGGGAAGAACGGCTGTCTGCTATGAAGCCGTCATCCAGAACCAGTTACGGCTACAAAAATTTACGAGCACACAAGAAGATCAGATCCGCTACCAATAGGCAGTCTAAAAAATGAGACTAACAATTAACACACACACACACACACACATATATACATGCATATATGCTCCCAGTGCCTGCCCAGCCCCCCCCTCTGGCTCCGCCCCTAAGTACCGGCAAGAATTTAAAACTACTTTCACCCCTGGTGGCAAGTCAAGTAAAATGTTAGTATCCCAAGGGGCAATTTGCAGTGCAGACAGCAATGAAAACATAAAACAAGGCCACACACACCAAAAACAAAACATTAAGTCATTACAATGTGGACCTGTAATTAAGCAGGCTAATAACAATGGGAATAAAGGATTTTTTCAGTCATTTCATGTTACAATATGGCATTTTGTATCTCTGTACAGATGGTATGGAATTCTGCCCACAGAGGATGGCTAGGATCAGCCAAAATAAACCTAGCTTTCTTGAAGGACCTAGAGTTATGAAGGTCACTCAAATCATCGTCTTCATAAAAACAGAGCTGGCATTAAAAGTTCGAAGCTTACGATAAAAGTGCATATGCTGGTGTGCTTTCTTTACCACACAATCTACCTGTGACTCAAAACTCAGGTTTTCTACAATGAGTAGTCCCAGGTATTTATACTGTGGCACCAGCTCTATTATTTGATCACTGATCACAACTGATCAGTGATCAGTTAGTGGTGTGCACATTTCTTTTGTTTTATTGACATTAATATTTAAAAAGGATTCTTCACAACAGTTTAAACAGTCATGGGCACAGTCAAAACTGTGGACTGACTGAAGAACAGAGTTATCTGTTTGGACACAGATAGCTTGATCTATGTGTTGACAAATGATGATTTGGATTTGGCCCAAGAGTTATGCATACCAGACCAAAAACCAAAAAAAGGTAGTGATACATGTTAAGGGCATTACTAAGACGCATGAATACAGTGGGAGGGTCAATTTTGACATAAACAAAGAGTTGATTGAGGGCTACTTAGCCAGTTCCAGTAAGGGTGTGACTGAGATCCCTCCGCACACAATCAGGAAGGATAAAAGGAGATTCCGGTTAAGAAATGCGACATTTCTTAAAAGGTTTCGGCTGGGGTATGACAAGAGACATATTTTTCCTAACGTCACAACTCTGCCTTTTGGTTATTAGAGCTTACGAAGAAAAAATGAATAAATAAATAAATAATGTTACATTCCACAGATTTACAGGAGATTTATTTTGATCCTACATTTAGGACGCCTTTCTCATGTATGATTGTTGACCCAGCGAGTGCGGGAAAACCTTCTTTGTAAGAAGTGTTCTGCAAAATTGTAACCATGTGATGGATGTGGTACCAGAAAATATTGTATGGATTTAAACTTCTTTTCAACCCATGTATGCTGAAATGTATAAAATGAATAAAAATATTAAATTTGTGGAAGAATTGCCTCATTCTTTTGAAAACGAAAATCTGTTTCCTCCTAAACAGAATCATCGGATTATTTTACATTATGTTTTTTTCCAAGCCTCAGATCATCCTGACGTGGTTATGATTTTCACACAGTATAGACATGATAGAAATATGAGCGTCATGATGTTGACTCATAATGTATTTCATCAGGGAAAGTACAGTTGAACCATTAGCCTGAACAGTAATTAAATGGTGTTGTTTAAGAATCCAAGTGATAAACTACAGCTGAATATACTAGCCCGTCAAATGCTCCCTTTGGAAAAGGATCTCTTCCTGGAGAGTTTTGAAGATGCAACCAGAGATGCTCATGGATATTTAATCATTGATCTCACATTATCTCCTTCTCAACACCGGAAATGAAAAAGCAGAGAAAAATCCTCAGACTGTTGGATGATAAAGAAACCGGCATAAAACGTAAACAGTTGGCTCTCAAAAGTCAAGGAGGTGGTTTATTCTCCCCATTCTAATGGCTCTTGTCACCTTGATTGGGGATCTAGTGGTTGGAATCATCAGGAGATGATGTCTCTCAGAACATCGCAGAAGATGTTTCTCATCTTGCCTCATCAGGTCAAGCGTCCCAGTTAGAAACTTCCATCAGAGAAAACAGTGGAGGGAATTTGGATGCTAACATTAGAACGATGAATGAGCCCAGTTTCAAGAAATATGACACGTTTGCAGAGGTATCTTACTTTATCCAAGGAAGGTGAGAAAGAAGAACTACGGGTGAGTTTGACACTGTAGTGTGACACGAGGCGACTGTGGCTCAGTGGGAATCAGAAGATTGTGGGTTCGATTCCAGCTTCCTCTTGCCAAATGTCAAGGCACTCAACCTCAAGTTGCCTACCGGTTGCATATCGGTGAGTGCGATTGGGTGAATGTGGCTCTAGTGTAAAGAGCTTTGAGTGGTCTGTACGACTGGAAAGGCGCTATATAAGTTCAGTGCATTTTACATTGAGCAAGACTCCTGAGTATGAGCGTTATAAGGAAAAACAAGGTCCAGGGCATGACCAGCCTGCCTTATATCAGATTAATATTAATGCACTGTAAGCATAAACGTAAAAATGCTGAGTACATTTTGAAGAATATTCCGAAAGAACTGGAGGTTGGACAGCTCAGGGAAAATTTGTATATAAAGGACATGTTGTAATGGGGTCCCATTTGATCGACTTGCTGAAAAATCTCATGCTTCCGTTTAAAAAATCTGGAGCACCACTAGCCCAAGGATGGACAGACTTTCTACATACCTTGTCCGAGGTAAACATCCCCTTGTCTTCTGGGAATAACCCATATGCTTGTGATGAATACAGATGGCTCAAAACAGAGGGAGTGATATCCGCTATTGAAAAGGCTGAAGCATCTCCCCACATTAAGCAGAGAAGAAGCCAGATTACTCTTTCTCCCCGTCGGTTGAAAGCCAAGCAGTAAGGGCCAAAAAATAATCATGTGAAACCAAAAACTTCTCTTCGTAAAACAATACAACCTCCCCGATGGATCTCATTTTCTCCATAACCCCCTATAAGAAAATTAAACATGTAGCCTATTTCTTTTATTCAGTAAAATATTTATTGATTATATTTTCATATCTAGAGTCGTTCTCTACTGCACACACTGACATATGATTTCATTCAAATGTAAACAAATATAAAAAATGCAATTTACAAAAAACTGAAAAAAATATGAAAACCAGACAATTTAAATACCATAACAATCCTGAAACATCTCTGAGGAGCATGTTCCGTGACTGAAAAATGTAGAACTTTGATTATTGACACATTTCTGGTATTTTTATAGTTAGATACCATTAGATCATTCTTAAACACATCTCCAGTGTATATAGACAATACTTGCTGCAGTGATAAACTGCAAGCTCTATGACAAAGATAATAAATACAATGGTGACCACACACTGTGGGCAGAGTGTTTTGAAGCTGATTATTGTGATACAATATTTTTGAGGATCTGTCTTTTGAAAATGTAACAGCAAAACAAATCACTCAGCAGATTATGCAGTAGGTTCTCAATTTCATGATTATTCATGTCTGATTAGATTAATAATAATCCACCATCATACCCCCCTTTGAGTCAATCTCTGAAATACAGTCATAACAAGTGTAGACAATCAGTGTGGTATGAGGCAGTGCCTGCCTGAATCACATTCCCAATCTTAAATTTCCTCTGGAAACTGGAGAAAGAGCACCTGAGTCCTCGTACTCGTCTTCCGCTTTATCCGGGATGGGGTCGTGGGGACAGCACACTCAGTAGAGACACCCACACGTCCCTCTCCCAAAACACCTCCCCCAGCTCCTCCCAAGGTGTTCCCAGGTCAGCCGAGAGACATAGTCCCTCCAGCGTGTCCTGGGTTGTCCCATGGGCCTCCCCCCGGTGGGACGTGCCTGGAACACCTCTTGAGGAAGGCGTCCAGGAGGTATCCGGTATAGATGCCCGAGCCACCTCAACTGGCTCCTCTCAATGTGGAGGAGCAGCGGCTCTACTCCAAGCTTCTCCCGGATGGCCGAGCTCCTCACCCTATCTCTAAGGGAGTGCCCGGCCACCCTACGGAGGAAGCTCATTTTAGCCGCTTGTACAGTCCCTTGCGAAAGTATTCGGCCCCCTTGAACTATTCAACCTTTTGCCACATTTCACAAGACAATGATCCAAAACATAAAGCCATATCTACAATGGAATGGTTCAGAAATAAACGTATCCAGGTTTTGGAATGGCCAAGTCAAAGTCCAGACCTGAATCCAACCGAGAATCTGTGGAAAGAGCTGAAGGCTGCTGTTCACGAACGCTCTCCATCCAACCTCACTGAGCTCGAGCTGTTTTGCAAGGAAGGATGGGCAAGAATCTCTCCATGTGCAAAACTGATAGAGACATACCCCAAGCGACTTGCAGCTGTAATTGCAGCAAAGGGTGGCGCTACATAGTATTAACGCAAGGGGGCCGGATAATATTGCACACCCCACTTTTCAGTTTTTTATTTGTTAAACAAGTTTGACACATCCAATAAATTTCATTCCTCTTCACGATTGTGTCCCACTTGTTGTTGATTCTTCACAAAAAAAAAAAAAAGTTATATCTTTATGTTTGAAGCCGGAAATGTGGCAAGAGGTTGAAAAGTTCAGGGGGGCTGAATTCTTTCGCAAGGCACTGTATCCGGGATCTCGTTCATAACCCAAAGTTCATGGCCATAGGTGAGGGTAGTAAAGTAGACCGACTGGTACATCGAGAGCTTCGCTTTTCGGCTCAGCTCTCTTCACGACGACAGACCGGCGCAGCTACACCGATCCGATGTCGCCCAGTAGCCAGGCCTGGGGTCGGGACTTGTCGGAGAGAGCCGGGTGGCTGGGTTGCTGCTCACGGGACCTGGCCAGGCCAAGCCCGAAGAAGAGACTTGAGGCCATCCCCCAGTGGGCCTACCATCTGCAGGGGAACCTTGAGGGACCAGTGCAAAGAGGATTGGTCAGCAGACGAAGGTGGAGGCCTCGGCGGACCAATCTCCGGAAGAATAGCCTGGCTCTAGGGACGTGGAATGTCATCTCGTTGGGGGGGGAAGAAGCATATGGGCTGTGGTTAGCTTGTGGGACTCCTGAGGCTGCTGACGGGTACCATGAGGCCAGGCGTGCCGCTGCCTGGGCTGTGGCAGAGGCAAAAACTCGGGCCTTGGAGGGTTCAGTGAGGCCATAGAGAAGGACTACCAGTTGGCCTCGAAGCGATTCTGGCGAGCCATCTGGTGGCTTAGGAGGGGGAAGCAGTGCTTCGCCAACATGGGGAGCTGCTGACCTCAACTGGGGACATTATCGGGTGGTGGAAGGAGTACTTCGAGGTTCTCCTCAGTCCTGCCATCACGCATTCCCTGGTGGAAGCAGAGGCTGGGGACTCGGGGTTGGACTCTTTCATCACCAAGTCTGAAGTCACCAAGGTGGTTAAAAAGCTCCACGGTGGCAGGGCTTTGGGGGTGGATGAGATCTGCCCTGTGTACCTCAAATCTCTGGATGTTGTGGGGATGTCATGGTTGATACACCTCTTCAACATTGCGTGGCACTTGGGGACAGTGCCTCTGGACTAGCAGACTGGGGTGGTGGTCAAAGGGTGTGTTCAAACAACAGAGGGTTCACAATCCTCAGCCTCCCTGGAAAGGCCTACTCCAGGGTATTGGAGAGGAGAGTCCAGCCGAGTCCAAACCTTGGCTTCAGGAGGAGGCGTTTGGTTTTCGTCACGGCCGTTGAACACTGGACACGCTCTACACCCTCTGCAGGATACTCAGGGGTTCATGGGAGTTTGCCCAACTGGTCCACATATGTTTTGTGGACCTGGAGTCGGCATTCGACTGTGTCCCTCATGGTGCCCTGTGGGGGGTGCTCACAGTACGGAGTTTGGGGCCCTTTATTAGGAGCCATCCGGTGTTTGTACAAGCGGAGCAGGAGTTTGGTCCACATTGCCGGCACTAAATCGGACCTGTTCTCGGTGCATGTTGGTCTCCGGCAGGGCTGCCCTTTGTCACTTAAGACCATCTTAAGACCTAGGTGCAGCCAGGGGCCGGAGGGGGTCTGATTTGGGGACCAGTGGATTTCGTCTCTTCTTTTTGCAGATGACGTGGTCCTGCCGGCCCCCACTAGCCAAGACCTACAGCATGCGCTGAGGCAGTTATATAGATATTTTAGTCGTCCTGTAGCCGTAAACAAGTTGTAATACTCTCTCACTTCATAACTCTCTGACTTGCCTTGCTTAATGTTAAGTTGGAAGGCCTTAGCAGCAATTTGTCTAACATACTTATATAAGGCTAAATATTCCATATCACAATGATTAAAGCAAACGGATTGAGATCGCAAGTTATGGTCTAATAACGCAATCACCACATGCTTGGATTCTCTTGGATACATATCCTTGAATTTCCAGGGATGGAATATGTTTTGCATTCACACATGAAAGTGGATAGAGAGCATTTGCTTTCATTAAAGCTGAAGCATCCCCCAATCGAACAGCTGGAGATACAGTAACTTTTTTGATGAAAAGAAAGGCTCCTAAATATCTTAAGCTTGAAAGTGGAGTCTCTTGCCGTCATGAGACAAAAGGCATTGTTTGCTCTTGTAAGTTTAATTCTGAGGTCAACGGAGTTCAAAGTTTGTCTCTTGCAGAAAAATATGTTTGCATGGAGGAGGCCTAGGAGATGTACGTCCCTGGAATTTGTTGTAAAGCTGGCTCTGCAATTAAGACCTTGGTTAGGACTGTTAGTTGTAACGCTAGAGTTCAAAGCCCCGGCTGTAAAGAGACCTGAGATTAATTGGCTTTTTAGAGAGTCATCTGAAAAGTTTAACAATGAGTTCGTGGTGCTGGATTGTGAAATCAGTCTCAGAGATCGACTGATTTCACACACCACACTGACTAAAGATTGTGTTTAATGGGTAGTTAATGAACCCAATGGATGCATCATCTGGCAGGTTTGTTCCATCCTCATTAGTAATTTTCACTCTGAGATGCAACAGTGTACCGTTGAGATCCAGATACTTTTCACTGTCTCTTGGAATGAAAAACTCAATCGGGCCTCCATCGGTGATTAATGATCAAGGCTGTATCTCTGTGTAAATTTTTAATTTCGATCTATAGCTGCATCATCGAGAAAATAAGTCCAATGATGCCAGCATGTACTCTGATGATTTATTGTGTAAAAGAGCCATTATTTAAATATATTGGATCTTGTGGAAGACTTCCGTCCCCTTCATTTGTCACTTCCAACTAATCTCCTTTCTCGTGCTTGCCGTTGTATTTTAGCCATCTGTAAACGATTATCCAGGGGTCTTGTTCTCGGTCTTTTGGATAAAACCATAATTCCTGAAACCTTCTTCACTGTTGCCGTTCGCAGAACTGTTCATTTTACTTACAGATCTATATATTACAGCCAAAGCTATTTGATGCCGCTGTTTTCTGATGGGGTTTTTCAATAGCAAATCCTTTTTTAAACAGGGTAAATATGAAGCAAAATAATGAAAAAACTAAATGATACAGGATGAGTTGAGTTGGTGATGAAATAGAAAAAAAAAAAACTTTCAGCTGATCGGGCAGAGGAACTCAGGCAGGTGAAAAACATAAGCCACATGAAAGTCAGGGAACATGCAGGAGGGCAAACAGGGCTGGACCAGGGCAAGATCACAGGGTCGATGACAGTCATGACAACGGGGTGTTTTTTATTTCTTTTCTTTTTTTGTGTGTGGTTTGGGTGTTAACGGAATGACAATGGGGTATTAACGGAAGGAACCAGTGGAGAACAATGTAAACCAAAGAGCTTATAAACTGAGGGAAGTGAAGTGAGAACCAATGAACTGGGAGAAAAGCTAATCAGGATTAATATGGCACAGATGTGGACCAGGGCTGCAGGGAGACAGAGGGAGTGACTAATTAACACAAATGAGCAAGGAGAGCATGGAGGTTACCAGAATACAAGAAAACAATGACTAGACTAAGAACATAAACAAGAACCAGATCTATCAGGATATAACTAAACGTATCTAACACCTCGAGTATATAAGCTACAGGTGAAGGTGTGCATATTTCATATCGCCCTTCGCCTCCAAAATCGAGACGCTTGGTTATGTTGTTAAAAGAAATATGTACCACATGGGATATAAGTTCAGTTCAGTTAATTTATATAGCGCCATTTCACAACTCATCTCGTCTTAAGGCTGTAAGGATTTATGATTATTGATTTTTAAATATATATCGAACCTTCTCTTGACAGATAATCACTCTTTCACAAAATAAACACAAACACGGTCTCTTTATCTATGTGAAAATTTGTTAAACCAATAGTCCCTCTTACAGCCAAACTATTCTGATCCAACAACATTAACCTAACTGAGCATGCACTATTCTACAAAAAGGTATACATTAATAATCAAAAATAAGACTATATGTGGGAGGGTAGATGGAGATCAAACCAGCAGTTTATGGACAAATGAGAATAACACAACAATTTGGATTAACTTGGGAGGATGATCAAAAACCACTAGGCTGTGAAGCCTTTCTCCGTGTATGGGAGTATTCACACTTCCCACTTTTGGTCCACTTTAAACGGACCAGAGTTCGTTTCCCCCCTTGGTCCGGACCTTTTGTGCAGGTGTGAATACACTCAAGCGAACCCTGGTCCGGACCAAACAACCGGACCGAGACCCCCTTTTTGAGGTGGTCTCGGTCCACTTCCAAACGGACTCTGGTGCGGTTCACTTATGGTCTGAATACAAACCGGCCCCGATCCGAACCAACTACAAAAAGCGTACGTCTCTTTGGACATAAAAAGCCACCGTAGCCGGTAGCAAAGGTGTGTGTTGTAAGGTAATCATACCTGATAAGCTGTTTGTTGCTTAGCAACGCTACCGGCTTGTTGTGGGACAAGGCATGTAAAGAACAACCAACCAAACAAGCGGACCAAAGGACTTTCCTGGAGTGAATACACCCTATGTTTCGGCAGCGGCTATCAGCTGGTAGAACGGTAGGGTCAAGCCCCTTAGCGCTGTCTGTTTCGAATGAAAAACTTCCAAAGTTCAGCTTTAACTCCTGGCAGCTTAGCAATCAGCAGGACGAATGCATCCAACTTTAACACAGCTTATTGTGCTTCCACAGTATTCAAACAGTAAATCAAAGCAGTTTAGTATACAACAGTTCAATCAATATTCCATGCCACAAGTTAATGCCTTGGATTAACTGATGGTGATCCTAATTCACCTTAACTATGCCTCACCCTGCCTAGACCTCTAAATACACCTATCCGATTTTATATAAAAAGAACAAAATTCATTTGACATTGATTTCTTCTCGTCACCGGCTTGAGAATGGGTCTTAGGCCTGAAAAAAAAAAACAGGGGGTAACCAGAGTGTCACGTGTCCGTGATCAACTCAAAAGCTGTAAACTTCTCATCCGTCCAAAATGGGGAAAATATGTGGAACCGTCGCAGTCGACTGAAAAACAAGGAGAAAACCCATCGCTTTGAAAACAAAACCTCTGTGGGTTTCACCTGCGCCTGGGTGAGTCCATCTGTCTTCTATCAGGATATGAATCTTCTGATCAACTTGTATCAGACAGATTTCCAGCTTTCAATCTCTTCCAGGAATGGCCAGTGAGGAGGAAAAGTAAACCAGCCTGCAAGCAGTATATCTCTATTTTCCCGAGGATGCCCCCTTTCCTCATAAACAACTCATAAATGGCGACTAAAACTGTTTCCTCAGCTTTTCATAGCTCAGATGACATCAGCTGCAATGTCCATCGCTGCAACGAATGCTGGGCTGCGCATGTCGAACTGCGCAGCCCAGTCGATCTGTCCTACCAAAATGGATGACCCCAACTAGGGACTTTACAAATTTAATTCAATTGAATCATACAGAATTCAAGGCATGTACAGTACAGACCAAAAGTTTGGACACACCTTCTCATTCAAAGAGTTGTCCGTATTTTCATGACTATGAATATTGTAGCTTCACACTGAAGGCATCAAAACTATGAATTAACACATGTGGAATTATGTACTAAACAAAAAAGTGTGAAACAACTAAAAATATGTCTTATATTCTAGGTTCTTCAAAGTAGCCACCTTTTGCTTTGATTACTGCTACGCACAGTCTTGGAATTCTGTTGATGAGCTTCAAGAGGTAGTCACCTGAAATGGTTTTCCAACAGTCTTGAAGGAGTTCCCAGAGATGCTTAGCACTTGTTGGCCCTTTTGCCTTTACTCTGCGGTCCATCTCACCCCAAACCGTCTCGATTGGGTTCAGGTCCGGTGACTGTGGAGGCCAGGTCATCTGGCGCAGCACTCCATCACTCTCCTTCTTGGTCAAATAGCCCTTACACAGCCTGGAGGTGTGTTTGGGGTCATTGTCCTGTTGTCACGGTGGGAACCAGGCATGTAGAGTCCATCCGTTCACCTCTTCTGCCCCGCACAAAGACACAGTGGTTCGAACCAAAGATCTCAAACTTGGACTCATCAGACAAAAGCACAGATTTCCACTGGTCTAACGTCCATTCCTTGTGTTCTTTAGCCCAAACAAGTCTCTTTTGCTTGTGGCCTGTCCTCAGCAGTGGTTTCCTAGCAGCTATTTTACCATGAAGGCCTGATTCACACAGTCTCCTCTTAACAGTTGTTCTAGAGATGTGTCTGCTGCTAGAACTCTGTGTGGCATTGACCTGTTCTCTAATCTGAGCTGCTGTTAACCTGTGATTTCTGAGGCTGGTGACTCGGATGAACTTATCGTCCGCGGCCGGAGGGACTCTTGGTCTTCCTTTCCTGGGGCAGTCCTCATATGAGCCAGTTTCTTTGTAGCGCTTGATGGTTTTTGCGACTGCACTTGGGGACACTTTCAAAGTTTCCCCAATTGTTCGGACTGAGTGACCTTCATTTCTTAATGTAATGGTGGCCACTCGTTTTTCTTTACTTAGCTGCTTTTTTCTTGCCATAATACAAATTCTAACAGTCTATTCAGTAGGACTATCAGCTGTGTACTGTATCCACCTCCTGCACAACATAACTGATGGTCCCAACCCCATTTATAAGGCTTGAAGTCCAACTTATTAAACCGGACAGGGCACACCTGTGAAGTGAAAACCATTTCAGGTGACTACCTCTTGAAGCTCATCAACAGAATACCAAGAGTGTGCGTAGCAGTAATCAAGGCAAAAGGTGGCTACTTTGAAGAACCTAGAATATAAGACATATGTTCAGTTGTTTCACACTTTTCTGTTCAGTATATAATTCCACATGTGTTAATTCATACTTTTGATGCCTTCAGTGTGAAGCTACAATATTCATAGTCATGAAAATAAGGACAGCTCTTTGAATGAGAAGGTGTGTCCAAACCTTTGGTCTGTACTGTACATACACTACAATTAATCTTAACTATCAAACAGTGCAGTCAGATTCAGTTTATTATTCAAACCCAGCAGATTGCATCAAGTCAGTGACTTGCAGCATTCACTCCTCCTGAATGAGCAGGTAGACAGTGGACAGTCGCTTGCATTAACTTTGCAGCAATCCCTCATATTGATCATGCATGAAGCGACAGTGGAGAGGAAAACGACCTTCTTACAGGAAGAAACCTCCAGCAGAACCAGGCTCAGTGCAAACGGCCATCTGCCACGACCGACTGGGGGTTAGAGAGAACAGAGCAGAGACACAAAAAGAACACAGAGGCACTGATCCAGGGGTACTTTCTATGGGAAGGCAAATTAAATGTTAACGGATGTAGCTCCTTTAGTCGTTTCATCTAGAAAGAAAGAACAGATAAACTCTGAGCCAGTTTTCAAGGTTAGAGTCTGAAAGAGAGCACATACAGCATACACATACAGCAAAAGTTCAGTCAATCGCCATGTCTAGGAGAAAAAGGGTTAAACACTGAAAGACAGGGCCATGTGGATCATCGGTAGAGGGTGTGCATTAAGTTGTTGCCAGCAGAAGCTTGGACGATGCCCCTCTCCAGAAAGGTGCCACAGGTAGACACAGAGTCAGGCCAGGTGTAGCTTCTAGGAAGAGAAAAGAGAGAGAATATAAAGTTAGAAGCTGAAATAACAGCAAATAATGCAAAATTGGAGAGTAGTGTGAGAATGCAACAAAGAGGGTGAAAGTGGTCATTATGTCCTCCAGCAGCCTAAGTCTATAGCAGCATAACTACAGAGATACCGCAGGATAACCTAAGCCACTCTAGCTATAAGCTTTAACAATGTTGTCTCAAGGCACCCCACAAAGTGTCCGGAACGGCGCGGGGCCGCCGGGGAGGCCAGACCAAACCACCGAGTACCAGAGTCCGGCCACCCCAAAACGGGCCACGTGTAGGGGCCCCAAGTAAAATAATAAACTGATAAAGTTTGTTTATCTAGAGCCCACTGATGGCCATTGTTATACTAAAAACCACAAGGATCGGGATACCTCTCTCCTTCAAACTGATTATAACCATTGGAAAAAAGAAGGGGTCATACAGGTAGCAGAAATGGACGGTGTGTTTGCACCTCAACCATAACTTAGCCGGTTTTGGCTAAACCTGACTCCCCCTTACTCCATCCAACAGGGAGGGAGGAAGACGGAGTAAAAAATAAGGAAGATAGCCTAAGCCATTCTAACTATAAGCTTTATCAAAAAGGAATGTTTTAAGCCTAGCCTTAAAAGTAGACAGGGTGTCTGCCTCACGGACCAAAACCGGGAGCTGGTTCCACAGGAGAGGAGCTCGATAACTAAAGGATATGCCTCCCATTCTACTTCTAGAGATTCTAGGAACCACCAGTAAACCTGCAGTCTAAGAACGAAGTGCTCTGTTAGGAACATATGGAACAATCAGATCTCTGATGTATGATGGAGCTAGATCATTAAGGGCTTTATATGTGAGGAGGAGAATTTTAAATTCTATTCTGGATTTAACAGGGAGCCAATGAAGGGAAGCTAAAATAGGAGAAATATGATCTCTCTTTTTATTTTCATCAGAACTCTTGCTGCAGCATTTTGAATCAGCTGAAGGCTTTTAACTGCATTTTGTGGACATCCTGATAGTAAAGAATTACAATAGTCCAGCCTTGAAGTAACAAATGCATGGACTAGTTTTTCAGCGTCACTCCTGGATAGGATATTTCTAATTTTGGCAATGTTCCGGAGGTACATACATCTAGAAAGTAAATCCTAGAAACCTGTTTGATATGGTATTTAAATGACATGTCGTGGTCAAAAATAACACCAAGGTTTTTTACTTTATTACCGAAGGTCAATTTAATGCCATGCAGGTTAAGTGATTGACTAAGCAGTTTTAAAGACTCCGGTCCAAAGACGACAACATCTGTCTAGTCTGAATTTAGAAGCAGAAAATTTAAAGTCATCCAAGTTTTTATGTCTTCAAGACATTCAACATCCTTACAGCATATTCCAGCCTTTCTAAGAGAATATTTGTGATCAACTGTATCAAATGCAGCACTGAGATCTAACAGAACCAGTACAGACCATTATCTGAGGCCATAAGAATGTCATTAGTGACTGTCAGCAGAGCTGTTTCAGTGCTATGATGAGCTCTGAAGCCTGACTGAAACTCTTTAAACAGGTCATTGCTGTGTAAATGCTCACATATTTGATTAGCAACTATTTTCTCAAGAATTTTTAGATAAGAATAGAAGATTGGATATAGGTCTGTAATTTTTTAAGTCATCTCGATCAAGCGAAGGTTTCTTAAGTAAAGATTTAATTACAGCTACCTTAAAAGCTTGTGGTACATATCCATTTACTAAGGATAGGTTAATCATATCTAAAATAGGGCTGGTAATCAGAGGGAACACTTCCTTAAATAATTTGGTCAGGATTGGGTCTAACATACAAGTTGAAGGTTTAGATGAAGCTAATATTTCTGATAACTCAGGAAGCTCCACAGGATCAAAACAGTCCAAACACAGATCAGGTTCTACAGTTACTTCCAATGTTGTCTCACTTGCTGAGGTTGAAGTAATCATTTTCAGGAGTATGTCAAAGATTTTTGTTTTAATAGAATCAATTTTATTTAAGAGGAATCCCATAAAGTCATGACTGCTGAGAGCTAAGGGAATGGATGGCTCAACAGAGTTATTACTCTGTGTAAGTTTAGCAACTGTCCTAAAGAGAAACCTAGGATTATTCTTGTTCTCTTCTATTAATGATGAGAAATAAGCTGTTCTGGCTTGGCGAAGCGTCTTTTTATACAAGAGTAGGCTATTTTTCCAGATTAAGTAGGAATCCTCTAGGTGTGTACAGCGCTATTTTCTCTCCAATTTTCTAACATTGTGCTTTAAAGTATGCAGCTCTGAATTAAACCAGGGAGCCACCCTCCTATGAATAATTACCTTCTTTTTCAAGGGGGCTACATTGTCTAATGCACCACACAATGATGAAGTATGACTATCAACAAGAGAATCAATTTGTGAAGGGGAAGAAACAAAATCATTGCCCTCCACTGTGTTTTTCAATGAGGAAATTAAAAGTGGAACAGATTCTTTAAAGGTTGTTACAGCATTTTCTGATAATGATCTACTATAATGAAATATTCTTTCAGGTGTGGAGTACTCGGTTAAATTAAACTCAAAGATTATTAAAAATGGTCAGACAGGACAGGGTTATGAGAAAATATTGTTATGTCTTTACACTCAATACCATATGTCAGCACAAGGTCCAGAGAATGAAGACAAAGGTAGGTAGGTTTGTTAATGTTTTGAGCAAAGCCAATTGAGTCTAAGATAGCATTAAAGGCTATATTTAGGCTATCACTTTCAGTGTCAACATGAATGTTAAAATCCCCCACTATAATAACCTTATCTGTATTTAACAGTAAATCAGATAAAAAGTCTGAAAACTGACCTAAAAATTGAAATTAAGGGCCTGGTGGACAGTACAAAAGAACAAACAGAAGTGGTTTTAGTGCTTTGCAATTTGGATGAGGAAAACTAAGGATTAAATATTCAAAAGAGTTGTAGCTATTGATTGGTCTGGGACTAATCAATAAATCAGACTGAAAGATGGTTGCTGCTCCTCCTCCTTGCCTAGTATTTCAAGGAATATGAAAATTCAAATAATTAGTAGGAGTTGACCCATTTATAGTAACATAATCCTCTTGCTGCAGCCAGGTTTCTGTGAAGGCAAAATAAATTAATCTGATTGTCACAAATCAGGTCACTAACTAGCAAAGTCTTTGGAGAGAGATCTTATGTTCAGTAAACCAAATTTAATTGTTTTATTTTTCTTTTCAGTCTGAGTTGTGTTTATTTTTATGATATTTTCCTGATTTCCTCCTTTTAAATTATTTTTTAATCTATTCAATTTTGGTCGTGGGCGAGACACTGTCTTAATAGGGTAATGGGTGGGTAGCAGTACAGAAGCTGCAGAGAGGACTGTTAAACTACGACCCTGCTTCCTGGTCTGAACCCTGGGTTGTCAGGGTTTTGGAGAACTAATAAATTCGGCCAGATTCCTAGAAAGAAGAGCTGCTCCATCCAAAGTGGGATGGATGCCGTCTCTCGGGATCTGACCAGGTTTTCCCCAAAATGTTCGCCAATTATCAATGTAGCCCACATTGTTTTCTGGACACCACCTAGACAGCCAGCGGTTTAATGACAGCATGCGGCAAAACATGTCATCACTGGTCAGATCAGGGAGGGGACCAGGGAAAATTTCAGAGTCCGACATTGTTTTGGGAATCCGAAGCAATACTAACTTTGGTGACCTCCGATTGACGTAACCGGGTGTCATTACCGCCAGCGTGAATAACAATTTCACTGTATTTACGCTTATCCTTAGCCACCAGTTTCAGGTAGGATTTGATGTCGCCCGTTCTGGCCCCTGGCAGACATTTGACTATGGTCGCTGGTGTCTCTAGTGCCACGTTTCTGACTATGGAGCTGCCAATTACCAGAGTTGGCTTCTCCGCGGGTGTGTTGCTGAGTGGGGAAAATCTGTTAGAAACGCAGACAGGTTGTTGGTGACCTGTGGGCTGGGATCTAGGACTATGCTTTCTAGGTACCGTCACCCAGCCAACCTGAGGGCCTGGCTGCGCAGGCTCTGCTGAAGGACTGCTATGGGGAGCTGTCCTCGGTGGCCTCCAATTCCGACACCCTCGCCTCCAAAGCTACAAAAATGCTACATTTATTACACGTACCATTATCACTAAAGGATGCAGAGGAGTAGCTGAACATCTGACACAGAGAGCAGGAGAGAGGAGGAGATTCAGAGAGAGAAACAGCAGAACGGGTAGCCATGTTGGAGCTAAAGCTAACGCTAAGCTAGCGACCCCTAACCACTACTAGAAAAATCATGTAAGACAAGGAGAGTCCCCAAACGTTAAATGCAGCAACAGAAAGTATGTGTTTTAACGTGCTTAGGTATCAGAACAAGTAAGAGATATCACAGTAGAGAGAAATCAGATCAATTGAGAGAGCCTTCACACACCAAACAATCCACCGAGTGCAGCAGTGAAAACAGGAAGTGATGAAAACGCCTTACCACGCCTTCACAGCATCATTATGTCCTCCAGCAGTCTAAGCCTATATCAGAATAACTACAGAGATAGCTCAGGATAACCTAAGCCACTCTAACAATAAGCTTTATCGAAAAGGAAAGTTTTAAGCCTAGAAGTAGCCTAAAAGTAGACAGGGTGTCTGCCTCATGGACTAAAACTGGGAGCTGGTTCCACAGGAGAGGAGCCTGATAACTAAAGGATCTGCCTACCATTCTACTTCTAGAGACTCTAGGAACCACCAGTAAACCTGCAGTCTGAGAACGAAGTGCTCTGTTAGGAATATATGGACCAATCAGATCTCTGATGTATGATGGAGCTAGATCATTAAGGGCTTTATAATAGAGAAGGAGAATTTTAAAATCTATTCTGGATTTAACAGGGAGAAAATAAAGAGGAGCTACAGCGTGTTCCAGCCTTTCTAAGACAATATTGTGATCAACTGTATCAAATGCAGCACTGAGATCTACCAGAACAAGCACAGACCCAAGTCCATTATCTGAGACCATAAGAATATAATTAGTGACTTTCAGCAGAGCTGTTTCAGTGCCATGATGAGCTCTGAAAGCTGACTGAAACTTTTCAAACAGATTATTACTGTGTAAATGCTCATGCACTTGATTAGCAACTATTTTCTCAAGAATTTTAAACAAAAACAGAAATTGGATATAGGTCTGTAATTTAGTAAATCATCTTGATCAAGCAAAGGTTTCTTAAGTAAAGGTTTAATTACAGCTACAGTGGGGAGAACAAGTATTTAGTACACTGTCCATTTTTTCAGGTTTTCCCACTTGCACACCATGTAGAAGTCTTTAATTTCTATCATAGGTACTCTTCAACGTGTGAGTGATGGAATCTAAAACAAAAATCCACAACATCACATTTTGTGATTTTTAAGCAGTTAATTAGCATTTTATTGCATGATACATCAAAAAACCAAAACGTAATATTTGGTTCAGAAACGTTGTTTGCAATTACAGATATTAGACATATATTGTCTGTTGTTCTTGACGAGGTTCGCATACACTGCAGAAGGGATTTTGGACCACTCCTCCATCCAGATCCTTCAGGTTTCGGGCCTGTCGCTGGGCAATACAGACTTTCAGCTCCCTACAAAGATTTTCAATTGGGTTCAGGTCTGGAGATGTGGGAGAAGAAGGTTTACTAATTTAAAAATGATGAAGAGACAACTGGTTTCCTCTCAAGAGCCGACGCGGGGGACCTTTTATTCAGAACACATCTCTGAATGCATCTTCATGCAAACTCCGAAAGAATCCCAGCCCTCAGTTCCTACAGGGCGTTTTTTATACAGATACAAAACACTGGTGTGTGTGTGAGACTTTTTGACCAATCAGATGTACGCTTTCACTTACGCACATTTTGGCACTCACAACATTGATTCTCAAGTGCAGTTCCGAGAATAGAAGTCCAGCCAAACATCTGGAAAAGATCAGACTGGTCTACGTGACAGTTTGCACCATAACAATTTCATCACTTATCTGGCCCGCTGAACTCTTAATGTCAAAGCGATCTGGCAGGATATGTGGAACAGTTAATCGGACATGAAAGTGGACAAACAGGAATCGGACTGTGGCAATACAATTATATTTGGACGAAGGATGTTTAATTAGACATGTGGTACTTTAATGTCATGGGTTAGCACGATACTGGTCAGTATTCTCTGTCTTCTCAGGATGACACCAATCCAGAGACTGGCTGTACAAGTAACCTTTTTGGGCATTGGACTCAGAGACCTATGGACACATGAAGACGTTGTGGGACCCTGAACCAGGATAAATGCGATGCCAGAACAATAAAGTTGAAAATAAACAATCTAAGACACTACAGAATGTTCCAGACTGTTTATGACCAGGGACAGAGACTGAACTTCACTGTTTTGCTGCTGAGAATTTAACTGATGTTTTTTTCAATTGTCTTTATGTCGTTTAAATGACCTGAATTGTTTCAAGCTGTTTATGCACTCTGATAGAATGCGAGCATCCATTCTAGTGATATTCAGCTCCAGAGTTTCAACATGGTCAATGTTTTCTGTTACATATTGTGGTGAATAGGAATGATGAACCAGGACCTGATTGGCATGAAAGGTCCTTAAAATAGATGATAATGATAAGTATTAGATCAATGCAGGAATCTCTTCTTCAGATTGGCCGAGAATGAGATTTCCCTGTGGCCTCCAGACGTTTTTTCTCGCCTTTTAGGATGGGTGGGTTTTTCGACTGTTCGACAGTTAAAATAATGTGCGCATAGGAATTTCAGACCTAAATGACTATCACTAATGATATTCTTATGGCTTCAGATAATGCACTTGTGTCTGTACTTGTCCTCTTAGATCTCAGTGCTGCATTTGATACAGTCGACCATAATATTCTCTTAAAAAGGCTGGAATATGCTGTAGGGATCAGGGGAACAGCGTTAGGCTGGTTTAAATCTTATTTGTCTGACAGATTCCAGTTTGTTCTTGTAAATGATAAATCATCTTTAAACTCCAGGGTTATTTGTGGAGTACCACAGGGTTCAGTACTTGGGCCAATTCTCTTTACTATATATATGCTTCCAATAGGTCAAATTATCAGGCAGCATAGGATAAATTTTCACTGTTACGCTGATGATACTCAGCTTTACTTATCCATTAATCCTGATGAGCCCAACCAGTTAGATAGACTACAAGCATGTCTTGAAGACATAAAAACTTGGATGACTTTAAATTTTTTGTTTCTAAATTCAGACAAGACAGAAGTTGTCGTCTTTGGACCAGAGTCTTTAAAAGGGAAACTGCTTGGTCAATCACTTGGCCTGATGGCGTTGAATTGACCTCCGATGGTAGGGTGGGAAACCTTGGTGTTATTTTTTGACCAGGATATGTCATTTAAATCCCATGTTAAACAGGTTTCTAGGATTTCCTTCTTTCATCTCCGGAACATTGCCAAAATTAGAAATATCCTGTCCAGGATTGATGCTGAAAAACTAGTCCATGCATTTGTTACTTCAAGGCTGGACTATTGTAATTCTTTACTATCAGGATGTCCACAAAATGCAGTTAAAAGCCTTCAGCCGATTCAAAATGCTGCAGCAAGAGTTCTGATGAAAATTAAAAAGAGAGATCATATTTCCCCTACTTTAGCTTCCCTTCATTGGCTCCCTGTTAAATCCAGAACAGAATTTAAAATTCTCCTCCTCACATATATGTGAGGAGGAGAATTAATGTTTTAGCTCCATCATACATCAGAGATCTGATTGTTCCATACGTTCCTAACAGCACTTCGTTCTCAGACTGCAGGTTTACTGGTGGTTCCTAAAGTCTCTAGAAGTAGAATGGGAGGCAGATCCTTTAGTTATCAAGCTCCTCTCCTGTGGAACCAGCTCCCAGTTTTAGTCCATGAGGCAGACACCCTGTCTACTTTTAAGGCTAGGCTTAAAGCTTTCCTCTTTGATAAAGCTTATGTTACAGTGGCTTAGGTTATCCTGAGCTATCTTCCTTATTTTTACCTCCATCTTCTTCCCTCCTTGTTGGATGGAGTAAGGAGGAGTCAGGTTTAGCCTAAACCGGCTCAGTTATGGTTGAGGTGCAAACACACCCTCCATTTCTGCTACCTGTATGACCCCCTCTCTTTTTCCAATAGTTATAATCAATCTGACAGAGAGAGGTATCCCAACGTTGTGGTTTTTTTAGTATAACAATGGCCATCAGTGGGCTCTAGATGGAAAAAACTGTCTACTTTTAAGGCTAGGCTTAAAACTTTCCTTTTTGATAAAGCTTATAGTTAGAGTGGCTTAGGTTATCCTGAGCTATCTTTGTAGTTATGCTGCTATAGGCTTAGGCTGCTGGAGGACATAATGACCACTTTCACCCTCTTCGCTACTTTCTCACATTACTCTCCAATTTTGAATTATCTGCTGTTATTTCAACTTTTAACTTTGTTCTCTCTCTTTTCTCTTCCTAGAAGCTACACCTGGTCTGACTCTGTGTCGACCTGTAACACCTTTCTGGAGAGGGGAATCCTCCAAGCTTCTGCTGGCAACAACTTAATGCTCACCCTCTACCGATGATCCACATGGCCCTGTCTTTCAGTGTTTAACCCTTTCTCTCTCCTAAACATAGCTACTGACTGAGCTTTTACTGCAACTAACTCTATGTGCTCTCTTCAGACTCTAAACTTGAAAACTGGCTCAGAGTTTAACTGTTCCTTCTTTCTAGGTGAAACGACCCAAAGGAGCTACATCCATTAACATTTACTTTTCCTTCCCATGAGAAAGTACTCCTGGATCAGTGCTTCTTTTTTTCTCTTTGGCTCTGCTCTGTTCTCTCTAACCCCCAGTCGGTCGTGGCAGATGGCCCGCTCACACTGAGCCTGGTTGTGCTGGAGGTTTCTTCCTGTTAAAAGGGAGTTTTTTTTCCTCTCCACTGTCGCTACATGCATGCTCAGTATGAGGGATTGCTGCAAAGTCAACGCCAGTGACTGTCCACTGTCTCTACATGTTCATCCGGGAGGAGTGAATGCTGCAAGTCACTGACTGGATGTAATCTGCTGGGTTTCCTTTCCTTAGATAGAAAAACGTTTTATCCAATTTGAATAAATAACAGAATCTGGCTGCACTATTCAATGATTAAGATTAATTGGAATGTATGTACCTGACTTTTGTGAAGTGCCTTGAGACGACATGTGTTGTGAATTGGCGCTATATAAATAAAACTGAATTGAATTAAATAAACTTGACTTGACCAATTTTGTTTCATTTGAAGAAAGTGGGGTGGGGGGTTTAATTGGTGAGTAATCCATCAAACTCGAATTTTACAAGTTGTACCTTTTTTGTTTTTAAGGAGCAAGAGGGCTCAGGTCCGGTTCTTGGCATAGGCCACCTAGGTTGTTTTTTGTTTTTTATATCTTCTTAATAATCAGTTTTATTGCAGAGCATGAGAAAAGGGCACCTGTCAGGGGTGCACATTGTTGCTATTATTTATTGAATTCTATTTATTTTTTTTTTTTGGAGTTGTCAAATCAGCGCCCCCCTCAGTAGTTGGCGCCCTTTGCAACTATCTAGGTGGCCTATGCCAAGAACTGGACCTGCTCCTGTTACCAGGTTCACCAAGCATTCACCAGGGCTTCCCCCTAGGTCTGGCTCCAGGAGGGTTCTCTAGCCCCCTATTCTGGGCAATGTAACCCAATAACTGTGGTCCTCCTTTTAAAATAAGGAATTGATCAGCTATGATTGCTTAGAACCTTAGCAAAAAATATATTTAGATTTTTTAAAAATCACAGTTTAGTTATTTTCTTTATAATCAACATTTTCAACAATTAAAAGATTCCTCAAGGTGCTGAAGCTCTGCCTGAAATGGTACTTTTTGTGTTATTTTTAAGGTTTTATTTTGCATGTTTTTAAACAACTAAAATTAAGGTATGAAATGAGATGAAGTTGCGTATATTTTGCAAAAATATTTAAAAAATGAAATAGGGAAAGAAAATAATTGTTTATTGACAAATGAATATAGCTGTGATTAAAAAAGAAAAAAAACACACGGTCAGTTCTCTCTCATGTTCATTTCAAATGAGCATTCTATAAAGCATATAATACCCAGGCAGCATAGGATAGTGCACACAGCTTATCAGTTATCGTTCACAGAAAATAGCATTAAGAAACATGAAGCAGCTCCTTGACACCTAAATGTCATACTGATAATAATAATAACTCAGTTAAATTCAAATTTCAAACAAGGTAGGAGTCACCAACTGGAACAGCTTTGCTGAACATTCTTTAGTCAGAATATGTGCTCGCAAAAAAAATAAAAAAAAAAAAAAAAAAAAAAAAAAAAGAAAAAAAAGAAAAAAAAATCTCCTTGATTGAGAGAAACATAAAGTACACCAAGGTATGTACATGTAAAATCAATCCCATAATAAATGCATTGAATTGTCCCCTAACAACAAAAATAAACGTATGTGTCTTTGCACTGACATTAGCACTGACACTGATTACACTTTTAAAATACATTTGAAGATCCATGTACCATTACCATTCTGAAGAGAAAACCTTATTTATCAAATTCTATTTTCTACAGTATGTTCAGCAGATAAACATCTCTACAGCTCTATACTGTCACCACAATTCTGGGTTCAAATTTTTGTAGCTCCATCAAACAAAATCTCATAATTTTTATATTTAAGTTACAACTTGTAATGGAAGAAAATAAGACAAATGACAAGTCTAGGTGTATACTTTTACTGGGCATTTTAAATAAAGATAGTTCGGATTCTTGGCTTCGACAAGCTTTTATCCAGGTATTGCTAGCAATTTTAATGACAAACTTATGATTAATGATTGTCTCTTGAAGATCCTCTTTTTCTGGCAATTTCATTTTAATAATTTCTTCAATGATATTAGAAGTCTTTCTCTTAGAATCACTGTGACCACCAAAACTAGTGGAATATGTTTGGACATCTACTGAAAGCTCTTGCCGATATGATAGAATACAAAATGTTTGAATTGCTTGGTTAAGCTGATAGCTTCTATGCAACATATTAAGAATAAGTTTATTAATTCTTTCTTTACATAACCAAATTTTAGTTTGTCTGCCTTTTGGTGTCACTGCCTCCATCCACATTTTTGGCTGCTTAGTGAGAGATTTCAACACATTGAAAGACCCAAACCCTATTTCCCCTTTCTGTGGAAAACTAATTTGTCCTGAATACCATTTTAACACAACAACACCATCACCATTAGCCTTCTTGACTAAAAAATTACCAAAGGAACAAATACGTACATTCTCCTGGGCTGCCAAGCCTAAAACCCCCTGAGGGGTAGCAGCCTTTTGTACCAGGATAGCATCTCTAGGCAAAATGCCTTGAGGTGAACCTGGGTCCAACTCCTGTACCTTATCCTTGAGTAACACAGAATTACTGCCAAGATTTTGCCCCCATAATGTGGAGCTTCCTACATAGGCCTGGGACACAGCTTGACTAGGTAGCAGCACAGTGGCTCTGAGGGAACCTGTAGGGCTAGCAGGACTTTTAGGCCCATCAGTGTCCTGGATAACTAGCCCTGAAAGGGAGCTTTGGGTACTTCCAAAACCAAGTCCAGGCAGACTTTTTGGATCGTTGATTACATAGAAGCCTGGAAAATTGCTTCCATGGGTTCTATCCTCCAGCACAAATGTATTCTGAACATCTGGTTGAACTATATAATGCAATGGTTGTAGTGCAGGGCTAGTGGTGTAGTAAACTGGCGGCTGCTGTAGTACAATTGTTTGAAGTGGAGAAGATAGTTTTGTAGAATGGCGAATGCTAGTAGTACTGGAGTGAGGGAGATTTTTGGTTATTGACTCTTTTGTTACTGTACTGACAAAAGACTGATGGACATCTGCAGATGAAACTACTTTTTCAGTTTCTACATCAACATGCTTTGTCTGAAATGCATCAAAGACAGGCTCAATTATATTAGTTGTGGTTTTGACAGATCCTGATGCCTTTTGTGTCACTAAAGTTTTTGATGTTAATGTAAGAGGGGAACAGATGTCGGCAAGAGTCCTGAACTTTGGTCCCAGGTCTGTGAGAAAGTCCAGGTCATTGTCAGGCTCTAAGAGGTAGCAGCTCCCTACTGAACCAGCAGAGTTGCCCTCGCCCTCATAGTCATATTCCAACAGGCTGTCTCCTGCTGGCACCGCAAATACAGATTTCTGTTTGGGGCAGAGAAACAGAACAAGGATTACTGATAATGTTCTCAAATAATTAGGTTTATATTGAAGATCAAATGAGATCAAAAATAAACTCAGTAAGGCTCACGTTACCTGGGAGAAGTAGTCATTGAGTATTACATCAGGAAGGGCCATGTACTCAAAAAGACTTATTGTTTGTTGAATGTTTTGCGTTTTTCGGCTGAAAGTGTCAGTTTCATTGCTCTGATTATATAACTCAGTTAAAAACCTGCAGGTGTCGTTAGTGTCAACAATTGTTGGGGAGGTTTGTTGAAACATTTGACCCGATTCATTATTCCTATAGTTTTGGTTCTGAAGAGTTTCTATGAATGCTGATGAGACAGTGTCGAAATTTGGTCCTGGTACTGCCTCAGTTATTTGCTGGGCGCCACACTTCACAGGGACCAAATGAAAGGGAATATCCTAAAAACATAAAACAAATAAACTTATGAACATATACAATATCTTGAACACATTTCGACCATATGTCGACCATAAACTATACAGTAAAGCTGCATACGTAACAATTGACTTTTGTTCTGCATTTGTATGTATACTACTCTTTTTCTTTTAATGCAGTAGTTTTTGTTTCTTATTTGTATTTATTTAGATTTCCACTGATATCCATGTAAATATTAATGTGTGTTTTTCTCAGGGAGAAGAGCAGGAAGCAAAGTAAAGTTTTTATTTATTGGTTATACAAACAATGCATATGACAATAAACACAACCCTGAATCTTTTAAACTCTATACCCTTAGGTATAAGAATTCTTGCATTCATTAGATTGTGCATTTCAAAATAATACTTTAAATTTACCAATTTAGGTACCAGTTGAGCTACTGAGTTTAATTTAAACTGAATTATTACTTAACCACATTAAATAAATAATTAGATTGTCGTATGGACCCATTACATGCTTATGTTGTATTTCCAGGCATGCACACTGCACTGGTTGTTAGAAACCTGAATACAAAACTGTGATAAACTTCGTGCTAAAAAACCCCAAAAACGATTCTGCATTTTAAAAATAATTTCGTACATGTTTTTGTTGCCTGCTCTATATTCAGACTTGAACATGTCCTGGAAACAAGTGCTCAGCATATGGACAAATAACATTTAATTACTTTTTCCTCTGGGATTTTATACACAGGAGGCTCTGAAAGCAAATAAACCATCAGACAATATAATTATTTTTCCCCTGGGCATGTACAGGAATGTTATATGAGGTGTCAGAGGTGTCAATGGTATTTAGGTGTCAGAGAATGCTGTTGTTCATTAAAATGATTATGACAGGTATCTAATCAGCCTCATGAACCGTGGATGTGCTTTGGTGAGATGGATCTCCACTGTGGCTTCATGCGTGCTCAGTATGAGGGATTGCTGCAAAGTCAATGCAAGTGACTGTCCACTGTCGCTACATGCTCATCCAGGAGGAGTGAATGCTACAAGTCACTGACTCGATGCAATCTGCTAGGTTTCCTTAGATAGAAAAAACATTTAACCAATCTGAATAATAAACTGAATTTGACTGCACTGTTTGATAGTTAGGATAAATTGGAATGTATGTACCTGACTTGAAATCTGTATGATTCGATTGAATTGACTTTGTAAAGTGCCTTGAGATTACATGTGTTAGACTGAATTGAATTGAATTGAAATGAATTGAACTGAATGGATTGAACCCATTGCAGCTGTATTATAATGGGCAAAAGAAGAGACTTTGACTCCAAAATGTCAAAGATTGTGAAAAATTCTTTCAGAGGGATGCTTCCCTTTTCAAATAACTGCAAAGTTACAATGCATGTGGAAAGTATTCACAGCGCTGCACATTTTCCACATTTAGTTATGTTACAACCTTATTTCCAATGGTATCAAATTAATTTCTTTCCTCAAAATTGTACAGACAATACCCCATTATCACAATGTGTACGAAGTTTGTCAAATAGAAAACTAAGGAATCACATTTATGTATTAAGTATTCACAGCCTTTGGCACGAAGCTCAGAATTACTACTGAGTTGAATCCTGTGTCCACTGATCATCCTTGAGATTTTTCAATAACTTAAATGGAGTCCACCTGTGGTGATTGAACATGATTAGGAAAGGCACACACCTGTCTATATAAGGTCCCGCAGTTGGACACCAAGCATGAAGTCAAAGAAACTGTCTTTAGACCTCCTGGCCAGGAATGTAGGAAGGCACAAATCTGGTGAAGGGTACAGAAAAATATCTGTTGCTTTGAAGGTCCCAATGAGCACAGTAGCCTCCATAATTCATCAATGGCAGAAGTTTAGAACCACCAGGACTCATCCTAGAGCTGGCCGGCTGTCTAAACTGAGAAACAGGGGAGAAGGGCCCAAATCAGGGAGGTGACTAAGAACTCCAGGGTCACTCTGTCAGAGCTCCAGCGTTCCTCTGTTGAGAGAGGAGAACCTTCCAGAAAAACAACCATCTCTGCAGCAATCCACCAATCAGGCCTGTTTGGTAGAGTGGCCAGACGAAAGCTCCTCCTTAACAAAAGGCACATGGCAGCCCATTTGCAGTTTGCAAAAAGGCACCTAAAGGACTCTCAGACCATGAGAAACAAAACTCTCTGGTGTGGTGAGACAAAGATTGAACTCTTTGGTGTGAATGCCAGGTGCCATGTTTGGAGGAAACCAGGCACTGCTCATCACAAGGCCAATGCCATCCCTACAGTGAACCATGGTGGTGGCAGCATCATGCTATAGGGATGTTTTTCAGCAGCAGGAACTGGCAGACTAGCTGGGATAAAGGGAAAGATGAATGGCACATCCTGAAAGAAAACCTGCTCCAGAACACTCTTGACATCAATCTGGTGCAGTGGTTCATTTTTCAGCAGGACAACGACCCAAAGTTCATGACCAAGATCCCAAAGGAGTGGCTTCAGAACCTGTCTGTGCACAGATGTCTCCCATCCAACCTGATGGAGATGTACTGCAAAGAAGAATGGATCAAACTGCCTAAAGATAGGTGTGCAAAGCTTGTGGCATCATATTCAAAAAGACTTGAGGCTGTAATTGCTGCCAAAGGTGGACCAACAAACTATTGAGCAAACGCTGCAAAAACTTAGGGAAATGTGATTTCTTAGTTTTCTATTTTTTATAAATTTGCAACATTCCCAAAACATTTTCACATTGTCATGATCGAGTATTGTGTGTAGCATTTTGAGGAAACGGAATAATTTGATACGATTTGGAATAAGACTGTACCATAACTAAATGTGGGAAAGTTAAGTACTTTGAATACTTTCCAGATCGTATTTAGATCGCAGTTTTCATTGTTGATGCATTTCATTACAAACAGTTTTATTAATTGCACTGACTCGCAAATGTGAACTTGCTGAGTTAGCAAGGTAAGCTATATAGGCCATTTGCTCATTAGAGTAATATTTACTGTTGGAGGCATCAGATATAATTAAAATCAACCAAATTTTAAAGAAAATATGCATGTAGTAAAGAGCAGCTAGCATATGTGACTGTTCTGTAGTCACTGATGCTCTGCTCTAATTGGCTCTTCACCTGAAGCACCTTCTTCCCTCCAAGCTATTTTATGTGAGCTACACCTCTAAGTCTGCAAATCAGTTTTCTGTTTTCTTCATTAAATGTCTGTGACAAATACAAAAGCTTCTGTTGTATTAACTGCTCAGTCCCTGCTCAGCAAGGACTGTCATGTTCTTCAGTTTAATTTAATTCAAATAATTTTTATTTATATAGCGCCAATTCACAACACATTTCGTCTCAAGGCAATTTACAAAGTTAATTCAATCGAATTATACAGATTTCAAGTCAGGTACATACTCCTAACTATCAAACAGTGCAGTCAGATTCAGCTATTTATTCTAATTGGTGAAATGGTTTTTCTATCTCAGGAAACCCAGCAGATTGTATTCTTCAAGACTTTGGTTTTGTATTTTACTTTATTTTGGGATTTTTCACATTTTACTTTCCTCTTTTAGTTCATTCCCTAGTTTTAAGGTTTATTGAGCATTTGTTCTACACTTTACTGAGTTGCAGTCTTTAGTTGCATTTTTTCTTTGTAGGCCTTATGTAACAGGGTTTATGTTGTGTGATTCCACTTGTATTATGGGTCAGTGTAATAGGGAAACAGCGCCCACTCTCTGTGTGGTCAGTTATAAAGTCCTGGTTACAGTAATCTGCTTGTGAAAGTAGCACGAGAAATGAGTGTCGTTTTACAGCACAGAGTGTAGATAACCACTATCTACACTCATTACATTATATATAAAACTTGTTTTTTATTAACTTACATAAACAGTGATAAGCACTTACTGGAAAACTGTCCTACACCAGTTTCTGTACTTTCAGGTTGTATATTAATGTAAAACCATGCTAACCAGAAGGATAATGTCTTGCTCTGTTGTAGTGTGCTGTACGAGAGCTACATGTGATGCACCAATTGCACTAATTTGTAACTTTTACATTTCTACTCAGGAAATAAATTCGCTACGTCTAAAATTCTAAATTCAATACTGCCCTAGTTTCTATTTCCTTGCTGATCCTGTTTCCCTGTGTAATCTGTTTATTAGCCATTTCCATTTTCCATTTTCTCAGTTCAGCATCAGTTACTCTCCTTTACCTCACAACTACACCCTGTTTCTATTAACCACCTGCTCATCCTTCAGCAATCAATTATCCAGCTTGGATCTCTCTCAGTTAAGCCAGATTCAAGAGAGACCATGAATAACACAAATCGCAAAGAATGTTAAAATTATATGATTCATAATGAATCGGAATAGGTTCCAGAATTCGTAAATGATTCTTATTATATTCTTAGTCAATTTTTGCAATTTTTGGGCCATCTTAAATTCCTGGCAAAAGTTTTCAACTTCAGAAGCTAAAAAATCTCTTTTAATTCTTAATAAATTTGTAGGTTATTTTTAGGTATCGTAACCAAATCCTAATTGATTTGTAGGCGTTCCTATGTATTCTTTACGCAGGGATTTGTGAAACATTGTCTTGACCACTCATGGCCATTGTACCCCCCTAAAAGTGCCCAAATCTCTCTTCTGCCCTCGAAGAAAATGTAAAAATTAGAATTTAGGAAAATGGTTAAAGAAGTGATGAGTGGCTGAGATCTTGCTCGAGTTGTGCGTAAGTAATATGGCGGTATACTGGTAAACAAACACAACAGAACTCAGGTAAAACAAGCCAATAAATTCAATCTAAACATAGAAACAAATAAAATACTAACCATTGTCTCATATTTTCCCAATAAAATAAACTGGATGAGGAAACCTTGGACAGCCTGGAGAGCTACGTGGACGAATGTTTTGATAACACTGTAATGGGCAAGCCACAAAAATCTCCCCCTATGGTCACACCAACATCAAAACGCACAGTGCTCAGCCAGCACCTCCACTATCTCTCCAGAGAAAAGCTACGCTGATGTCCTGGACTCTATCGACAAGAAGCTAACCAGCTTGGATGCTTGTCTCGCCCTGGTGGAATTTCACAGGGAATTTCAAACTCTGAGGGAGTCTCTGGAGTTTAGCCAGGAATAACTCGCTTCGCTCACAGCTGAGAACCAAACGCTGAGGGATAGCGTGAAAACACTTAAACACTGGAATGACGCAGCTGTCCAGAGAAATTAAAAATAAATGAAGGAGACCAACTTTGATATACTGGCTCAGGGCATGCGGGACAACCTTGTCTTCTCCAGCATCCCAGAATGGGCAGAGGAGGACACCGAATACACAATCTGTGAATTTCTCCAATGTTAGCTGAAACTCCCAAGTGACGAGGTAAAAAACATCACTTTAATGTTCACCGGCTCGGATGTAAGATGCCCGACCACAACCAACTTTGACCAATTGTAGCAAAATTCGAGCACTATGGGCAAAAAGAGCAAGTCAGAGGTCAGGGCAGAGAGATTCAAGGAATGAACTTTAGCGTAATGACCAGTTCCCAAAGGAGATGCTCGATCGGAGGCGAGTGGTTTTATTAACAGCAGGTTAATCTAAAACATGTAACACTGGTTAGGTAACAGGTTAGATAACTGGCAAATATAATCTAATGTAAAGCACAACTCAGCATGATTTTTATATTGTTTGATGTGGGCGGGCCCAAGGCTGGGCTTTTGGTTATCTGCTCCTTTTTCTCTCCTCTCATCTACCTCTCATTTACTCTCGTTACCACACCTCTCTGTCAGTCTTTTTTGTCACACACAAACATGGACACTCACACACACACATATATTTCTTAACATAACCTTATATCTCTCACACCCTCTTACCCCCAGCACCCTCTCAATTTTCTGTCTTTTTCTCTGCTATATCTCTGCATCTGGACTTCAGACAACCCCAAGCACTAACTATGATTTCACTTGGGTCTATCTGTTTCTATGGTGACGTGCGCTGTCCAACTTTAGTGACACACACACAACTATGGGCACACTAAGGTTTGTCACATGGAATGTGCATGGAGCCGGCAGCAGCGAGAAAAAGTTAAACATTTTTAATCAGTTTAAAAGACTACAGGCAGACATTGTCTTATTACAAGAGATTCATAAATCTGCCACAGCTGCAAATGATCTTAAATAACCTGAGTTTCCTAATTTGTTTTCTGCCTGCTATAATTCTAGGCAAAGGGGAGTAGCAATCTTAATTCACAAAAATATTAACTTTACAGTATTAGACACAGTTACAGATCCAGAGGGTGGATTTATTATAATAAAAATATCTATACACAACCAAAAGATAGGTATTGTCAGTACAATATATGCCCAAAATGTTGATGACCCCCCCATTCGTCCATTCTTTTTTTCTGCACTGTCTAAACACTTGGATTGCTCACTTCTTCTTGGGGGCGATCTCAACTTTGGTCTAAATGAAGAAATAGACAGGCTGAGCACAACAGGGATTTAGCGCAGTTGGCAATCAATACATATTGTTAAACAGTACATGAGCGATTACGGACTTTGCAATGCATGGCAATCTCTTCACCCTAATCACAGAGAATATCCTTTCTTCTCACATGTCCATCACTCTTACTCTTGTCTGGATTATTTCTTAGCAGGTCGTTGTTGAATTACATTTCAGACACTGAGATACACCCTCAAGCTGTCAGCGATCTTGCTCCCGTCTCCTTAACTCTAGTAAAGAAAACCCACAAAGCAAAAACTGGAGGTTTAATACATCATTGCTTAAGGATGAAGAATTTATCAACTATTTTAAAGAAGAGTAGACTTCATATTTGGAGATTAATGACCTCCCGGGGACATCAACATCTGTTCTCTGGGAGGCAGGGAAAGCAGTGATGAGAGGTGAAATAATCTCATTCTCATCACATAAGAAGAAACAAGAAAACAAACGTATTCAGGAATTAGAAGAAACCATTAAAACTGTTAGAAGCCAAACTAGAATTAAATGAAATTATTGACAAAAAACCCAGCTCTTAGTGCAAAGACTTTGAATAGAAAACTTTAAACATGGCAATAAATCCGGTAGCTTTTTAGCTATCCAGCCAAAAATAAATAAAGAAAAGACAACTATATTTGCTGTTAAAGACTCAAGAGGGAATACAGTTTATGATCCTGAAAGAATAAACAACACTTTCAGAGATTTTTACAAACTTTATACTCACCACAGATAGACCCGTCAGATAACGACACTGATCATTTTCTGGATAAAGTAACACTTTAAAACCCATCAGATAATCAAGAGATGGCCCTGGATGTACCACTGACTTCAGCTGAAATCCAAGAAGCTCTCATAAGCATGCCCAATAAAAAGGCTCCAGGCACAGACGGATTCCCAACAGAGTTCTACAAAGAATTCTGGAATATTTTGGCCCAATATCCCAAAGAATGTTTCAGGAAACCTGAAGAAAATGGCAAACTCCTGCCAAATATAAATTCTGCCAACATCACTTTCATGTTAAAACCAGGAAAAGACCCATTACTTCCTGCCAGCTATCGTCCCATATCCCTTATTAACGTTGATCTCAAAATAATATGTAAAGCCCTCGCAAAAAGACCAGAAAGGTAACTCCTCTCATAAAACATCCTGACCAAACTGGTTTTATAAAAAGGAGGCATTCATCCACAAATTCACGAAGATTACTTAATTCAATAGACTATTCCTACAGTAAAAATATTGAGACCAATATATTATCTCTAGATACAGAAAAAGCATTTGATAGAGTTAACTGGAAATTCTTGTTTGTAACCTTGACTAAATTTGGTTTTGGAAACAAACTGGTTAAAAATATACAGTTCCCCAGTGGCATGTATCAAGACAAACAACCAAACATCTTCCAGCTTCTATCTTCAGAGGGGCACCAGGCAGGGATGCCCACTTTCCCCCTCATCATTTGCAATTTTTATTGAACCGCTAGCAGCAGCAATCAGGCAAACTAAAGATATTAATGGCATACAATGCATGAATATTGAACATAAAATCAGTCTTTATGCAGATGATGTATTACTCTATCTCCAGCATTCGCAAACCTCTGTCTCTCAGGTAATTGGATTGATAAATTATTTCTCAAGAATTTCGGATTATTCTATAAAATGGTTGAAATTGACAGTTCTTCCAATTAACTGTTCTTTCCACTATTCCTTTAATACACAACTACAGTCAGGGAATATTACATACTTGGGTATTAATGTTTCTCCTAGATTGGCAGACTTAACAAAACAAAACCACATCCAGCTTTAAAAAAAGTGTAAGATGATCTCGCTAGATGGAAATCTCTACCCATATCACTCATGGGCAGGGTTGCTTCAATAAAAATTATGGTCTTGCCAAAAATCAATTACTTATTCTCAATGATTCCAAATAAACCATCATCTGACTGGTTTAGATCTCTGGACTCCTCCATCACTAAATGTCTTTGGAAAGCTAAACCCCCCGCGTAAGCTTAAAAACGCTACTAAAGACAAAAGATAAACGATGACTAAATCTGCCTAACTTTCATTATTACTTATTAGCCAACAGGCTACAATACATCTCAAAATTGTTTAAACACAGTCCTGTAGATGAACCCTGGCTAGACGTAGAACAGACATTATGCAATAATATTAAGATTTCAGATCTACCATTTAATAGCGCAAATATAAAACGACATGTATGCTTGAAAAGCCTCGATATCAGCACCTCTCTGACAGCATGGTGGAAATATCTAAAAATGACAGTGTCCTCACTAATCCCATCCAGACGTACACCCATCTGGAACAACCCTGACATTCTACAAAAAACTCTATAATAAAAATAAATGTAGGCTTAAAAATGTTTGGTATACAAATGCCATGAAGTGCACTAGAGTTCCTGTTAAAAGGGAGTTTTTCCTCTCCACTGTCGCTACATGCATGCTCAGTATGAGGGATTGCTGCAAAGTCAACGCCAGTGACTGTCCACTGTCTCTACATGCTCATCCGGGAGGAGTGAATGCTGCATGTCACTGACTGGATGCAATCTGCTGGGTTTCCTTAGATAGACAAACATTTTATCCAATTTGAATAAATAACAGAATCTGACTGCACTGTTCAATGATTCAGATTAATTGTAATGCATGTACCTGACTTTTGTGAAGTGCCTTGAGACGACATGTGTTGTGAATTGGCGCTATATAAATAAACTGAATTGAAATTGAAAATTGAATTTTAAAATGACTAGTAACCCCAAATCGGTATATAGAGTATACTATACAGGTCAGTGGATGTTCAGGATGGGTTTTGAACCATCTAATAGTTGCTTACACTGCACAGGCAATATACATGACAATTACCTCCACGCACTATGGTTATGTTTGCCTGTTCAGAGCTTCTGGTGCCTGATAAGTGAACATTTTAAAGTGTCTGAGATATAATATTTCACATTCAATTCAATTCAATTCTTCCCCCTCAGTTTGGTTGTTGAGCAACTTAGATGATGTGACCATACAGACAAATTCAGTTCACACGGTTTTCATTGCCTTATGTTCTGCCAAGGAGATTATCCTCATGAATTGGAAAAATAAAAACCTTTTAAATATTAACCAGTATAGAAACCTTCTGTTGGATTATATATGTCTTGAGATAGCCTCTGCCTCCACATCAGATCAATCTCTCTGAGCTCCTTTAATCGACTCCATCACCTAGTGGGGGTGGGGCACCTTTGGCTTCATCCAGGCCGTTGCGGTGGATGCGGGGGATGTCTGGGTTTGGGGCATTTGGGGTATTCCTGGGCTGGGGTCACTGGATGGTCTGGCATTGGGGGCTGTTGCCCCAACCGGGGTGGGGCTTTGGTGGCTCTGTGGCACGACATCTGGTGGCTGCATGCGATGCTTTTGGGGAGCCTGTGCCAGTGGACATAGGTTACTGGCTTGGTGCAGTGCTGCTCATGGGCGGGTCTGGGGTGGGCTTGGGGGCTCTGGGTTCCAGGGGCATGTCGCCTCCAGGCTGGGGTCCTGGCTGCGCCTGGGGGGCTTGGGTCCTGGCGGGTATGTTGCTGGGGTTTTGGGCTGGTGCATGCTCTGGTACCCGGTCCTGGCCCGGGGGCCTTCAGTGCATTGGTGGGCTTAGGGGCCTCCTAAACTGGCGGGTAGGTACCATTTCATTGCAGGTGCTCTCTCCTTCAAGGAGTGCATTCTGCTGGCAGGGTCTGTGGGAGGAGGTGAGGTCAGTCTGGGTTTCTAAGGTCTTATGTGTTCTGGGAGTTTTTCGAATGGGTGGGTGTAGGTTTTCTTCTGGGGTGGAGGTGGGTGGTTGGGCTTGGATGGGGATAGGCATCGTTTGGACCTGGGTGGTTCCGGTTGGAATTCTGGTTCTTTGTCTGGCTTCCGGTTCCTGATGCCGGTCCCGGTTCTGTCTGGGGGAGGGGTGTTGGAGGGGACAGCATGGTTTGGGTGGGCGGGCTGGCCGGGGTTAATCTCGGGGTGGACTGGTCTCGGCTTCTCGGTGGGTTTTGGTTTTGGCTCTGTGGGCTCTCTGCTTTTTGTGGGGTTCGGTGTGGGTTTTCTCACGGGGCTACTTCTGGCTAGGGTATGGGTGTCGGGCAGTCTCTGGTCTGGATGCTGTGGGCCTTCTTTTCGCGGGGGTGCGCTTTGTTTTTGGAGAGCTGGTGGAAGTGTGTTTGCACAGTGTGGGATTTGTGGATGGCTTTTGTTCCATAAAAGCCATCCACAGCCTGGCCCCTGCCTGGGTGCCGGGCTGTGGTTGGCGGTCGAGTGGGTGGGGCGGTCATGAAATTCATGACAGGGACTTTATTTTGCCCATAAAAAAGTAACTAAGTAACTTTTACCTAAAGTAAAGTTTTAATTAGGTAATTTTTTACATTTATTTGAGTAACATTTTATACTGGTAACTTTACTAGTATTTAAGTAAAATGCTATGAAAGTAACTGTACACCTACTTGAGTACATTATTTTTGTACCCTTTCTACCTGAAAGCAAGGTGAAGTAAAGATGCTGGAGAGTGATAAGATTATAGATGGTGAAGCAGAAAAGAGTCCATTGCTGCAGAGGTTACTCATACAGTGAACAATGTAGGTGCACAGATACAGCAGCTTTCCAGGTTTTCTTCTGCTCTATGTCGGGTTCAAGTTGTTAAGTTTTGGAAGTAATTTTGTTGAAAGGCAAGAAACTATGTGGCTTTGTTATAGTTTACCTTATAAGCTAAATATGTACACATAAATATTGTTGCTGTAAATTATATTGGCCATCTGAGAATAAAAATTGTCACATTAGCACTTGTCACTTTGTGTTTATATAAATTTATAGATTAAAATTTCAACCCAGCAGCTGAAAGTGAGACAGTCTGTCAGGAACTCCCAGGCCACTTTTTTTCCCCAGTCTGGCCCTGGTCTCAGCTGCTCATTTCACCTAATTGCTTTCAATTGCTTTCCATAACTTTTCTCCACCCTTGCCCCAGTAGATATACTCTGTGGCTATTCCGTTAAACTGTTTCTTACATCTTCCATGTCCTCGGTCTCCAAGAAGCTCGGTTTATAGGTTTTTGACTACATTAATCATTAAATCTTTGTACTTACTATGCGGCTCCCGAGTTCCTGTCTGCGTTTTGGTCCATCTCACCATAAACCTTTGAAACCTTTTAGTAAACACTATTTATTTGTTGCATGCCTGCTATCTGCATTTGTGTCACCACATTTCAACATCATGTTTCTTGTGTTCTCTAAAATGCCTTCTAGGTACAAAGATTTTGTATTTTCTTTAAATGTTACATTGAAAACATAGTTATTTGAGTAGAAATGCAGATAACAGTCAGCAGAGATTAGCAGGTCATAGCCTTGTTATACACCCGAAGTTTAGCTAAATAAAATAGCATCAGTTTCTTATCACTGCTCCAGTTATGACTTATTCACCCTCTAGAAAATGAGAGTAGATATACCTACCCAAAATGTTGTTGACATATTAAATCATATGATAATTATTTAATGTTCACAAACATTTACATAATATATATGCCTCTTAAATAAAATTAGGAGTAAAGGTATATTTCTTTCGTCATGAAAAGAAGAATAACAATGTTCCCACCTTATCCTCTCCTAATCCTTCAGTTTGATAGTTTATTAGATGCTCTTTAGTGTCAAATGGCAGATCACTAAATTGGTCTGAGAAGATGGTGTTTGCTCCTCCACACTGACAAAACACCAGTAGCAGAGGTATCACTGCAAAAAAAAGAAAAACGTTCTGATAAATGTAAAAATTTCCTAATATGATAGACAACCATATATATATCTATATATATCTATATATATAGATATATATATATATATCTATATATGTAGATATATATATCCTGCTTCCTCTTGCATCCACAGTTAATCCTGTTGGATGTGGTTCGTCCTTCTTGGTGATATGCTGACATTACCCTGGATACCAAGGCTCTTGATACATCACAAAGACTTGCTGTCTTGGTCACAGATACGCCAGCAAGACGTGCACCAACAATTTATCCTCTTTTGAACTCTGGTATGTCACCCATAATGTTGTGTGCATATTAATATTTTGAGCAAAACTGTGCTCTTACCCTGCCAATTGAACCTTCAAACTCTGCTCTTACTGGTGCAATGTGCAATCAATGAAAACTGGCTACCAGGCTGGACCAAATATATATGTATATATATAATATATAATATATATATATATATATATATATATATATATATATATATATATATATATATATATATATATATATAATATATATTATATATATATATATTACTGTTGGATGTATATATATTCCACTTTTCAGCTTTTGAGCTCCAAAGCAACAAGGGGGAAGATTTGTGACCCCAAGCATCAATCAAGTATAAAAGCATTTCTAGTAAGTCAGTTAAACAGGCGTGTCATGACATAAACGGCTTCATCAAATCAATGTTTGATCTTTCTCAAACTAATCACTTTTGTGTGGTTTAACGTTCATACCAAAAATGTTTTCATCACTAGCATTTTTGAAGAAGATTTCAGGAGTCCAGACCCCAACTTTACAAAGCACTGCTTTGAATGATCATGATCAAATTAGAGATGTGTTGCTGCTATAAACCGAGAGACGGCTGACTTTTTGTTTTTCCTACAAATTGTTTGGCCTTCAATGTGTGATCATTTTTTGGTCCTACTATGAAAAAGTATTAGTTTGTCACCTTGTCAACCACCCCTCCTTGAACCGCCACCTTAATGTGGTGGAGGGGTTTAAGTGCTCGAATGATCCTGGAGGCTATGTTGTCTGGGGATTAAATGCCCCTGGTAGGGTCTCCCATGGCAAACAAGCTCTATGTGATGGGTCAGACAAAGAGCGGTTCAAGACACCTTCATGAGGACAACAAAATCAAGGCGGAGCCGGGTCCCACCCTGGAGCCAGGCCTAGGGTTGGGACTCGTTGGAGAGCACCTGGTGGCTGGGTTGCTCCTCGCGGGACCTGGCCGGGCCAAACCTGAACGAAGGACGCAAGGCCTTCCCCCAGTGGGCCCACCACCTGCAAGGGAACCATAAGGGACCGGTGCAAAGAGGATTGGGCTGCGGACAAAGGTGGAGACCTCGGCGGCCTGATCTCCGGATGCTTAGACTGGTTCTAGGGATGTGGAATGTCACCCCACTGGGGGGAAGGAGCCTGAGCTTGTGCTGGAGGTTGAGAGATATCGACTAGAAATAGTTGGGCTCACCTCTACGGACAGCGCGGGCTCTGGAACCAATCTCCTCGAGAGGGGCTGGACTCTCTTCCACTCTGGAGTGGCCCATGGGGAGAGGTGGCGGGCTGGGGTGGGTTTGCTTGTTGCCCCCCAGCTCAGCCATCTCATGTTAGGGGTTATCCCAGTTGATGAGAGGGTCACATCCCTTCGCCTTCGGGTTAGGGACAGGGACAGGTCTCTTGACTGTCGTTTCGGCCTACGGGCCGAGCAGTAGTGCAGAGTACCCGGCCTTCTGGGCGTCCCTGTCGGGGGTGCTTGATAGTGCCCCTCCCGGGGCATTATTCTGCTGGGGGACGCCCATGTGGGAAATGATGGTGACACCTGGAGAGGCATGATCAGGATGAATGGCCTCCCCGATTTGAATCCGAGTGGTGTTTTCTTATTAGACTTCTGTGCTGGTCACAGATTGTCCATAATGAACACCATGTTCAAGCATAAGGGTGTCCATTAGTGCACTTGGCACCAGGACACCCTAGGCAGGATGTCGATAATCGACTTTGTTGTCGTGTCGTAAGACCTTCGGCCGCATGTTTTGGACACTCGGGTGAAGAGAGGGGCTGAGCTGTCCACTGATCACTACCTGGTGGTGAGTTCGATCCACTGGAAGAGGAGTAAGCCGGACAGACTTGGCAGGCCCAAGCGCACAGTGAGGGTCTGTTGGGAACGTCTGGCAGAGCCCTCGGCCAGGGATGTATTCCACTCCCACTTCCGGGAGAGCTTCGGCCAGATTCCGGGGGATGTTGGAGACATAGAGTCTGAGTGGACCATGTTCTCCGCATCTATTGTCGATGCTGCTCCCCTTATCTGTGGCCGTAAGGTCTGCGGTGCCTGTCACGGTCGCAATCCCTGAACCCGTTGATCGACACCGGCATTAAGGGGTGCTGTAAAGCTGAAGAAGGAGTCCTATCAGCTATGGTTGGCTTGTGGGACTCCCGAGGCGGCTGATGGGTACCGTGAGGCAAAGTGTGCCGTGGCCCGGACTGTGGCAGAGGCAAAAACTCGGGCCTGGGAGGAGTTCATTGAGGCCATGGAGAAGGACTACCGGTTGGCCTTAAAGCGATTCTGGCAAACCGTCAGGCGCCTATGGAGGAGGAAGCAGTGCTTCGTCAACACTGTTTACAGTGTGGGTGGGGAGCTGCTAACCTCGACTGGGGATATTATCGGGTGGCGGAAAGAAGAAGTACTTCGAGGATCTCCTCAATCCTGCTGTCACGCTTTCCCTAGTGGAAGCAGAGGCTGGGGACTCGGGGTTGGATTCTTTCATCACCCAGACTGAAGTCACCGAGGTGGTTAAAAAGCTCCGTGGTGGCAGGGCTTTTGGGGTGGATGAGTACCTCAAGTCTCTATATGTTGTGGGGATGTCATGGTTGACACGCCTCTTCAACATTGCGTGGCGGTCGGACACAGTGCCTCTGGACTGACTGACTGGGGTGGTGGTCCCCCTTCAAAAGAAGGGTGACCGGAGGGTGTGTTCCAACTATAGGGGGATCACACTCATCAGCCTCCCTGGTAAGGCCAACGCCAGGGTATTGGAGAGGAGAGTCTGGCTGATAGTCGAACCTCAGCTTCAGGAGGAGCAGTGTGGTTTTTGTTCTGGCCGTGGAACACTGGACCAGCTCTACACCCTCTGCAGAGTACTTGAGGGTTCATGGGAGTTCGCCCAACTGGTCCACACGTGTTTTGTGGATCTGGAAAAGGCATTCGACTATGTCCCTCGTTGTGTCCTGTGGGGAATGCTCCAGGAGTATGGAGTCGGGGGCCCTTTTTTAGGGGCCATCCGGTCTCTGTACAAGCAGAGCAGGAGTTTGGTCCGCATTGCCGGCACTAAGTCGGACCTGTTCCCAGTGCATGTTGGACTCCGGCAGGGCTGCCTTTTGTCACCAGTCCTGTTCATAACTTTTATGGACAGGATTTCTAGGCACAGCCATGGGCCAGAGGGGGTCTGGTTTAGGGACCAGTGGATTTCGTCTCTTCTTTTTCGCAGATGATGTGGTCTTGCTGGCCCCTCTAGCCAAGATCTACAGCATGTGCTGGGGCGGTTTGCAGCCAAGTGTGAAGCGGCTGGGATGAAGATCAGCTCCTCTAAGTCCGAGGCCACGGTTCTTGACCGGAAAAGGGTGGCTTGCCCTCTTCAGGTTGGAGGGGAGGTCCTGCCTCAAGTGGAAGAGTTTAAGAATCTTGGGGTCTTGTCCATGAGTGAGGGGAGAATGGAGCGGGAGATCAACAGATGGATCAGTGCGGCTGCTGCAGTAATGGGGACGGTGTACCAGTCGTTGTGGTGAAGAGAGAGCTGAGCCGAAAAGCGAAGCTCTCGATTTACCGGTCGGTCTACGTTCCTACCCTCACCTATGGCCGTGAACTTTGGGTCGTGACCAAAGGAACGAGATCCTGGATACAAGTGGCTTAAATGAGCTTCCTCCGTAGGGTGGCCGGGACTTCCCTTAGAAATAGGGTGAGGAGCTCGGCCATCTGGGAGGAGCTCGGAGTAGAGCCACTGCTCCTCCACGTCGAGAGGAGCCAGTTAGGGTGGCTTGGGCATCTATACCGGATGCCTCCTGGACACCTTCCTCGGGAGGTGTTCCAGGCACGCCCTACTGGAAAAACGCCCAGAGGACAGCCCAGGACACGCTAGAGGGACTAAGTCTCTCGGCAGGCCTGGGAACGCCTTGGGATTCCCCCAGACAAGGTGTCTGGGGAGAGGGACGTCTGTTTGTCTCTAATGAGTCTGCTGCCCCCGCGACCTGGTTATGGATGAAGCGGAAGACGACGAGTACAAATCCGAATACCTTGTCAAACAGTGTATTTTTTTATTTCAGAAAGATTTGGATGTTTTTTAAATCAATGCTCATTTCAATGCTTAATTCATCTTAATTCTGATTTGTATTTGTTCGTGTTTTAATATGAGTTGTTTGATACAAAGAGGTCTATGTTTGTATTGAACAGAACTTACTCAGCAATAAGCACATAGCTGCTATGAGTGGGCCAATGGCCTGTGTAGAGAAGTCAGATGAACTGGCTTGTTTTCTGGTTGCCTTTGATCTGCAGTCTTCTTTTCCCACACAGGTACAGACATCCACAGTAAACACCTCATTCCCATGGCAGGACAGACCCTGAGCATCCTTCACCTCTACTTGGAGGTTGTATGTGCCAGGCCACAATGCCTCGTGAGAATGAAGAGCAGCTGTTGTTTCTGCAGACAAGAATGCCAAACACAGAGTTTATTATTTCTCTTGTTTTTTTTCACAATTCTGCTCCCAAGTTAGGACAGAAAGTGGTCTCATTGCACCTAACAGTAATGTTCTTGGTTGAGAAGGGTTTCTAAATCTCTACTAGATCAGGATATGTTGGTACTAAACCCTCAAAATCTAAGAAAATAAGTTGCTATCAATGGAAATATAACTTTATTTTATTTATTTTCTTTGTAGCTAATGATGTGGATGACAATAGGTATTTGGCAAGGTATGTTTTATATATGGCACAAAAAAGTACTGGGCAAAAGTTTTAGGCAGGTGTGAAAAAACAAAGAATGCTTTCAGAAATATAAATTATGATTGTGTATTTTTGTCAATTTACAAAATACTAAGTAAACAAACCCAAACATACAGCCAAAGTCATATAGAACTATCTTCAGCCTAAAGAAGAACAAGCCTTACTGGAAGTGATGGTATGACCCCCACAGAGCCCTGATCTCAACATCATCGAGTGTGTCTGAGATTACATGAAGAGACAGACGGATGTGAGAAGGCCTACAGAAGATCTGTGGTTAGTTCTCCAAGATGTTTGGAACAACCTACCAGCCGAGCTCCTTCAAAAACTGTGTGCAAGTGTACCTAGAAGAATTGATGCTGTTTTGAAGGCAAAGGGGGGTCACCCCAAATATTTATTTGATTTAGATGTCTCTTTTGTTCAGTCACTGCATTTTTTTGTTTGATGTGAATAAATGATTATCACTTGCATTTTTGAAAGCATTCTTTGTTCACAGCATTTTTTCACGCCTGCCTAAGACTTTTGCACAGTACTGTATATACAGCCCCCTCCACAAAGTATTGCCCCCCTGCTAAAGATGTGTTAATGGCATGGAATGTGATTCAGCTTTTATTTCTACTCATATTGCTGAGAAACTTAAGTCTGATCTTAATGCTTCTTTTCCAGGTTGTACCAATTTACCTATTTTACATTTCACATACTACACCACAACATGGGCCTTTAAGAGTTTCAAAAGGTACATATTAACATCATACTTAATTTTCCAAAACATAAAGTAAAGGTGCTCATGGGTGAGGCGGGTTATAAACCCTGGACAAGTATCTCAGACTCTAGAGGCATCAGTTAGCAAACATTACACAATTTTTAACGTCATGACAGAATAGGACTGGACAAGTGTGATGTGTTTGGAAGAGTTGACTGACAAAGCGTTTTTCCTCCAACCAAGAATATGGCAGCAAAACTTTAGGTTGGTAAAGTTTAATCTGACTTAGCATAAAGACTTCTGGAACAAACAGTATATCAGCAAAAACACCTTATACCAACCATTAGAGCTGATTTTGGCTTGTTTTGCAACCAGCAGAGAGGAGCACTGTGCAGCCATTGAACTGACCATGGTTTCCAATGTATATCAAAATATTCAAAAGATAAATGAGGCTTTCTGTATTACAATCAGCCCAGTCAAAGTCTAGACTTCAACCTGATTCAAATATTTTGGCATGCTTTGCATTGGCAAATTTTCAAACTTTAATGAACTGAGGAAATGTTTGAATAAAGAGTGGGAACAAATTCCCTCCACAATCAGATGGATAAGTTCGTAGAGACAGTTATTGCTACTACCTATAGTTTTATATGTTAATTTATGATGGGGATGTACTTAGTTTTTCACACATCACTTTTTCATTCCAGCTTTGATTTTTTTTAACGACTGTGACATTTGTTACGGTTTTCTAAAACTCAGGTTAGATAACTTACATTTAAACAATGGGGAAACAATATCATTATACTATGCCCCGATATGTTAAACCCTAAACCTGAAAAAGGGTGTACTTTCTTTTTTCATGACTGCATATGTTTCCTTTATGATCAGGTTTTTATTGTTCACAAATTTTTTGTTGACTAAAATAAAGTCCTTTTCTTACTTACCATTGATGACTTCTATATCCCACTTGCCTTGAGTACCTTCAGGTATGATTTGAAAAGTGAATGGAGCAGCATTTGGACTGACATCTTCATCAAACCCAGTAACATACACAGTCTTTTCATCAGAGCATAGACTGCTGTAAGCAGTGGTCAAAGTGGGACAGTGGTCATTGGAGTCAGTGACTTGAATGGCTATTGTTCCTGTGGCTGTCTTTGCTGGCATGTCTGTGGATGGCAAGAGCTTAGTTTAATATCAGACAGAGGGACTGATTCCATAACAATGAACTGCACTTGCTTTCAGCACTACATTTTGTGCATAATCTGTCACCGCTCTTTATGACAACTCAACATTTCATGCACAAAGCAAATAGCACCAATAATATGCTGAATGGTGACTGTTGTGTCTATCCTCACAAGCAAGGTCGGGACTTCCATGAACCTCTGCAACATAAGTGCCAAAGGACAGTTGTTTACTTTGCATGAAAAGGGAGACAGTTCAACAGAAGCGAAGTGTAGCATTTTTTTTTTTAACCAAGCAGCTGGTCTCATAGAAATTGTTGAGAACTTTCAAAGAAAATATATCAAGGAAAAAAAAATCTGATTGTAGTAGTGTTTCTGCAGTAGCCAGGCTAATCATACTTGTCGTTTAGGTATCCAGACCATTATCCTAGTAGCCTGGGCAATCTCCCCTCTTTTCCACTTTCGAAAACATTTAATCAACAAGAGGTTTGGTCACAAGCAAAAACACATTTTGGCCTTTCTGTACTATGTAAAGCAAGTAAAACATAATACAGCACCTCTCCATGCAAATGCCTCAAAAACCAATACTAGGCTTTGAGGTGAGCTTGACTCCATCAGCCGGTATCTTCCAACTTCTGTCATTAATTTTCTGAACTCCACTGAATTTAACTCTCCTTTGTCTTTGTGTCTGTTATTGTATTATTTGAATTTGTTTAGCTTTTCTGTGTGTGCATATTCCCCTGATTTGTCCTTGTATTGACAGTTGCCCAGATTTTTCTGAACATTGGTTGTGTTGGAGGTGTCTTGTTATGAAGTCATTTGTCTCCACTGCCACTGGTCACCCTGTGGCTGCTTGGATTGGTACGTATCTGAATAAAAGTGAATATTATTTGAATGCTGGCATCCTTAGTTAAACGGCTCTGTCCTTCTTTATGTTTCTGTAATGAATCAAATTTGTTTGTTTTGACTGGATTAAATTAGACTTTCTGGAATTAGATTTTAATCTGAACCTGACTGTAATGGGTTAAATGGTCCTGCAAATGTGTTGGAATAAACGAGCATGGATGAAATTATTTAAACAGAATTAGACTGCATGTAAAAACACTTAATTTGATGCATTCCTTTCTTGAAAGGTGCTGCAAAGATCACTTTGTTGGGAACCCCTACTATGAAAATATACCAAACTGAAACTGTACTTAAACAAAAATTGCTATTTAGTGTCCCATACTGCATCCCATGTCCCAGAAGCCAGGTTTAGGATTTGGAGATTGGACTCATCGGTACCCACTCAGTCTTAATGTGACATGGTTCCAATTATCAAAGCCCATCTATAGTAAATTTATTGGCTTGACAGACAGTGCTTCAAAATACATGTAAACTAGAGAAATTAAAAAGTGCAGATAAAGCTAGTTAATAACACATTAAACAGAAGACAGAAGCTAGTGATATGAAAAGGCATTTACCCACAAATATCTAGTTTTTGCTCTTTTTTTAAGGTTAAGGTGGCGGTTCCCCTCCTCGAACCGCCACATTAATGTGGTGGAGGGGTTTGAGTGTGCGAATGATCCTGGAGGCTATGTTGTCTGGGGCTTAAATGCCCCTGGTAGGCACTCCCATGGCAAACAGGCTCTAGGTGACAGGTCAGACAAAGAGCAGTTCAAGACACCTTCATGAGGACTATAAAATCGAGGCACGCGGAGCCAGGGTCTCACCCTGGAGCCAGGCCTGGGGTCGGGACTTGTTGGAGAGTGCCTGGTGGCTGGGTTGCTACTCGCGGGACCCGGCCTGGCCAAGCCCAAACGAGAGACGCGAGGGCATCCCCCAGTGGACACCTCGACGGCCTGATCTCCAGATGCTTAGGCTGGCTCTAGGGACGTGGAATGTCACCTCGCTTGGGGGGGAAGGAGCCTGAGCTTGTGCGGGAGGTTGAGAGATATCGACTAGAAATAGTTGGGCTCGCCTCCACGCACAGCCTGGGCTCTGGAACCCATCTCCTCGAGAGGGGCTGGACTCCCTTCTACTCTGGAGTGGTCCACAGAGAGAGGTGGGGTGGGTTTGCTTGTTGCCCCCCAGCTCAGCCGTCTCACGAACACCATGTTCAAGCATAAGGGTGTTCATCAGTGCACTTGGCACCAGGACACCCTAGGCAGAATGTTGATGATCAACTTTGTTGTCGTGCCGTAAGACCTTCGGCCGCATGTTTTGGACACTCGGGTGAAGAGAGGGGCTGAGCTGTCCACTGATCACCACCTGGTGGTGAGTTGGATCTGCTGGAAGAGGAGTAAGCCGAAGAGACTTGGCAGGCGAAAGCGCATAGTGAGGGTCTGTTGGGAACGTCTGGCAGAACCTTCGGCCAGGAATGTATTCAATTCCCACGTCCGGGAGAGCTTTGACCAGATTCTGGGGGATGTTGGAGACAAAGTCCAAGTGGACCGTGTTCGCCGCATCTATTGTCGATGCTGCTGCCTGTAGCTGCAGCCGTAAGGTCTGCAGTGCCTGTCGCAGCAGCAATCCCCAAACCCGGTGGTGGACACCAGCAGGAAGGGACGCTGTCAAGCCTAAGAAGGAGTTCGGTGAGGCAAGGGAGAAGGACTACCAGTTGGCTTTAAAGCGATCCTTTCAAACCATCCAGCGCCTCAGGAGGAGGAAGCAGTGCTTCGCCAACACTGTTTACAGTGTGGGTGGGGAGCTGCTGACCTCGACTGGGGACATTATCGGGCGGTGGAAGGAGTACTTTGAGGATCTCCTCAATCCTGCCATTACGCATTCCCTGGTGAAAGCAGAGGCTGGGGACTCGTGATTAGACTCTTTCATCACCCAGGCTGAGGTCCCCGAGGTGGTTTTAAAGCTCCATGGTGGCAGGGCTTCGGGGGTGGATGAGATCTGCCTTAAGTACCTCAAGTCTCTGGATGTTGTGGGGCTGTCATGGTTGACGCGCCTCTTCAGCATTGCATGGCGCTAGGGGACAGTGCCTCTGGACTGGCAGACTGGGGTGGTGGTCCCCCTTCATAAGAAGGGTGACCGGAGGGTGTGTTCCAACTATAGGAGGATCACTCTCCCTAGCCTCCCTGGTAAGGCCTACGCCAGGGTATTGGAGAGGTCAGAAACAGATTATGGACATTGCCCTGTAGGATATTTTGCTAGAGAGCAGAGATCATGGTTCCATCAATAACAGCAAGTCTTCCAGGTCCTGAAAAACAACACAGCCCCAAGGTTTCACCACCATGTCTGAAATACTGTTAGTTTTACACCGGATATAACTGGATGCACACCTTCCAGAAAGTTAGACTTTAGTCTCATTAGTCCTCAGAATATTTTCCCAAAAGCTATAGGGATCATCAAGATATTTTAGATAAATGCTAGACTGGCTTTTGTGTTCTTTTGCTTCAGCAGTGGTTTTGACCATGGATCTTATGGAGTTTGCCTGTTCTCCCCCTGCATGTGTGGGTTCTCCCCAGGTACTCCGGCTTCCTCCCACAGTTCAAAAACATGACTGTTTGATAATTAGGTCTCTCTATATTGCCCTTAGGTGTGAATGAATGAGTGCATGGTTGTTTGTCCTGTGTGTTGCCCTGCGATAGACTGGCGACCTGTCCAGGGTGTACCCCAGCTCTTGCCCGTAGACTGCTGGAGATAGGCACCAGCTCCACCACGACCCACTATGGAAGAAGGGGGTATAGAAAATGGATGGATGGATGGATGGATGGATGGATGGAGCTCTCCTCATATATGCCATACATGGCCAGTTGGTCTTTCTTATTGTTGAATAAGGAACTCTGACCTTAACTGAGGCAAGTAAGGCCTGCAGAGCTTTAGATGTTGTTCTGTGTTCTTCCCCCTAAACCTCCTGAAAGGCCTTAATGTGCACTTGGAGTATTTTGGTAGGATGGTAACTCCTGAGAGGGTTCACAACTGCACCATGTTTTCTTCATTTGTGGGTAATGGCTTTAATTTTTTTTATTCAACATTTATTTCACCAGCTAAAATGTTTGAGAACCAGCTCTCATTTACAAACAATGACAGTTCAATGAGAGTCCCAAAGACTTAGAAATTGCTTTGTAACCCTTTCCAGCACGAAAGATGTCGATGTCTTTGTTTCTCCTCTGTTGTTGAATTTCTTTAGATCAGGAAAATGACCATTAATGTTTCACTTTTCTTTCCTATAGAAACTACTCCTTGATCAGTGCTTCTGTGTTCTCTTTGTGTCTCTGCTCTGTTCTCTCTAACCCCCAGTCGGTCGTGGCAGATGGCCGCTCACACGGGGCCTGGTTCTGCTGGAGGTTTCTTCCTGTTAAAAGGGAGTTTTTCCTCTCCACTGTCGCTACATGCATGCTCAGTATGAGGGATTGCTGCAAAGTCAACACAAGCGACTGTCCACGGTCATAGTTATTTTAAAATTGAGTAAAGGGGCAGTTCTATTTTCACATAGGGCCCTGATGATGCTTTACCCAAGCTTATTTCTTTGAATAAATTAAATCACCACTTTATTTTTGTCTGATATTAAAATTGTTTGATTATTTGAAACCTTTAGGTATGACATAAATGAGAAAATGGAGAAAATCTATAAGAGGTCAAATATTTTTTCAAAAAACTGTGTTAGATAAATTTTTCGTAAAGAAATGGATACTTGAGAAGTAGATACTTGCTTTTAATCATAATATTCACCTTTTGATATTGCCAAAATCTTGGCAAAATAGGTACCATTCTCCAGGAAGGGTGACTCTCTGTCTGGTAGTTTGTTGAGTTTAATCTCAGCTGTCTCTTCATCAATAGTAAACCAGTTATCTGGATCATAAGCTTTGGCGTAGCTGTAAAAAAGACACAATAAACAAGAAAATTAACACAGCTTTCTCAAAACAAAGCATGGTTTAGCATAATAAAAAATAATGTTTGCACTTTCTTTTGCTGGATGTTTGTGCATGCTCGGTATGAGGGATAGCTGCAAAATCAACGGCATATGCAAGGGATTGTCCACTGTTGCTACATTCTCAACCAGGAAGAGGAAATGCTGAAAGTCACCAACTTGACATAATCTGCAGGCTGTCCTTAGATAGAAAACTTTTTACCCAATTTGAATAATAAACTTTGCATTCGTTGATAACTAGGATCAATTGGAATTTATGTACCTGACTTGGAATCTGTTTGATTCGACTGAATATACTATGTAAAGTGCCTTGAAATGACGTGTTGTGAATTAGTGCTATATAACTGAATGGAATTGAATTATATAATGTATCTAAAACATGCAGCTCCAGCAATCAGTAGAAAGTTCATTAAGATAGCTAAGCAGCCCCCAAAAATTTACCAGCTTAGAGGTCTAGAGCCCCTTTTCCATGGACTCTACTTTGGCCAGGTCCACTCAACTCAAGCCATTTTGCAACTATTGGCATTATTGGCTTTTCTGGGCCTGTACTGGCTGTTTTGGTACCTGCTTGGCAGCAGGTCCCGTTGGGGCTGGCCAGGGTCGAAATTGGTGTGGTCAAACATATGAGTCTTAGAGCAGAAAAAACAATTGGCATTTTCCACACTCGCTACACCACAGGTAGGCCATCGACTCCAAGGAAGCCATGGAAAGTGGTGCATAACCATAAGACTTTGGATTTAGAAAAGCAAACAATCAGACTGGGGTCTCAAAAGTTTGAGAAGCAGCAAATATCCGTTCAGTTCCCACTTAGCATCTTAAAATACTAAGTTCAAATCCCATATCATAATAGCTCTTCTCTTGTCACAAGCTACTGACCAAAGAGGAAATAATCAGATACAGCTAAGGATTCACAATACTGTGGGTAAAAGGTTGGTTTAATTGATTTCTTGTTTTACAATTGAGTAAAACAAGAAATCACAGCTGGCATCTCATTTTGGCCCTCGGCTGCATGAACAGTCAGTAATGTTTAAAAGCAGGAAATAGTTGTTGCCTGAATTCCTATATGCTGTTTGCTTGTTAAAATCAACTTACATGTTATCAGGTTTTAGTGGTATCAGTATTGTTAAAGTGGCTGTGAATAATCCAACTAACCTGACATCATCAGCTGGTTTTCCTGTGTCTGGATCAACAGCTGGAAATGCAGCAATCACACCATCCTCTGGTGCCTCATTTGGATCCTCAGATACAGGTACTTTCTTGGTGTTGGGTATAAACGCAGGACCCTCGGGCACATTATTTATAGCTATTTTTATAGGATAGCTTTTTCCTGGTGCAGTTGGCTTAGGCTTGGGTCCTGGTCCTGGCCTAATGCCTGGCTTAAGCCCCACACCTACCCCAGGTCCAACACCAGGCTTAAGTCCAACTCCAGGGCCAGCTCCTGCCTGTGGTTTAAGGCCTGCATCCAGGCCTGCATCCAGTTCACCTTCAAGGTCAGCATCCACCCCAACATCCAAATCTACATTCAAATCCACATCCAAGCCCAGGTCTAGCCCCAGGTCAGCTCCTACATCTACACCAACTCCAACACCAGCTCCAACTCCGGCTCCAGCTCCAACCCCTGCTCCAGTAGCCAGAGGACCCCCTTCTCCAACCTGAACATCCACGTCCATTTGCACAGGGCCACCAACTACAAAAGGAGCTACATTTTCAATAATTAGGCCCAGCTCAAGATTCTGTACTTCTTCAAAATCCACTGCCTAATTGGTGCAGATGAAAAAGAAAACGGGGTTCAGAAATAAATTAACAGAAAAACACAAGAGGAACAAATAAGTATGAGTTCAACTGTACATAGCAAATTTGCAACACTTAAAGCTAATTAAAATACTGACATATTTAAAGTCAGAAAAAGAACAAGTACCTTAATCAGCTTCAGTATGCCCTCATTTGTTTCTTTGTCTGTTTCAATTGAAAACAGGTTGTCTTCATTTCCTTTGGCAATTGTAAACACAGTCAGCCAGTTGTCTGTGTGTGCAAGGTCTTTGTCCACAGCCTTGATTCTCATCACAACTACATCAGCAACATTTTCATCCACTGAGCCGGCGTACTGCAGAACAACCATAACTTTGTTATGAAGAAGTTTGAATTCATTTTTGTGACAGCAAATCAATTCTACTTTATTTATTAAACATAATCAAAAAACGAGTTGAACAAAGTTCTGTAATCCCAGTTTAATGACAAACAAAAAAATATTCAAATAATTTGCAAAAGACATGGAAAACAAGGAATATAAAAATCTGTAAAAAAAATATACTAAATACAAAAAAGATAAATCAGTTGAAAAGCAAAAAAAATAAATAAATGCAGTGAAAACAAACAAAACTACATGGGCCTTAAGGGTTTTTTTAAAAACCTCAATAAAGAGGGCACACTTGAGCGATAGCTTTTTCACAGTTTTGTGACTAAAACAGCAGACGGCACAATTTCCCTTACCGACCAATCTAGAAAGACTAACGTCTAAGAGGAGCTGTTCAGGTGACATACAAATTCTAGAATTAGAATAAGGAAAGAAAAGGCTCTGAATTGCATTGTGGTGCATAAACACACAGGATATTTTTAATAGCAACTTTAGAGTTAACAGGTAACAAATGAAGACATGCTAAAATAGGAATGATACTGACTCTTTTTGTCATAATCTACCTGTATTTGGGGTTTGGGGTTTTGAGTTCTGCTTACTTTACTTTTACTGCCGTGTTCTGCAATTGCTTTGTTTCAGTTTATTCAGGTTTTTTAGATTCATTCTGTTGTTTAGGTGATGGTTTCATCCCTGGTTTTATATTTTTGTAGTTTGCTTTCTCTCATAGATCTGTTTTCTCTCTGTTCGGGTTATTTTGGTAGGCTCATTGTTTACTTATTTCAGTTCACTTACATGTTCTCTATTACCTCCCTGCACTCCCTGCTCATTAGTGTTAATTAGTCACTCTCCTTCAGTTACCTTTAGTTTCTCACAGCGTGGGTTCTGGAACCCAGCTCCTTGAGACAGGCTGGACTCTCTTCTACTCTGGAGTAGCCCACGGGGAGAGGCGGCGTGCTGGGGTGGGTTTGCTCGTTGCCCCCCAGCTCAGCTGTCTCGTGTTGGGGTTTACCCCAGTGGATGAGAGGGTCGATTTCCTGTGCCTTTGGGTCAGGGACAGGTTTCTGACTGACGTTTCGGCCTACGGGCCGAGCGGTAGTGTGGAGTACCAGGCCTTCTTGGACTCCCTGTAGGGGGTGCTGCATAGTGCCCCTCCCAGGGACTCTGTTATTCTGCTGGGGGACTTCAACGCCCACGTGGGAAATGACAGTGACCCCTGGATAGGTGTGATTGGGAGGAATGGCCTCCTTGATCTGAATCCGAGTGGTGTTTCATTATTCATGATGATGATTTTGGAGAAAAAGGTGCAGATGGCGACTGTGATAATGATGTTGCTGAGGCTGAAGAAATCAAAGTAAAAGTCTCTGAAGCTGCTGCAGCAGACAAGGACATGGAAGCAGTAGATGATGAGAACATGGCTATGGAACTGCTGATCTTCAGAGACATGCTGATTCTTGCGGAGAAAGTGTCGGGCATCAAGCACCGGTTCTGGCTGCAAGAAGGGAGGGAGATGCCAGCATCCTTGGTGTCAGGCTGGAGTCCCATAGTAAGGAAGCAGAGGGGATCGGTGTTGTTGAGGGCTGGTTCTGGGAAAAGGGGCTGACAACCTTGAGCCCCGGAAAAGTGACTGCGACTAATACTAATATCCTCCATTCAAGGTATATTGTGCTGTGCCTCCTGGGAAAATTAGTCAAAGAGAATAAGCATTGTAACCCGTATCTGGGCCCTTAGTGTGGCTGGTTAATTCTTTCAGGAAGTGTGATTCTGGGAGACAGGCAAACAGGCAGGCAGGAGCAGCTCAGAGCAGCATCCCTGAATTACTTTTGTATATACTATTTTTTTATCAATATTGGACTTTTTGAAGATTCTAATATTCCTTACTTTTGAGTTTTTGAATGTTTTGAAACCCCTGGCATTTTGTGTATATGATATACTCAAGCTGATTTTTTTATCCAGGTAAAGACAAGTCCCAGATATTAAGACAGGTCTTTTGGCCTGTCTTAGTGCTACATTGTTCTCTATTGCCCATATATACTGTACTTACAATGGATAGATTGTTTTTGTTTAGGTTGTTTTCACTCTAAAACATAAACAAGTCTTGTTGCATTTAATCTTGTTACTTTTTACTTGGTTAGGCTTAGTTTCAACAATGGTCTTTACCTCAGATTTTTCTAGAGTGGGAGTGTTGTCATTGATGTCCAGGACTTGGATCTCCACAGTTCCTGTCCCCGTTTTCCCCCCCGGTGCACCTCCCATATCAGTTCCTTTAATAACAAGCTTGTAGAAGTCATGTGTCTGATAGAGAAAATAGAAGATCAAATGCATGAACACGTGAGAATAGCTGAATACCTTTCTTTATGCTTCATTCTATGGTTGCAAACCACAAGAAAGAGGAGCAGCTCAGATGTTGTTCTTAAGAAGGTGACCTATTATACTTCTTTCAAAAAAATTTGGAATAGGCCTTTGGGCTATACAAAACATGTTAATAACATTTTTCCCACAAAAATCATTCTCAGATAATGAGATTTCACCTCCTCAATTCCCCCTATTTTGAGCTCCTTTAAGAATGAGCTGTTTTAGGGGTCTGTCACCTTTATTTAAATTAGCTGTATCTGGCCGCACCCCCTGCACGGCCAGCACTTCCTACACATTAAAATGGCTGCCTGCAGATGCGCAACTGTACAGCCATACATCTGTTATTTGCAAATTTGTCACGAACAGTAGGGACTGAATTTTTCTTCAGTCTAAGTCTTTCTGCATATCCTGATGTGCACTGATGCGAGTTCTCAAGCAGTCCGTGGTGAAGTGATTCGCGCAAACTGTCTTCAGCAATGTGACACTGCCCATAAAAATAAAATGAAGCCATGAATCTCTGTTATCCGACAGTGGGAGAATGTGCATGGACACATGTGGGTCTTTGCAGCCAAAAACAGAACATCTGCCCTTAAGGGATAGCCATTGTAAAGCACTTGTAAGGTAAAACCAGCCTTCGAGACGCGATCCTACTGAAAATCAAGGGAGTGGACCACCGCTTCAGTTGCTACTCAGGGCCGGGACTCAGGTGACGTTGTTAGGTGCTAGTGTAATTGTAATGTTACAATTGCCGTTTCCAGAATTTTTTTTAAAAAAGATTCATTTATAGCCAAAAAATGGCTGAATGTTTTTTTGTGTGTTTGGACTGTTTGCAGAAGCATTAGAGACTCCAATGGTAGTACAAAAAAGATCAAAAAGTGAATTTTGCATAATAGGTCCCCTTCAAGAAGTTGCTGGTTGATTTTAAACAAGTTTAACGTGTGAATAACAAAGACTGATCATGACTTGTAGCTCTGAACAGAACATAAATTTGGCTTTACAACTTTAAATGTCAGAAATTTACTCATTGGTCTATAAAAACTACTTTGTATTATACATAAAACTGAAGCACATGTACAATGTGTGTTTTATTGAGTGAAGAGTACGCATTACCTCTCTGTCCAGTGTGGGCTCTTTTACATATAATTTTCCTGTCTTTCTGTCTATAGTGAACATGTGACCTGGTGGTTCTTGACTAACAATGCTGTAGACGATCTCTGCATTTATTGTTCCAGCTTGATCATCATCTTTAGCTTCGATTTGCATAACAAAGGTTCCTGGAGAGAGTCACAAATGGACAACAGAGTAAATCCCATCAAACAAGCAGTTTTGGAGAAGGCAGGACAAGCGCAAGGGAAATTGATGAGAGTACTAACATAAAAGTCAAAAAGAAAAAAAAAAGACACTGACCATTCCCATGGACAGCAGATACATGTTAGCAGATAGAAGAAGGCTAAAATCTGACACATTTACAAGTGAATGTTTATTAATGTGTCCCTATTATAATACATGATGAAGGCTGGTAGTGGCAGTAATGTGTGGTGGATACAGAAAGGCAGTAAAACTTGTCAGAATTAAAAGAGAGATGGACAGTGCCTACATAATCATGTGAGTCTAAAATTATCCTAAATTTATGAAATTTATGATGGTGATAGTGACAGTTAAATAAAGGTTAAGTCTAAAAAAGGTTCTGGATTGAATGAAACTTTGAGGGTTATCTGATCTTAAGCAGAGAGCACACTTGTCTAAATCTTAAATATATATAAATATATTCTGTCGTACATTGAACATATAGGGATGTTCACCTAGGGAATAAATGGTAAATTCTCAAATTCCTACAGTGACTAAAACCTTAAATGGACTACAATATGTCATGCATATATAATCCAAATATTTATGAAACATACATCTAATATATAAAAAGTTTACTAATGAAATTAAAGCCTGTGACATTACAGTTTGGTTTTAGTATCAGTTAAAGCTCTTACATTTGTCATTAATGACCATCCTGTAATTTCCACCTTCAGACTGATGGCAAACTGATTGTTTGTCTCTGCTTCCATATCTTTCAGGAGTCATCTGGTTGTGAGGCTTCAAATTTTAACTCATGATTATCTTCCATAGAAAACATTTAACATTTACAATTTCCACTTGATTCCATTTAACTGGAAACATTAAATTGCACTAAATGACTTTATTAAAGAAACATTTTGCTAAATGTTGTGTCTATTACATATATTATTTTTTATATTTAGCAGGCTGCTCTTTCCTGAAGTTTTGTTAGGAAACATATATTTTCTCTTTATGCAAAGCTCTGAATGTGTATCATCGTCTAACCTCTAAAGCCCGACGGCCCACTAGGCCACGCACCTTTTTGGGAGTCTGTAAATCTAGGTTAAACTCCACCAATTTTTTTTTCTTAAATATATCAAAAGAGGAGGCTTTAATCTTAACAAAACAATTCCCCAAATGAGTTTTACATAAATACCTTTTAGTTTTACAGCACTTAAACACAGGCAATGACATTGAGTGTAAAGACATAACAATATTTTCTCATAACCCTGTCCTGTCTGACCATTTTTATAACCTTTGAGTTTAATTTAACCGAGTACTCCACACCTGAAAGAAAATTTCATTATAGTAGATCATCATCAGACAATGCTGAAACCCCAACCTTTTTTTTTTTTTTTAAAGATCTGTACCACTTTTTTTTCCTCATTATCACAGAAAAAACACAGTGGAGGGCAATAATTTTTGTTCTTCCCCTTCACAAATTGTTTCTCTTGTTCAGAGTGTTAGTTCATCATTGCGTGGTGCATTAGACAATGTAGCCCCTTAAAAAAAAGGTAATTATTCATAGGAGGCAGGCCCCCGGGTTTTAATTCAGAGCTGCTTACTTTAAAGCACAATGTTAGAAAAATTTTGGGAGAAAATGGGGTCTACACAACTAGAAGTTCCTACTTAATCTGGGAAAAAAAGCCTACTGTTGTATAATAAGACACTTCGCCAAGCCAGAACAGCTTATTTCTCATCATTGATAGAAAAAACAAGAATAATCCTAGGTTTCTCTTTAGTACAGTTTCAAAATTTCACAGAGTCACGCTTGTTGAGCCATCCATTCCCTTAGCTCTCAGCAGTCAGACTTTTTTGGATTTTTCTAAATAAAATTTATTCATTTAAAAAAAAAACTTTTACATATCCCGAAGACGATTACTTCATCCTCAGCAAAATGAGAAACATGGAAGTAACGTAGAACCTGATCTGTGCTTGGACTGTTTGATCCTGTGGAGCTTCTGAGTTAGCAGAAATATTGCTTCATCAAAACCTTCAACTTGTATTTTAAACCCCAACCCCCCCAAATTTTTTAAGGGAAGTTTTTCCCTCGATTACCAGCCCCATTTCAGATATGTTTAAATTTTATCCTTAGTAAATGGATATTACCACAAGTTTTTAAGGTAGCTTAATTAAACCTTTGCTTAAGAAACCTTCACTTATCGAGATGACTTGAAAAATTACAGACCTATACCAATTCCATTCTTATCTAAAATTCTTGAGAAAAGATTTGCAATTTAAATATGTGAGCATTAAAAAAGCAATGACCGTTTGAAGAGTTTTCAGTGGGTTTAGAGCTATCATAGCACTGAAAACCCCTCTCTGAAAGTCTAATTAATATTCTTATGGCCTCAGTAAGGGGACTTGTGTTGTATTTTTTTTTAGATTCAGTGCGCTTTTGATACAGTGATAAATATTCCCTTAGAAAGGTGGAATAGGGTTAAGGATCAGGGGAACAGCACTAGGGGTTTAAATTTCTTATTGTCTGGACAGATCCAGTTTTTCATTAAATGATAAATATCTTTAAACTCCAGGGCAAATTTGGGGAGTACCACGGGGTTTAAAAAGGGGCCCAATTCTCTTTTATTTATATATATGCTTCCAATAGGTCAAATTATCAGGCAGCAAGAATAAAATTTTCACTGTTAGCTGATGAAAGTTACTTATCCATGAATCTGATGAGCCCAACCAGTTAGATAAAGTCAATTTAAACTCATTCAATTTTTTAGTCTTAAAGGGACATGCTTGGTTTGAAGACATAAAAAAATTGGATGCTTAAAATTTTCGCTTCTAAATTTAGACAAGACAGAAGTTTTTGTCTTTGGACCGGAGTCTTTTAAAATGTTAGTCAATCACTTTTAAACCTGCATGGGATTTTAAAATTTACCTCCGATAATAAAGTAAAAAAAACCCTTGGTGTTTTTTTTTGACCAGGACATGTCATTTTAAACCCATATTTTAAAAAAGGGTTTTTAGGATTTTCCCTTTTTTCATCTCTGGAAAATTGCCAAAATTAGAAATCCTATCCGGAGTGAGGAAAAAACTAGTCCATGCATTTGTTACTTCAAGGCTGGACAATTGCAATTCTTTACTATCAGGATGTCCACAAAATACAGTTAAAAGCCTTCAGCTGATTCAAAATGCTGGAGCAAGAGTTCTGATGAAAATTAAAAAGATAGACTTTAGAGAGACTTTTGCTTTCCTTCATTGGCTCCCTGTTAAATCCAGAATAGAATTTAAAATGCTCCTCCTCATATATAAAGCCCTTAATGATCTAGCTCCATCATACATCAGAGATCTGATTCTTCCATATGTTCCTAACAGAGAACTTCGTTCTCAGACTGCAGGTTTACTGGTCATTCCTAGAGTCTCTAGAAGTAGAATGGGAGGCAGATGCTTTAGTTATCAGGCTCCTCTCCTGTGGAACCAGCTCCCAGTTTTAGTCCGTGAGGCAGACACCCTGTCTACTTTTAAGGCTAGGCTTAAAGCTTTCCTCTTTGATAAAGCTTATGTTACAGTGGCTTAGGTTATCCTGAGCTATCTTCCTTATTTTTACCTCCATCTTCTTCCCTCCTTGTTGGATGGAGTAAGGAGGAGTCAGGTTTAGCCTAAACCGGCTCAGTTATGGTTGAGGTGCAAACACACCCTCCATTTCTGCTACCTGTATGACCCCCTCTCTTTTCCAATAGTTATAATCAATCTGACAGAGAGAGGTATCCCAATCGTTGTGGTTTTTAGTATAACAATGGCCATCAGTGGGCTCTAGATGGACAAACTGTCTACTTTTAAGGCTAGGCTTAAAACTTTCCTTTTTGATAAAGCTTATAGTTAGAGTGGCTTAGGTTATCCTGAGCTATCTTTGTAGTTATGCTGCTATAGGCTTAGGCTGCTGGAGGACATAATGACCACTTTCACCCTCTTCACTACATTCTCACACTACTCTCCAATTTTGCATTATTGGCTGTTATTTCAGTTTTTAACTTTATGTTCTCTCTCTTTTCTCTTCCTAGCAGCTACACCTGGCCTGACTCTGTGTCTACCTGTGACACCTTTCTGGAGAGGGGTATTGTCCAAGCTTCTGCTGGCAACAACTTAATGCTCACCCTCTACCGATGATCCACATGGCCCTGTCTTTCAGTGTTTAACCCTTTCTCTCTCCTAGACATAGCTACTGACTGAGCTTTTACTGTAACTAACTATATGTGCTCTCTTCAGACTCTAACCTTGAAAACTGGCTCAGAGTTCATCTGTTCTTTCTTTCTAGATGAAACGACTAAAGGAGCTACATCCATTAACATTTACCTTTCCTTTCCCATAGAAATACCCCGGATCAGTGCTTCTGTGTTCTCTTTGTGTCTCTGCTCTGTTCTCTCTAACCCCCAGTCGGTCGTGGCAGATGGCCGCTCACACTGAGCCTGGTTCTGCTGGAGCTTTCTTCCGTTTAAAAGGGAGAGTTTTTCCTCTCCACTGTTGCTACATGCATGCTCAGTATGAGGGGTTGCTGCAAAGTCAACGCCAGTGACTCTCCACTGTCTCTACATGCTCAACCGGAAGGAGGGAATGCTGCAAGTCACTTACTGGATGCAATCCGCTGGGCTTCCTTAGACAGAAAAACTTTTTATCCAATTTGAATAAATAACTGAATCTGACTGCACTGTTCAATGGTTAGGATTAATTGTAATGTATGTACCTAGCTTTTGTGAAGTGCCTTGAGACGACATGTGTTGGGAATTGGCGCTATATAAATAAACTGAATTGAATTGAAATGAATTGACATTTTAAGGTCCCTCAGACATTCCTGACTCTGTAAACCAAACAGTACAAAAATTACCTTCCTCTTTGCAACACCCCCACATGTCTCATATCATAACAATCTAGAGATACTCCCCTTTCTAACAAGGCATAGCTTGTCTTTCTAGCACCTTCTCTGGTGATGTAATTTGCTTGCACATTGCAGTCTGCTGGTTGCTGTCCGCCTGCTGCTAGCTTGCTCGTTACTCTGTTAGCTTCCAGTTATGTTTATGATTTATTTAATGAATGTAATTTCAGGCGGAAATTGCTCTCAAACCCCTTAGGGCTAAACAGGTTAACAAAAAGGCTACAGCCTATATATTAAACTATTTAAGACAAACAGACAGACATACAGAAGATAGATAGATAGATAGATAGATAGATAGATAGATAGATAGATAGATAGATAGATAGATAGATAGATAGATAGATAGATAGATAGATAGATAGATAGATAGAAAGATAGATAGATAGATAGATAGACAGACAGACAGACAGACAGACAGACAGATAGATAGATAGATAGAAAGAAATACCTTTTTTGCTTTCCTCTGTAACGTTGCCTTGGTGCAGGGAAAAATATGGAGCATTATCATTTAGGTCCAGTACAGCAACAGTCAAGGGAATGTTTTCCTCTGCTTTTGTCCCACTCTTGTATTTAGCTACACCTGTTAGCTGTAGGAATGAGAAGACAGGACAGGATTAGACCTTGTACGACAGGCCAAGCCAAACACAACTTCAAAATCAGTCAAGCATTAGTGCTTGTTGAATCTTGTTGAAAAATATAGTTGTTAATGTGCTGTTCAGAGTTCGATCAGCTGTGAGACTGGACATGGTCAGCTCGCTTAATGGGTAGCAGAGAAGTTAGTTTAAATAAAGATATTCAACCATCTTGAAATAAAGTCATCAGAACAGAGAGAGGAGCGAAACTACAGTATCTCACATGTTCCCCTAAAATCAGATCAAAGAAAATGGCGAAGATATACAAGGAGCCTGTTCTTTTTACATTTGGATTTAATTGTGTTAGATCCCTATTAGATATTTTCCTTGATTTGATGAGTTCTTTGAGTTGTCTCAGTTCAGCCCTATTTATGGTAATTAGTCTTCCTCCCTCAGCTACCATGCTTTCACTTTTCCACAGCTGCTGCACATTTTGTCCTGATTAGTCACACCTGCATTCTACGTCATTCTCCACGCGTCCCTCAGGATATAAGCTCTTTGGTTGTCAATACTCATTTCTGGTTTCTTCCGTTGGACTGCCGAATATTTAGTTCTACTGCTCCTTTTTACTCTAACTCTGCTCATGTTCTACGACTTGTTTTCTGTGTCCTTTATTGTTTCATTATTTTTATTGAAAAATGTTGTCATCCAGTCTGCACTTGGGTCCTTCACAAACATGATAATCTCATGACATGATAATACTTGTATATTACCAAAAACGACAAAAACGCTTTCTTACATTTTGTTAATGGTTTTCATTACAGTCAAACTGTTATCCAAAAGGTCCCTCAGAATGCTGACAAGATTTCCTAAACATTACTTACATTAATGAGGAAGGTGTACAGCCCATCAATATTTACATATAAAGCATTGACACCGCCTTGTGGATATTTCACCAGTTCACTGTAATTTATGGTATTAGCCACATAAGACTGTCTAACCTGTGATCATATCATTTATCATCATCCTCATGATTATTATTAATATTAGTTGTATTGATATTGGAAGTAGTTGTAGAACTAGTAGTTGTCACATTACTAGTAGTAGTAATATAAGTCCCACATATTCAATGAAAATAGTATGACTTCTAGTGTTTCAGTCAGACTACTGTGATGCTTCAAAGACCTCATGAATAAGGCCAATAATGACCTACATTGTAGGATGGATATTTTTCTCTGTCCAGTATATCAGTAATGCGTATAAATCCAGTGTTGTGGTCCACCACAAACAGGTTGAAAGGTGGTTTGTCAGCTCCCGCTCCTGTCAGGTAATATTCCACCTTTGAATCTTTATCTTTGTCAGAACGAATCTGAAAAAAAAAACAACAAAAAACACATGGCACATTTCAAAGATCCTTCTCAGGCAAAATTGTGTTTTTCAGTAACTGTGACCCAAGAACATCCTTTACACTCACAGGCTGCACACATTGAATAAAATATTTAAATAGGTCTATGACACCAAGAGACGAGATATTTAACAGTTTATGCTTAGAAACAAGTCATCAGACTTTGGCATCTTCTGTAATGCACATAACTAAAAGGATATGTGATGAACATCACATCTTTAACAACTTTGGGGAGAAAACTGCTACTAAATGAGCCTGTTTGAAAGTTATCGGGACCATGTCCTTTGGTGTAAAAAGCTGGTCAGGTACAGTAATGTGATTAAAAACTAGCATTTGATGGCTGAAGCATTTTCTGATTCGTAAGATGTTTTCTTTTGCGTTCTGAAACCACAATGACTTATATACTATGTTGAATTAGAGCAAAGTACCTTTGCAATGAACTCCAGATGGGTGTAATTAGTGTTCTCCGTCAGCTTGGCAGGTGGAAGGATCCATTCCCTTTTTGTTCTTCTCAGTGTTTTCGTTCTCTTCTCTGTTGCGTCAGCACTGATCATCTGAAACCAGAAACGAGATTATTGTCATAAGTATAAAACCATTGTAATGTAAAACATTTCGGCTCAGATGCGTTTTATCATCGTTTATACTCCCACTCATTCTTTAAATGAGAATTTTATATATATATATATATATATATATATATATATATATATATATATATGATTTTGTGTTAATACGTCATAAAAACATTTAAAGTTAGAATGTTACATCAGACCAACAAAAAGCATGTTTAATACAAAAATGTGGGCTTAATGAAAAGTATGCTTAATACCTGCTTAAAGGTTATTTACAAAAGATATTTTAAATCAGACAAACAAGCCTTATGGCAAATCATATCAATTCAATTCAGTTTATTTATATAGCGCCAATTTACAACACATGTCTCAAGGCACTTCACAAAAGTCAGGTACATACTGTACATTCCAATTAGTCCTAACCATTGAACAGTGCAGTCAGATTCAGTTATTTATTCAAATTGGATAAAAAGTTTTTCTATCTAAGGAAACCCAGCAGATTGCATCGAGTCAGAGATTTGTAGCATTCACTCCTCCTGGATGAGCATGTAACGACAGCGGACAGTCACTGGTGTTGACATTGCAGCAATCCCTCAGACTGCGCATGCATGCAGCGACAGTGGAGAGGAAAAACTCCCTTTTAACAGGAAGAAACCTCCAGCAGAACCAGGCTCAGTGTGAGCGGCCATCTGCCACGACCGACTGGGGGTTTTGGAGAACAGTGCAGAGACACACAAAGAATACAGAAGCACTGATCCCGGATTACTTTCTATGGTAAGGAAAAGTAAATGTTAATGGATGTAGCTCCTTTAGTCGTTTCACCCAGAAAGAAAGAACAGATAAACTCTGAGCCAGTTTTCAAGGATAGAGTCTGAAAGAGAGCACATATAATTAGTTACAGTAAAAGCTCAGTTAATTGCTATATCTAGGAGAGAGAAAGGGTTAAACACTGAAAGACAGGGCCAAGTGGATCATCTGTAAAAGATGAGCATTAAGTTGTTGCCAGCAGAAGCTTGGACGATGCCCCTATCCAAAAAGGTGTCACAGATAGACACAGAGTCAGGCCAGGTGTAGCTTCTAGGAAGAGAAAAGAGAGAGAACATAAAGTTAAAAACTGAAATAACAGCCAATAATGCAAAATTGGAGAGTAGTGTGAGAATGTAGCGAAGAGGGTGAAAGTGGTCATTATGTCCTCCAGCAGCCTAAGCCTATAGCAGCATAAGTACAGAGATAGTTTCAGTTTCAGTTTATTTATTTATATAGCGCTTATTTACAACAATGTCGTCTCAAGGCGCCCCACAAAGGGTCCGGAACGGCGCGGGCCCGCCGGGGAGGCCAGACCAAACCAATGAGTGCCAGAGCCCGGCCACCCCAGAACGGGCCACGTGTAGGGGCACTAAGTAAAATAATAAACTGATAAAGTTTGTCCATCTAGAGCCCACTGATGGCCATTGTTATACTAAAAACCACAAGGATCGGGATACCTCTCTCTGTCAGACTGGCTAATTCATTCAATGTGAATGTACACTCAGTATGTATTTGTTTTCTGAAATATCAATTTTAAAATCGCACTGAGTGCAGAGAGATTTTCCAGCCTGTGAATATCATAAAAAAAATAAATGTAAGACAAAAAAACCTTAGAAATTTTCTTCTCTAACATTAGTTGTTAACTCTAATGCTTAGGGTTACCAACCAATCAGACTTTCTAATGACCTAATGTCCTTCTAAGAATAAGTATTGAAATTGGTGCAGTTGGTAGCACTGTTGCCTTGCAGCAAGAAGGTCCTGGGTTCGATTCCTGGCCGGGGGTCTTTCTGCATGGAGTTTGCATGTTCTCCCCGTGCATGTGTGGGTTCTCACCGGGTACTCCGGCTTCCTCCCACAGTCCAAAGACATGCCTGTTTGGTTAATTGGTCTCTCTAAATTGCCCTTAGGTGTATGAATGAGTGTGTGCATGGTTGTTTGTGTGTTGCCCTGCGATGGACTGGTGACCTGTCCAGGGTGTACCCTGCCTCTCGCCCATAGACTGCTGGAGATAGGCACCAGCTCCCCTGCGACCCACTATGGAATAAGAGGTAGAAACTGACTGACTGTGTTTTAATCAGAATGACCTCAACTTCACCATTAAAAGTAAAATAAATGCACATTTATGTTGGTTAAAAAAAGTCAAAATGTCTCCTTATTATGGAATATTAAATTACTATTAGTGTGTTCCACTGCTGCAGTGTAAAGCTACAACAGGCTACACACATATAGGTAGAACTCCAATATGCTTTTACAAAGCACTTTATAACATAGGTGACTGACACCTGTTCATGGTCACAAAACTACAGCCTTTTCTAAAACATGAAACTTGATACATTTTAGAAAGTTTGAAAAACATAATCTAATCTCATAACAGCTCTGATGGTGCTACTGATTCTCCAGTTTAAGATGAACAGAGGGGGAAGAGATGCAGCACAGGTCACCATGGCTGGGACTCAATCCAGGAGAAAGCTGTATTGAGGGCTGAATCTTCTATACATGCTCTACCGCTGCGCTAGCACCACGCCCACCATGCAGGTTTTTTAATAGGAGGGAGCCTGAGTCCATACAGTGAAAACCTCAACCAAGATTAAAAGTTATTACTGTGAGACAGCGGTACTCCCAGTCTGTAGCATCACTGCCCACATAATTACAAGCTGACCTTCATGCTGCTGTTACCAGCAAAAACTATGTTCTTATTATTTCCTAGAGATGCATAGAAGGATGTATGATTTTGCTGTTGCTGTGGTGCTGGCTCGGGGACAGCTGTTACTTGGCTTGGCTCTATCTTTGTTGCATGACTGGCCAAAATGTGTGTGGTTCTGCGTCTAGTTAGCAAATCTAATCCTAACCCCATAGACAAGCTAACCCCACCCAAGTGCAAGGTCGACACACCCAAAGTAACCACAGAGCCCAGTGACACCCACCCGCCAAATCCATGGGCAACACCTAGAGCAGCAGCGCACAGGGAGAAGACAAGACCACTCCACGTTGGAAACAACTTTGGTCAGCCGGCTGCCCAAACCATGCACAGCCCTCTAACCCCTCCTCCAAACAGAACCAGCATCGAGAATCATCAGGAACCAGAACCGGAAAGTACTGGTTATGTTCTTCACACCACTTGGCTGAGTACTGTATTTAAAATAAAAAAATTTAAAATATTGCCAACAATGCTTCAACTGACCAGTTACCGTATCATGCAAGTGTTTGGTATGAGTGAGAAAACCATTCAAACTCCACAAAGAAAGCACCCACCTGCTGAGATTCAGACATAAGGGGATCATGATTAATTGCAAACTGTAGTTAAATTGTTCCTTTTAATTCAGATGGAAGCTTGTAACTAACATTGCTTGTTTACCCCAACACCTTAAAAAAATGACCTTTCCCAAAAACTACACATACGATCTCTCTGTAATATGTTTTTACTGTCATAAACTTTTTCTTTTTTTACTGTACTCCCATGATCACTACCTAGCCATCCCTTTTACCATTTTGTACTGATGTTCACACTTTGCTCCCATTTTGTGCAACAAGACAACTATTCGAAGATCTTGAATACATTCAATTATTCACATGGGCTTCCTAATATCGAGGTGGTAGGATCAAAGGATAACCTTACTATTCTCCATTTTTTAAAACCTTTTCATTGAAGAATCACATTTTTGTATATTTGTATTTAATCTATAAGAAACAAAGAAAGGAATGGTTGTTCAATAATAGCAGCATCCATCTAGGTTTCAGTTTCCCAATCAAGAAAATACCATGAACAATGTTGTTTAATATGAGTTATTAATTCAGTATGCTAAAGTTTAGTCTGCTAAAAAATAAATGTGTGATCTTAAGTGGTTTATCTCAGACTGCAGTAAGAAACTGATAGAAACAAGTGATTGGATTATTTACACTCACCAAGAACAGCACTGTGAGAAGCAGCAGTCTCACTCCTGGAGAAGATAAAGCAGCCATGACCACAGGTGAGTCACAGTGTACTAAGTCATTCTTTCTCAGACTGTAGGCTTAAAGTATGGCTGTCAGGCTTGTACGCTTCTTTAAAAGCTACCAGTTTTACCCCCTCCCTTCAAAGCCTGCATACTACTTAATGTTGGGCAACCTGTTTCACTCCCATGACTCAATAGTCCTCTGATCTTTTAACTGTCACTTGGTTGCATGTTTCTCAAAGGTGTGTCTGTTGTGAACTTTAAAAAGTACAGGTCTGCCCTGAGGGTTGAACACCTGGCAAGTTTAAAATAACAGAAGCATAAAATGACAGTTAAACAGTACATACTCAGAAAAAAAACCTCTTGCTTTTACTTGATAATTTAGTTGTCTTTTAGAGTAAGCAGCATAATTCACTCCATTGGATGGAGAGCAAGGAACTCATAATCTAAAAATACTGGAAGTGTAACCTATGTCTTTACCATATCTTAAAAGGTAACGCATTTTCCTTTTAAACTAATGCAAAACATGTTGCACAGAAACACGTTTGCACAAGTTTCCTCACATTGCCAGAATCATGAGCAAGCCTCAACATTATCTTTGTTTAGGCTGAGATCTACTCCGTCGAGAAGCCTTCAGAATTTGGTCAAAATCCAACCATCTAGATGGAAGCTGTGGTCACCTCCTGTTTGGTGGTGAAGTATTACTGAAGAACTCCCGTAGTAGTGTTATTAGACAAATTTTAAAACTTCTACAGACCGGATTATTCACCACAGAAACTTGTGACTTGTTTTCCATTTACGATACAAAGGATCAATTGGCCTTAGGAAACACAGAAAATCTTGTGCAGAACTAATATCAGAGAAATATAGCCCTTTGAAATATTTGAGGGGGTGCAGTTAAATGAAATTCAAATTAGGTGTTTGGTGATTGACAAAGACCATTCTTATCCAGTTTGGAACAATTTGGATCATGCATGTGGGATCAATAGTGGAGCTGCTGGAAGGGTGTGATTACAAGGAACATCCTTCCAATCTGAATCAGAGTGGCATTTTGTTATTGGACTTGTGGGTTGTGGATGGCATTTGCATCACAAACAACATTTGAATGCAAGGTGGTTGAGTAGTGTACTTGTTACCAGGCCACCTTATGACAAAGGTTAATGCTGAGTTTTGTAACTGTAATATCAGACCCGAGGACTTGTCGTTCTGTCACTTTGGTGAAGAGAATGGCAGAGCTGATAGCTGATCTGTTGTTAGTCCCGATGGATTCACTGGCTATCCATTATTATCATAGCCTAGCATTTCTTCCAACTCAAATCAGTTTAGTTATCTACTGTTGTCTTTGTTCACATAAAGTATAATTTGCAAAACAGCAGTGCTTGATCACGTATTTTGATACTTGGTCTAGGCATTTGCACACATGGGATTTGACATTATTGTAATTGTTATTTTTTGGTCTTTAAACTGTTACATACTCAAAAAACATAGTAATCCCAAAAAACTACCAGACACTGAAAGTTGAAATTGTCTTGAAAAAAAGTACAGAAATACTTACTGCACTTTTTCAGCCAGAAAAATTATGCAGGTGGCCCTTAGGTAATTTTGTGCATTCTATTTATTTTATTTTATTTTGGTCCATTTACCAACAACATATTCAGTCATGTAAATTAAAGACTACACCAGTCCAGTTACTGTTATATGCTTACCCGTTATCGGGGCAGAGGTCACTGAGGTAGTAAAAGAGCCCCATGGTGGCAGTGTGCTCTATGGTTTGTATTAAAATTCAAAGATTTATTGAAGCCCCTTGATGGTTTAAGGGGCCTAAGCAACCACTTAGTTTGCTTGTGCCTTGGGCCAGCTCTGCCTACCAGTGAACAGCAGTGACCAATTGTTCTGATTTTCATACTTTATGCCAGTGCTACCACACTTTTTATAAATAATCTGCAAGCAAAGTACATGCAAGCGGCGAAATATGTCCACTCTGTCATGGACAGATTCAAAGCAGAATAACCTCATAGTAATTAAATAATGATTATTAAATGTAAATTTTTTTGATGGAGCAGATTCATGGAAAGGCTTCCTTTACCAGTTTGAATGCTGTGCTAAAGCTAATCACTGGGCTGAAAAGACTAAAGCTGTCCAGTTAAAGTTATGCCTCACTGATCCAGCTGGAGCCATTGTTCATAAGAATCCCAGATCAGCTGATTGGAGCTATCAGTGGATTGTTAAGGAGGTCGAAGCTGCCTACGGGCCTTGTTTGGAACATGCTGCAGCTATTGGCATCAAACTGAGGCAAAGAGTGAGGCCCTGTCTTTCAGTGTTTAGCCCTTTCTCTCTCCTAGACATAGCTACTGGCTGAGCTTTTACTGTAACTAACTCTATGTGCTCTCTTCAGACTCTAAACTTGAAAACTGGCTCAGAGTTTATCTGTTCTTTCTTTCTAGGTGAAATGACTAAAGGAGCTACATCCACTAACATTTACCTTTTCCTTCCCATAGAAAGTACTCCTGGATCAGTGCTTCTTTGTTCTCTTTGTGTCTCTGCTCTGTTCTCTCTAACCCCCAGTCGGTCGTGGCAGATGGCCGCTCACACTGAGCCTGGTTCTGCTGGAGGTTTCTTCCTGTTAAAAGGGAGTTTTTCCTCTCCACTGTTGCTACATGCATGCTCAGTATGAGGGATTGCTGCAAATTCAACACCAGTGACTGTCCACTGTCTCTACATGCTCATCCGGGAGGAGTGACTGCTACAAATCTCTGACTGGATGCAATCTGCTGGGTTTCCTTAAATAGAAAAACTTTTTATCCAATTTGAATAAATAACAGAATCTGACTGCACTGTTCAATGATTAAGATTAATTGGAATGTATGTACCTTACCTTTGTGAAGTGCCTTGAGATGACGTGTGTTGTGAATTGGCGCTATATAAATAAACTGAAACTGAATTGAAAACTGGAGAAGCTCTACATGTACTAAGAGATGACATCTATGAGAAGGTCGCTGTTGTTTATGCCAACTGTACAGAGTGGGAGCAAGATCGCATTAGTGTGGAGATTTTCACTAATGCTCTAGGACACCCTGATCTGATCCAAAAACTGTTTGAGGAGCGACCGAGCACCCTTGCATTGGCTTATGGAATCGCCCAAAGATATGAAGCTACAAGGAAGGCTGGCCGTGCAGTCTGCCCACCACACGCAATTTAACATCTCAGGGGGCCAGGTTAGCAATAGTGCATGAGGACTGCAACCTGTCCCAGTGGGAGTCACCCGAGAAACATCGACAGCAATTCCTCTCAAGTAAGAACAAACTTTTAAGCAACATTATATGTCATAACTGCTCTGGTGTGGGTCATTTACGGAGAAGCTGCCCTTCACCACACCAACCAAAAGTCAAGCACACTCATCCCAAAAAGCCATCTGCACCAGACACTGTGATTATCTGCACTAAAAATGGGAAGGAGGAAATGTGCATTCAAATTCTGATCCATGGAATAACAACATGTGCCCTCTTAGACTCTGGTGCGCGGAGACATTTGCTGTCCCTGAGTGACTTTAACTCGTTTGTTTTAGAGTGTAGACCCACCATCCAGCCATCAGCTGCACAAACACTGTGTCAGCACATCACTGCTGACACAGCCGAGAGCACAGAGGTCATTCTGGGTCAACCCTTCCTGCAGCAGCCAAGTGCCTGCTTGGACTATGGGCATAAGGAAATAACTCTGTTTGGCGAGAAGGTTCCCCAGTTGAGTTTTGACCTCCAGGCTGCAGTACACGTTGTGAGGGTGGGCTGTACCACAATCCTGGAGCCTGGGTGCGAGTATGTGGTGCCTGGCCTCTCCCGACCCTGCCATATAGCCAGTGAGGTTCTCCTGTTAAGCCCCACTAAGGCCTTCATTGAAAATCACAATGTTCTTGTGGCCCATGTTGTTGTCCAGCAGCAACAGTCAGCCAGCCTACCCATGAGGACCTTCAACCCCGGCACCATCCCTGTTAAGGTAAAAAGGGGAGCGGTGGCTGGAGTACTTCAGCCAGTACAGGTTGTTGCAGGAAAGGAGCTCCAGGCAGCTGGAGCCAATAGGGCCAATAATGTGCATGAACCTGTTAACCCTGTCTCTTTTTCTATGCCAAACCATCTCCAGGAATTGTATGCTGACAGCTGTGATGGATTGTTGGATGGGGACCGCCGTCAACTGGGCCAGTTATTGCAACGATATGGCGATGTGTTTTCCACTGGCCCAAATGATTTGGGTCGCACCAGCATCGTGAAATATGACATCCTGACAACTGTAGGACCTCCGGTGAAACAGCCCCCCCGGAAAATGGCTCGGCCGACTCAGTAATAGCAGCTGGGCAGCACCAATTGTGATGGTGAGAAAGAAGGGTCAGAGCTCTAGGCTCTGTGTAGATTATAGGGCCCTGAATGAACAAACAATTAAGGATGCGTACCCACTGCCTCGGATTCAAGACACCCAGGACACCCTCTCCACTGCGAAGTTCTTCAGCACACTCGACCTAACATCTGGATACTGGCAAGTGGAGATGACACCTCGGGCGAGAAGAACCGCTGCATTCTGCACACGTAAAGGGCTTTTTGAATGGAACGTTATGCCTTTTGGACTGTGTAATGCTCCAGCCACTTTCCAAAGGTTTTAACTGGACAACTCAATGCCAGGAGGCTTTTGAAGAACTAAAACAACGCCTGACATCAGCGCCTGTCCTTGGCTACCTTCTGGATAGTGGTGAGTTGCTCCTCGATACTGATGCTAGTGACTTTGGCATTGGTGCCGTTCTCTCTCAGATACAGGAGAGGGAGGAGAGAGTCCTGGCATATGGCAGCAGACGTCTGTCGGCTACCGAGAGGAACTACTGCACCACCAGACAGTAACACTTAGCTGTGGTGGAGTTCACCTCACACTTCAGACAGTACCTGCTGGGGTGACACTGTAACATTCGAACTGACCACAGCAGACTACGATGGCTCACCAGACCGAGGGAACCTGAGGGTCAACTCGCTCGCTGGTTAGAGAAACTGGCAGAGTATGATTTGAAGTGCTTCACCGCCCAGGAATTAAACACCTTTATGTGGATGCTCTTTCCAGGAAGCCCTGCCGTGAGAACTGTGCATGTAGCATACCAGATCCAGAGCTGAGCGGGAAGCAGCTTCGACACAAGGCTGTGCAGTGTGAACTAACAGATAGCTCATCAGTCCAAACCGACTTTTCGACTTCCCCAGGGCGACCTCCAGTGGGGGTAGTGGGCGACCACATAAATGGCGACAGGCAGGACTCCACTCATCCCAATATCCACCTAGTGAGCGAAGCACTTCAGCCTAACCTGTTCCGTGGTTGGACTAACGAGCAGCTTGCTGCTGCCCAAAAGAACGACCCCGACATAGGAGGTCATCCTGCCTGGGCCAGCATAGCAGCATGTAGCCCGGCCACCAAAGCTCTATGGTCACAGTGGAAGAGACTTTACAGGAAAGATGGAATTATGTTGAGAAAGTTTTATTGCAGTGAGGGCAAAGTTTTCTACCCACAGATAGTATTACCACACTCTTACCACAGCTCTGTATTGGAACAACTGCACGATGGGCCTGTAGGTGGCCATCTTAGGGCAGAGAGGACTCTGTCACGCTTGAAAAGCAGATATTACTGGTATAATATGAGAGATGATGTTACTCTGTGGTGCCGTAACTGCATCAGCTGTTCAGCCAAAGCCCGGCCAAGGAAAACGCCCCAAGCAGCAATGGGAACTGTGCGGGTTGGTGCCCCAATGGAAAGTGTAGCAGTTGACCTGATGGGACCCTTAAATGAAATTGAGAGACATAACCGCGATATATTGGTGGTGCAGGACTATTTCAGTAAGTGGGTGGAAGCTTATCCTCTATCTGACGTGCAAGCTCCCACTGTGGTGGAGAAGATTGTCTGAATGGGTCTGGAGATATGGAGGCCCACACTCCAAAGTTACCAGGGCACCAATTTGAATCTGCTGTTTTCCAGAGCATGTGTGAGCTGCTGGGCATCGAAAAAAAACGAACTACCCCATTTCGCCCTCAATCCGACGGCCAAGTGGAACGGTTTAATGCCACCTTGCAGAAAATTCTGGCCACTACTGCAGAGCGATGCCACTGGGAGTGGGATCTGATGCTTCCATATGTTCTTATGGCTTTCCGGAGCCACCAAGCACAGCTCTACGGGATTCATGCCTAACATGATGCTGTTTGGTCGAGAGATAACCGAGCCTATTGATCTTGTTTTCTTTCCCCCCCCCTGCAAAAGGCTGTTCCCAAAAATTCCACATGTGTCATGCAACAGAAAGAGAGGTTACAAACCTCCCATCAACTGGCCCCGGGGGGGCTGGGTAGGTCTTCTGAGCGAGCAAAGAAGCAGTATGATAAAAAACTGCACAAATGGCAGTATAGGGGTTGGAGAAGCTGTTTGGCTCCTTATTAAAAGGCACCAAGAGAGTGAGAAGCAGATACGGAAGTTCCTCCCTTTCCTATGAGGGTCCCCTATTTTGTCACTGGAAGGATGACCTTGTTTTTTGCATTAAGAAGGCAAAAAGGTCACAAGCTAAAGTGGTTCATCATGATAAGCTCAAGCCTTATTACACCAGAACCCCGTTGGACAATAGCTGGGTTTTCCAAAAACTCGTAGCCCAGCATCAGTTGAGGTGCCTCCACCAGTGGTCGACGCTTCTTCGGATGTGGATCATGATGGGCCTTTAAATCCCTGGGATGGCTTCTCAGAGATAGAGGAGTCAACTATGGATCATCCATCTCAGTGTTTTCCAGCCCATGCAGTTTAATTTGGAGACAGTCAAATTCAGAACGAGGCTTGCCAGTTTCCGCCTGAAGGATTGACACTGAGGATTCTATGGAGGAGCAGCGGTCGCTGGTCCTTCAAAGAGCAGGACCTCTGCAAAGACCACAAAGGAGACGCAGACCTCCTGACCGATTTGGTCAGTGGGTCAGCGGTTAGATGTCTACGTGCATGAATTAACTCTTTTGTTTTCTTTTCTTTATTGGGCTGAATCTGGTTGTAGGCAGCTGCAACTTTAAACTGCTGCAATGCCAGTTCCTAAAGTAATGCACTAAATGCAGTGGATTATTATTAGTCTTATTTTGTTTAGTTGACTTTGGCTTATTATTCTACTGTTGTGTTTTCTTGTAGCACTGTAGTCTCTGTCCATATTAGATCATTGACGAATTGTTCTATTTTGGATTTTGGGGATTTGTTCTAATCTGTTATGTTTTATTCGGTCTACCGCACCCTGCTGGCGGTCAGACCCCTCGGAGCTCCTCCGGTACTTGGTCCCCATGAAGCGATCACACACTCTATCTAAAGACTTTTAAAGGAACGACTCTCAACCAGTTTCTAACTTTTAGCTCTTTTTATTCTAAGTTAAGGCAGAGGAATGATTACAGAGATCAGCGCTGAAGCTCCCATCTCGGACCGTCGCAGTCTGTTACAGCATGACAAAGAGCCCAGAAAGAAGGTCACATACAGTTTTTATATCTGGCACTCTAATGCAATTTATGTGCCCTCCCTCAGTGATTATCAGTAGACTATGTGTCACCATTGTGGTGTCTATCTGTTAGATTGTGTAGTAGTGGGTGTCCATCCTTAATCTAACTGTGCTGTAGCTTTCTAATAAAACCAGTTATACCGGCTGCTCCATAATCTACCCCAGTGCCCCAGCTTCAGGTCATTTATGACAACCCTTGGGCCATTTATCCTTGTACTGTATGTCTATGAGTATTCTTATCCTATTGTAACAAAAGGGAAACATTAGAACTTTTATTTCACTATAGTATAAATGGCAAAAACATGGTCAGCCTCTCCCCAAGGCTCTACTTCATCCAGCCACTGGACCCATCTGTTCACCACACACATCAGTTCTGTTTTCCCCCTTTTGACCCCTTTAGGATCTCCCCAAGATCTTGAAATGATCTGACATTAGACAGTACTCCCTGTTTTCAACAAACCAGTAGTGTGTCAAGAACCACACAAAGTAGTGGTTGTAGGTACTAGAAATACCACGAGATGTGTTACAAGTGAAGGATATATTGAAAAGCAAATCAGTAAAAAACAAGGGGTTTTTTAGAGATGAGATGGTGTTTGAAGTTGTTCAGGTGCAGATGTAGTTGTCATAGGTCTGCAACTGGCGAAACGAAATGCATAATGGCATTCTTGTAGGATGGCAGAAACTCTTAAAGGTGTGTATTTTGCAGCTACACAAATACAGTTTTTTACAAATCGATTTTTTTATGTGAAAAGGTTTTTCAAATTTTTCGAATATTACATTTTTTTACTGCTTTTCCATACTAACAAAACAAAAAGACTGAAGAATTAGCTCTCTGCATAGTTACAGCTTGCACTTTGGCAGAAAACTATGTTTTCTGTAAGTCCTTTATTTTTCCAGCTATAACCTGTTTTTTGAAGCAAGAAAATTACTTCTAGAAATGCATAGCTTCAACTACCCTTCAAATGTAGTTATTGAAATTAATTAAGAGATAACTCCTGAGAGGGGCTCGCGCCAGTGGTTTTTATGAAAATCCTCTAAATTTGAGTTCATTGGATATTCTTTAACCTTAAATCCAAGCAAGTCACAGCAAAAATAAAGCAATTAAAGCCTGTTTTCCACTAATACCTACTCTACCCACTCTGTTTGGGCTGCATTGCTTTGACGACCTCATGAACACTGAGGTGGTACTCCATTGTAATGGAAAAGGGCCCGAACGGTGTATAGTAGTCGAGTCTAGTCAAACAAGAACTAGAAAAAAGAGCCATAAGGTGTATAGTTGAGCTATGCAAACTCAGGAGAAAGGTCACCAGTGTTTCCTAAAAGCAGTTGGTTAGTGAAGCTAACCAAAATGTTAGCTTCACTAACCCTAACCCAGTTCCAAAGTTATCAAAAATGCTAATCTGCTAAACGAAAAATGTGTTCCACTATTAGCTGTTAGCAGATTAGTGGAACCATGCCCACCACAGCCTAAAACCAATACATTTGTTTTTTGTTTTTTTTGGAGTGAGGGTTCTGTTATGATCAGTCAATATGTTGGACAAAGCATTTGTAGTTTGTCAATTTTTTGTCTATTTTTCAATTTAATTTGGATTTCATATCTCCCTTTATCGATTGTTTTTATACCTATGATTTGAAGCAGGAAAATGGCTACCAGATGGGCCCAGCCAGCTTGTTATAAACGTTCCCATGCAATTAAACTAAGTTAAAAAAAAAAAAAAAGAAATAAATGGCAAAAACAGCTATGATCATATTAATAAAGGTTATTCCTAACAACCCCCCTGATGAGGTGTCATTTAAAGGCACCTCACTAATTTAGATCAGTTAACCCCCTAGGCACTGGGTAGTGGACCACCTGCAACTGGGTAACCACCCCCCGAAACAATCATTCAACCCTGTCTGTGTGTTAAACCTATATATGACCAGCGAATCTCCTTCCAGCTGTCACGTGGTTCCCCAAACCCTCCCCCCCAACGGAGGAACGCCCTCTCTTCGGTACACCCCTGATTGAGTCTAAGCAACAGTTGATACACCTAGTGGAGACTAGTCTAACCCCATCAAACCTGTATGTGTATGATTTAGAGAAAAGAGAGAAAGGACAACAGCCTGAAGCACAGCAGAAAATTCTGTCTAATATCATGTGAATTAGTTGATGTAGACCCTAAGTGTTGATTTTCTTCGTCCGTCTTCTCTGCCCCCTGACCGACATCCATCCCCAAGCGTCTTTTGGCAGGTTCAGCTACCTGAAAAGGTTAGTCTTAAAATGGAATATAAAATCATATGTTCATACCAGACAGATTACGCCCAACTGTAGGTAATTATCAACTACTATTATCATTATTAAGGCAGGCCACATAGTGGCTTAATCAAATGGATCTTATTCAAAAATATTTCATCATTATCAAAAACAATGTACCTGTTTAGTACAATTAGAAACTTTTTCACTTCATAGCAGCCTCCATTTGTAACTTAAAACATGTCCTAAAAATCAACCTATAGAGAGGTGAACACATAACTAAAAATAACCTGCGAGGTCCTATTAATACTTTCTTTCACGACATGTGCTTAACTAATTTCACTTAATCAATCTGTCATTGACTTATCTGATTATCTGTACAGCATTCATACCATTAAATGAAATATTCTGATTTCTTTAATATCAACATTATTCATTAAGTCACAGAAATCACTGTAAAGGATATCGGGTCAGGCTGCGGGCCCCCTTTTCACTTATGGGTTATCCTCTGTCAATCCAGTGAGCCTGATCACGGCCCCCTCTTTCTTACGTCGTTGATTTGAGGGGCCCGTCCCCTTAACTATTTGCATCTGACAGGCGGTCGGCACTCTCAGTCCCCCTGAGTCCATGGTTGTAGTTCTGCCCCTAAGGATGAGAGCCTAAAGGGTGTCATCCTCTTGTATCAGTTTATCTTTGACTATGTGTTGCATCTTATGTGATATCAACAGTTATGTTGTATAAGCTGTAGCAGTGAGCGGTGCAGCAGATGAGCAACAAGGGCAGATATATTTAATTAAGGCAGCAAAGAGATTATTAGAAAAGGCCACAGAATCATACATCCATAACAAGCCCCCTGTTGAAATGGGAAAAACCCAATTCACATCAATCAATGTGTACGGTGCATATAGACCAAAGCTAGAATATGGGAGGCAGTTCCTTCCGTCCGTCACGAACGTCGCATAACGTCGTGTAACCTCCAAACGGAGTGCCATTTCTCTGGTAACTGCCTGCAGCCCTCAGTGTGTGCACCCCCTCTGTTTCCCATAAAACAGACCTATGCTGATGTGTGTCTGAAATTTAAATGAATAAAACATCGCAAATAGATAATAATACCCTGTTGAAAAATTAAAAACAACAAAAATAATAAAAAGCTAGAAGCACAGCGGAAATGAGCAGCACAATGTGTATCAGTATATTGTAGACCCTGAGTCGTAAACCCTGTTCAATTATCTATTGCAGTCGTTTGGTCCTCCTCCTCATAGCACAGTATCATAATTTCTCCTGCACTTTGGTTTGGTTCCATGGGATCCACACCATCACTTGTGCTTAAATATTCAGTGGACAACATCAGTGTGCTCTGGCACCACATCCATTTGATATTCTTATAATCTTAAACCTCTGGTATCACCTGAACCAATCGCACGATCAATACACCTGAGGATGAGAGCTCGAATACACGTTGCACAACAGCATACACAACCTGCGATCACCACAACAGTCAATGAAGTGAATATACTCACCAGTAGGTTTCCCCATTTTCCAAACCACGTCTCAAACATATTTTGTAAATTGTTCATCGATTCCTGAGTGCGATTTTAATTCAATGTATAGTGATGCAATTCTTTTTAGGGCCTTTATTAGAGATCCATCAGGTGCTGTAATTGTTGGGAATAAAAGAACAACAAGCCTCTCCACAAACATCACACAACCATTTTTCTGTCTTTTTTCTTTTTTTTAAGGATCATACCCAAAGCTTTTCTAATTTGAAAAGAAATAATTTCAACATCCTGTTTACACACTTGAACCGCCACCTTAACGTGGTGGAGGGGTTTGAGTGCTCAAATGATCCTAGAGGCTATGTTGTCTTGGGCTTAAATGCCCCTGGCAGGGTCCCCCATGGCAAACAGGCTCTAGGTGACGGGTCAGACAAAGAGCGGTTCAAGAATCCTTCATGACGACTAATATATCGAGGCACGTGACGTCGCCCGGTACGGCGGAGCCGGGGTCCCACCCTGGAGCCAGGCCTGGGGTCGGGACTCGCTGGAGAGCATCTGGTGGCCGGGTGGCCAAGCCCGAACGAGAGACACGAGGCAATCCCCCAGTGGGCACACCACCTGCAGGGGGAACCGTGAGGGATCGGTGCAAAGAGGATTGGGTGGCGGACGAAGGCGGAGACCTCGGCGGCCCGATCCCCGGATGCTGAGGCTGGCTCTAGGGAGATGGAATGTCACCTCGCTGGCGGGGAAGGAGCCTGAGGTTGTGCGGGAGGTTGAGAGATATCGCCTAGAAATAGTCGGGCTCACCTCCACGCACAGCGTAGGCTCTGGAACCCATCTCCTTGAAAGGGGCTGGACTCTCTTCTACTCTGGAGTGGCCCACGGGGAATGGGCGGAGGGCTGGTGTGGGTTTGCTTGTTGCCCCCCAGCTCAGCCGTCTCGTGTTGGGGTTTACCCCAGTGGATGAGAGGGGCGCATCCCTGTTCCTTCGTGTTGGGGATAGGTCTCTGACTGTCGTTTCGGCCTCCTGTTGGTTCTTTGGTTAGAGCCTCCTGTGTGTTATGAGACAAAAACTTCACAGCAGATTAAAATCTTTGAACATGTCAGTTGCTCTCTCTCTGAATCCAGACTGGGTTCACACCCCGACTAAAGAGAGGAGGTGAAAGGTCAGGGCATGGTTCTTCCTGTCAGCAGCTGATGGGGAGTTAAACCCATGAGTTCAGTGGGTGATGATCTAATGTAAAACATCACCAAGGGTAGCGCATCCAGCCACTTCATTTTTGTATCAGCACAAACTTTAGCCAATTGTTTTTTTGATTGTGTGATTAGCTCTCTCAGCCGACCTGGTGAAAGTGTCAAGCACATCTCTACATCCTTTCACTCTGTAGTCAGAACCCATAAAATCAATAACAATTTCCTTTAGGGCTTGTTGGGAACAGGAAATGCTCCAGTACCTGTTTTCATGAAAATCTTATATGTGGATAATGTAATAGAGTCATCTTCTCACCTTTAACCAAAAATCATATTTAAATTGTAACACAGTTAGTTGCTAATTTATTGTCGGTTAACTAGTAGCCAAAAGTTAGATATGTTCAAACCATTTTTTTCCATAATATTTTTTTAAATCATCCCCAGACCAAAGTATTCACATCATTTACCATGAAGGTGTCCAGTGTTTTGGACAACCTACTTTTCAAGCTTGTTGATAATTTGATCATATCTACCTAAATTAGACCTTTAGGGTCCATCCCCGTAACCTCTACCCCCAAAACTAGATACGAGTAATTTGCATCTTCTGTACAACCTTAATCATACCATTATTTAGTTATTCACTCCTGGTAGACATTTGATCACTATAACCAGTCATTGTATTTTTCCCCGATATATCCATTTCCATTTTTTCCATCCTATGATTATTATTATTTCTTTTTGTTTTCTCTGAAGTTTGAAGGTTAGTCAGACAAACATTTGAGACACACATTAAAACAGAAATTTAGACAAACACTTAAGACACACAACATATGCCAGCAGAGACTAAATGTACATCCTTCAATCAAACGAGGTGTAGAAATTTTGACAGGTGGGCGGGACTTCCGGTAGCGGACATCACTTAGGCTGGGAATTTCCGGGCGACATAAACCGCGGGGACACAGTTATCGTCATTACCGGAATGTTGTCATTAAACAGGATGTTGTCATTAACCGGAACGTTGTCATCACAAGGAGCGAATCTTTCTAATACTGTATCAATTTGTAGATGTTTCACAGTTAAAAAAAAAAACATGTAGTTTTCTCCGAGTATTAAAGGTTTACACTCAGGTTTAAGGCAGGCACGTCACACACAAAATTCTAAGAGAACTGACAGATTGTAAATTCATTTTGCTGATTCTTGTTACCTTAAGCTTCTCTTTTTTATACTTAGAGCAATAGTTATTAGATTTTAAGGAAAAACAGTTTGTGACTCCTCATCCCACGGGGGAGCCAGAGGTTGTATCATGTGGGTAGGTCTAGTTCTCGTTGAAGACGGCTGAAGAAATGAAAAAATTAAAAGTGTATAAAGTCCTCAGACATGTCACAGTTTATGATATATGGCAGACATCCGCAGAGCTGTTTCATGTGTATTATCTCGGACAAAGTCTTCAGACTGACTATAGTCAAAAGTAATACAAGAGGAGAGCTTTGCTCTTTTCCTGACCAAAGTGTCCGAGCATTGGTCTCAGTCACAATACACATCCGCTGTTTTAATGAGTAGTTATCAGACCTCAGACACATGTCACTGCACGTTATTGTGAATTTCCAGAACAAGTGCTTCACACTGACTGCCCCACGTCAAAGTAATCAAGGGGACTGTGCTCTTTCCTGACCCAAATAAGTGGTAAACATTGTCTCTGACAATTTCACTTCCCTTGTTCTATTGAATAATGTGTTGCGGCTTTGCTGAGGATGTCTCAGAGGGACGTGGTCAAGGGGCGTAACAATGACCCGTTTTATCTGATCTCGTCATTAGGGGGCGATATCTAGAATCAACGAAATTAAAAAAACAGAGGGGCGTTGCTTGACAGTGTTCGAGTTTTAAATACTAGCAAAGAAAAAAGCTGCAATTTAACTTGTAGGACATTCGAGCTGAAAAGAACCACTCGTTGAACAATGGTTAGAGTTATAAGAGTAGTTTTTCATCAAACCGGGGAGGAAGAAGAAGGTGCGCCGAGATGATGAACACCCAATCTACATCATCTAGTTCCTTCATCTGAGGATACCTATCGGAATTCCTATCGTAAACATACTCTGGCAGATGATGAAGTCCCAACTTCACCAAACAACAATGGATGAAAAACAGGCCTTCAGGTCAGCTAAGAACGTACGTCTCTTCTGTTGAAACCCCAGTAAGTAACCGTCTACAGGCCATAGCGCCGTGAATTCGGGATGCCCCGAAGAAATCACAATATTAACCTATGCAAGGTACAACGGCTCCGTCGATACTCTGCAGGAAGAGTGGTTCTTTGGGAACCATATGCCTGTGAGTGGTAGATGGGGGTGGGGGTATATTTTCATGTACGAAATAGGAGAGCTCTGCCTGTATCAATTGGATCAAGACGAGTATTTAATAGATCATTGGCCCTCTGTGTACTCCACCCACAACGGAATGGGCTGTGTTACGGCTGGCAATCCCACCCCTTAACGAATAAACCGAATCAGTCTTCCCAGTGTACGGGGGGGGGGGGGAATGGGGAGGGAGGAAATAAAGATGAAAGCTCTCTTCAGCCAGCCAAAAAGGATTGAGAATGTGTCCTTATCCTTCCGATGTTGAAATAAGCTGCAAGAGAACCTCTCTTTAGTGAGTGGGGGATCAAAAACACAGCAAATGGCAGTGGTTTTTCAGGCCAGCCAACGCCAGGAACAACCAGGACGGTCCTCAGATCTGTTTGTGTGGAGGCATGCAATCAGATACCGCGGAGGTATTCAAGACAGGTGTGGCTCTACCATTTGATGCTTGGCTGAGAAGAGGAATGAAATCGGACAGAGTTCTTTCCAACCTTTTCCGAAACTCACGCTGCTGGACTGATGTTAATGTCAGTGAAAAGAATGCTGGACGTTCCCTGTTGGTGCGATCTAAGCCCACCTCTTTTTGAGGGACCACCCCCCTTTTTGAAGACCCTCCCCTTCCTGGCGGGGCTATAATCAGGGTCTAACTGCGAGCTCACAGACTCTTCTCACAACGGCGGGTAGCAGACATTGAGAATGTATGGAGCGTACGGGAAAATCACCATACTGGGACCTATACAACCAGCAAGAAAGAGACCCTCTTCTCTCCCCTGAGCAGTGAGAAAGCTTCATACAACGGGCGTTACTCATCCACCTTCTCCAGACCTCTAACTCAGCCCAGCCACCATCATCGTCGCAGAGAGCTCTTGAATCCCTTTCAGTCCAGGCACCTTTACAGATGCAACCTCAGATCGTTATGCATCCGCCTTCTCCCGACCTCTATTCACGCTATGCGTGGCTGAGTCTTACACACAGATATCCACCTGAAGACAAGAGGCATGTGATCGTGGAGGACGATTCAACCATCAGCTACTCACCCTCCCCACAAACTCCGACCCGCATACCTACCCTCAGCCTTCACCGGAGGAGGAGGAGAGAGAGTAATCAGGGTGATGAAATGACGTGGGATTTCAACCACTCTCATCAATTCGGGTGAAAAACAGTGATACTTCATTATCAACATAACCTGTGAAATATCTCAAAGAAACCTGTTACGGAAGTGCATAACGAACACCGAAGCCAACGATATAGCATCAGTGCATGGAGATATTGGAGGAGGAGTATATACCATCAACTTCAATGCATGTGGACGACTCATAAACCCCAAGCTCCTTCCTGCTTTCAGAAACCTTTGACACTTCGACGCATCAAGCAGATGACTTCAAGAGTATAAAAACAAATGATTGAGAAGACCGGTGTTATATGTAACTGAAAGCGCGGTACAAAAGGATTAGCATAGTGCAAATCACTTGTATGTACACAGTACGATAAGATGAGCGATAATGATGTGCTAAGCAGCTAAACTCACTGTTTCAAGAGATGCTCGATCGATATCAATTGTTGTGCATGCACCTTTGTATTCTGTCTTGTGCTGTATTCCCACAATCGGCTTTCTATTGGTAATCATATTAACTGTTTTTTTTTTTTCTTTATTATAAAAAGATTGTGCAATGTTTGAATTGATCTTTATTATCTGAATGTGATTTTTTACTGTTTCTCTATTAAAATAGGGTTAAAAATAAAAAATAAGTATAAATATACCCTCAGGTGTTGTGTTTTTTCATTATTTAAAAGTAGTGCGCAGAGTGAAGCATAAGACTGGGATGTCTGAAAGAGGTTGATGAAGAATGTGTATTACACCATCAAAATCCGGGGGAATTTAGGGGGTTATAGAAAAGGTTGAGGATGGTTTTGCAAGATGAAACAGGGGGCACGAAGCACAACTGTAGCGGTGAAAAGGTTGAAGATTTTTTACGGGAGAGAAGATACCTATACTTTACACAACCTGCAAGAATAAAGTTCCAGGGAAAAAAGGGGTGGTTTTGTCACCAGACCACTGAGACAGTTCCAAGCCGATCTCTGTGACATGCAAGCTCTGCGCCAGGAAAATGAACGGTTACAATTATTTAATTAACAGTGGTTGAAACATCCTTTTCAAACGAGGCGGTATGTACGGTGTTTTGATAGAGGTGAAAAACTTGCTGCCAGAGGTGTTAACACGCTTTGAATTCAGTTTTTAAAGAAAGTTAAGTCCCTAACAAAACCACTTCAGAACACAGATGCAGGTAAAGAATTTTTTAACAAGAAATTAAGTTCTAATGGAGAAAAACACGTATTGAAACATTGTGCACACAGCGAGTGAAGTAAAGGCCCTCTGTGTTGAAGGTTGTAAACGCACTTTAAAAACAAGGATGTGAGAGCTGTTTTACTGCTAACAACAGCCCGGCAAGCGAGGTACATTGAGGTCCTGCAAAATTTAGTTAGAGCTACAACCAACAGCTACCACACCATGTGCATTAAAATAGAGCCACTATGGAAGCCCCCCCCCCCCACCCAAAAACTGACTCATAAACACACAGCACCTTCACAAGTGATTGAGAATCTGTTAGCGTTGCTAACTCTACCAACATAGATATTGCAGGGCCTCACGTGACAATGTTTCTAAACAAGGGGATCTTGTCAGAATATCCAAGGTATGTGACGAGTGTTGACAAACAAAATAAACAGAGCCTTTACCGTGTGATGAAGTGTTTAAGTGTATTGAGCGGATACCCCGATCTCCTCCTGTATACCAAACTCATAAGATATTGGATGGAGACCTATCTGAGGGATCTTTTTTATGCACGAGGAACACTAGCCACCCCACAAAAACTCAAAATATTTGAAGGACAAGGATGTATCAAGTGGAGAAAAAAATTAAATCGACGCACAGTCACAAGGGACTCAAACAGGTTTTGTACGCTGGAAAACTGGCCGCATGAGAAACACCTCTCAACAGTTGGAACACAGGTTGATGAACTTTCGAGACGTATAAAATAATGTGCGCACGCTTAAACCTTATGATTCATACAGCATCATGGACAGCAAATGTGGAGGATACGTTGGTTTTTATGTTACCCTTCCCTCTAACGATAGCACGGAGCGGCCCGCGTTAAAAATAATACCAGTTCAATGTTTCCGTTGTAAATTTAGTCAACATATTGATTTAGAAGGCCAATGGCTGGCGTGCACTAGGCAGAGATACATGTACTAATTTGTATCCGAATAATGAGCCTACTTTGAATGGAGAAGCATTTTCTGGTGATGCAGAAGATCCCCTACGCAGAGGATTAGAGGAGGCTATTTATAAACAGTGTATTCAACTCGAGACAGAGATGGAAATGTTTTTTCAAAAAATGAAACTCGGGTATACGCATTAAAGTCAGCAGAGTTCCAAAAGAGATTATGCATTCAGGCAAGCGGTCAGTATGAAATACGTTCTTCAGTAATCTAGCTTATATGCTAGGGGTTGTGTGAAACCAGGGGAATGGATTCATGTTAGCTGAACCAAACACGGGTCCTTTTCCGGCGGATATAAAGGCTGGTTTCTATCATCTATACTGTTACAACGACGTGGTCAGCCGCAAAGAGTAGGCAACGCTTTTGCACCTTTAATGAGGACGCATCCCAAAAACCCAGGTTGGGGTTAGGGGTACAACAGAGAGTCAAAAATTCGTAATATGGTACTCTCTGACATTTAACCACCGACACCAACTTATCACCTATTCCACGGAGTTTCCTAGAAAAGACAATATTGAAAAATATCCATCTAATATAGAAATTAAATCGGACGCAAAAACGTTCCTGTAAAATGTTCGCTCTACGGACCAAGACCGTTATAAAGACTACACTTCAAACCCGGTATGATAGTATCAGCAAACGTAAGCATGATAGATAAGATTTTATTGGTATGTTCCAACCACAGGAGATCTAGTATATAACATCTAAGTAAACGATTGCTTGTTCATCATTATCAAATATTTCCCCCTGATCCTTTCAAAAGCAACTGTGAAGACAAGGCAGGCCAAGAGAGAACATGGCAACAGCAAAGTCTGCAAGACCACTGATCCACAAAATCGCTTGTAAAATTACTATGCTAAAATCATCAGGCAGGTAATCTGCCAGGGTTTTAGGGGGCCAAGTAATGTAACGGACGCTTGGAAATTGGAAATCATTATTTTACAAAATTAATTGTCGGCTCGTATCCCCTCTGGTTAACGTCAAAAGGATTTGCCATTGCAAAATACCCCATCTGCACCCAACGGCTGCATCAAAATCGCTATCGGATGTCATGGTAGAGCCGGAGAGTAAAATGATAGTGCCTTCTTACCACTAGACACGCGACGGTCAGGACAGGCCTATTCAAGGAAATTATGGTAGATTAGTCTACAACCAAACACATGACCCAGAACGCCAAGTGACCCCCTTTATGGGTAATCTATTTTAAGGAGGCACACAGGTCGAGGTTAAAAAACAAGGGCAAGCAACGACAAAAGGGAGAATCGTCGGAGCTGACAACACGAAAAGGATAGGAAGCTTCCAGCAAAGTTTTGATATATATTAAATAATGGCTCTTTGTACATTACCCAAATCATCCAGAAGTGCACGCGGAAGAGTTTATGGGCAGGAGTTGAGGCAGATTTATTTTCTGCCCCGATGGAAGCAGCTATCGGATTGAAGATAAAATTATACACCGAGATCCAGTCCACTAGAGCACTTTAGTCAGGCCCATCACCAATATGGAGGCCCCTGATATCCAGATCGAAGTTGTCATTTCCCGGGAAGACGGTAGCAGAGAAAATATTTCGCACATCACTCAACGCCTACGCTGTTACATCTCAATGTGAAAAATTACTACGAGGATGGAAACCAACCCTGCGGATGAAAGTGCACCTGTATGGCTCATCAACTTACCGTTGTTAAACACCCATACTCTCAGTCAGTTGATTCACTCTGCGGGGACTTCGATTGATTTCTACATCCACAGTGCCACGCATCCATTGTAGAGCCGATGATTGAGACGTGGTTAACTTTCAGAGATTCTTTACAAAAGCCAGTTTAGCTCTGGTCCATGTTTTTTCAAAGACACTGCAGGTGCTCTGAAGCTCTATTAGTAGTAAACCTAACACGGCCCGGACACCAAGTGTTAACTAACAGCCCAGAGCAGGCTTGTACGGGCAAATGCCAGGGTAGGTACATCTTCTAGGACCCTTGCAGCAGACATATTTATTCTGGCGAGAGACTTCTTTTAAACCTGTTGATCTAAAATTCAAAAACTTACAAGAAGCCAACACGATTCGGCTTTGGTCTCATACGGCAGCAAGAGATCCACTTTTCCCCAAAACCAGGAGATTATGAGCCATCTCTTTTCATCAAAAAATTTCTGTCTCTCACAGCGTCCGATTGGGACACGCAGCAGCTTTGTGAAAGCAAATGCACTCTCTATCCACTTTCAGGTGATAACAGTTAAAAACATATTCCATCCCTGAAAAATTTCACAGGGTTAACCAAGAGAATCTTTTCTTAGGTTTGTCTTTCTCCAATATGTCGCTGATGGCTTTAATGGATCATGAACGCTTTTACAGGAACAGCGACCTCAACCCGTTTGACTTTAATCCCATTATTTGATATGGAATATTTAGACCTTATGAAAGGATGGCAGACAAATTCTTGCTCAAGGCCTTCAAGCCAATTTTAACCAAGGCAATTCAGTGAGAGAGTATTCAAAACTTGTTTCACGGGCTACTAGGACGACATCTAAAAGATCTTCGTTCTGAGCACTCATACAACCCTGTCAAGAATTTAAGTTCATGATGCATACTTCTCTATGGCGCGCACTTAATCTTACTCACGGCGTGAGGATCACAGATTGACCTCATATCTCCACTTACTTCAACGATGCCGGGAATGTTAATGATTGGAAATGCGATTCATGAGCAACCTTTGCCTCATACACACACGCTGATCATCTACGCTTGTTATGACTCTATTATTAGAAGACTGATTCACAGAGGACGCCATGTGTGGTGGATTACTTATAATCTAGTCCATTGAATAATATGAAAATTGAGGATGCCTGTACTACAGCATCATACTGCTGGGAGATTTGTTTTACGGGATGTAATGGCGGGTGGTGACCAGCTACCCCGCTGCTCGCTGACACATTCACAGGGCAAGGCTATTTTATAAGTGAATACACATCAGATACCACACACTGCCTCAGGAGAAAACACTGGTTGGACTCTGACTCTGGGAAAGAGAAAAAAGATGTAGGCACGAAGGCGCCAGCATTTTTGAACTCTTATAGGATTCGCCTCCGAATATAATTGGATTTGTCTAGGCACACGATCTGTCCAGCTATAGAGCTATAACAACTTGTTTTAAAAGGACAGATGCCACTCAAAAATATGTATCCGAATAACAGCATCAAAATACATCTGTTGTTCCACGTATGCGGCCTCACCATTGTATCCCACATTCACTCGTCATACGAGCATGCAGGTTTATCACTGCCGAAGCTGTGTTTAAATACCACTGGAGATGTGTTTAAGAATGATTTTAAAGGTATCTAAACTTTGTAAAGAACATACCAGAGAGATGTCGACACATTAATCAGAGTTCTGCATTTATCACTCCCACACAGCATGCTCACCGTGGAGAGTGTTCAGGACTTGTTTATGGAATTTAAAATTGTCGATTATGTTATTTTTTATTGATTTCTTAATTTTTGTTTAAAGTTATCTAAAGTTGTATAAAATGTGTATATCTGTGTGTGTGTGTGATGGTGTGGTCGTTGTTGTGTGTGTGTGCACACATGTGTGAAGTAGAGCATGATGCTAGAACATGAAAATTATAATCAATAAAGATTTATTGAATGAAAGAAATAGGTTTATACAAGTCTCATTTTCATTGACTAACGGATTATGATGATGCAAAATGTTAATCCATCGGGGAGGCGTAAGTATCGTTTTACGAAGGAGACTTTTTGGCTTCAACGCTAGTATTTTTAGGGTCTTCCCTGCTCGGATCCTCGACCATGGGAGAAAGAGGTATCTGCCCTATTTCTTCTCTAGCTTGAATGCCGAAGGAATGCGTCAAGCATTCAATAAAGGATCCGTCCCTTGTGTTGAGCCGTCTATATTCATCACGAGCATAAGGGTTATTGACTAGAAGATATGGGGATGTCTAAACCGCTATGACCAAAGTATGCAGAAAGAGTCGACCATCCTTGGGCAAAAACAGTGCTCAGATTCTTTTTTTTTAAACCCGGTATTAGCATGAGATTTTTCAGCAAAGTCAATCATATGGGGAACCCTTTTACAAACATCTTCCTTTAAATACAAATTCTCACTCGCGAAAGTCCAACTACCCACTTCTTTCGGATAATTTTTTTTTTTCTTGTTTTTTTTTTTTTTTTTCAAAAAATGTATCTCAGCATTTTTACGTTTATGCTTTGCAGGCTATTTTTCCGAACATCCATAAAATTCTGTATCGAAGTCCAAACCGCTCGGTCATGCCCGGGCCATTGTTTTTCTTCGTAGACTGCTCATGCTTCTGGAGTCTAGCTGATGTTGTCACGCTTGAAGCGTCAAACTCACCGTGTTCTTTCTTTCACACCCTGCTTGAGTTTGAGTGAGATAACACTCTGCAAGCGCACACTCATATTTTTTTATTTGTGCAATAAGATAGTCAAACAGGGGTCATTCAAATATCGCTCTCATTTCAGCATCCAATTCTCCTCCGCTTGTCTGTCTGATGGACGTTTCTGACTGGGGGTTAGACGCCGAAACTGATGAGGGAACGGAAATGAGAAACATCTTCTGCGATGTTCTGAGAGGCATTATCTCATGAGAATCCACCCACTAGATCTCCGAGATCAACGGGCGCAAGAGCCGTTCAGGATGGGACGAGATAAAAACCACCTCCCTGGTTTTTGAGAGCAGCTAGTTTAACGTATGTATACCAGTTCTTTTATCAGCCAACAGTGTCTGATGATTTTTCTCTGCTTCTTCCTAATTTGCTGGTGTTGACGAGGGCGATAGAATTTACTGTTACCTTTTATAAAATATTCAGAACAATCCTAGACACAGAGCCTGAAGAAAATTCAGGGAGCAGATTCGTGCGAGAAGATCTTTACGTTTCTGTTGACTGGCTGTTGAGCTAAGAGCTACTGAATAAGGCACAAGTCCTTTTTTATATGCGCAGACATGAGATCCCTTACTTTGTTTTGGCACGTACACAGCAGGCCTACTGGTGAGAAGTATGCCTGTCTAGTATGAAAATGTTCTGGGGCATGGTAGTGTGAAAATCCGATGATTAAATAAACCATGAGCTTCTCTCGTTGCATCTTCAAAACTCTCAAGGAGACACTTTTGCGATGGAAACATTTGGCGGTGCCAGTTGATAGTATATTCAACTGCAGTTTATCTTCGGGTCTTGAGAGACAAGACCATATGATTACAGTTCAACACTAATAGTTCCACTGAACCTTCCCTGGACTGAAAAAAACATTCTGAGTCAACAGCATGACGCTCATATTACGATGGTGACGGAAAATGGGTAAAGACCTTCATCACGTTTCATTCCTCTGAGATTGAGCTATTAGTAGGCTTAAATGATTATAGATGAATTACTGATCAGGAGAGGAAAACAGGTTTTTCATCTTCAAAAAGAAAAGGCAATCCTCTACAAAGGTAATATTTTTATTCAATCTTCTGCAATTCAGCCATATAAGGGGCTGAAAGATGTTAAATCCACACAATCTTTCTAGTATTGCTGATGAACAAACATCCAGACATGGTTACAAATTTTGCAAAACACTTTTTACAAAAAACTTTTCCAGCCAGCCGCTGGGTTCCGAACATAATCATACATGAGAAAGGCGTTCTAAATCTAGGATCCAAATCAATCTCCTGTAAATCGGCAGAATGCAACCATTTCTTATTTTATTTTTTTTATTTATCTTTCTTTTCTTAGCCTAATAACAAAAGCAGAGTTGTCCCGTCAGAAAAAAGGCATCTCTTGTCATACACCAACCGAAAACCTTTTAACAAAATGCAGCATTTCCTTAAGCGGAATCTTTTTTATCCCTCGTCCCCGAGGATGTCGTGCTGTGGAATTCACCAAATGACACCCTACACTGGATCATGCTAAGTAACCCTCAACAGCCTCTTGATGCTGTCACAAATTGAGCACTCTCGCTTCATTCATGTTATGTCTGCGTGATGCCTTTAGCACGTATCAATAGGTTTTTCTGGCTTTTTGGGTTGGTATGCCATAACTCTTGGGTCCTGTTGATGCAGAACGTCACAAAATGCTGTCTCCCGCGAGCTCGTCTGTAAGATCACGAAGATAATTTCCCAGTTGCAAAGGAGTCTCGCACAACTTATGATCACATAAACAAAACTGCCGTATCAATATGAAATCAATCTGTCCTGCCAATTGCTCCTTGCTGCCTGAGAAGTTTTTAAAACGTGCATAAGCGGTGGTGTGGAATGCTGCAATAAAAACTACATTGATTTACCTCTGCTCGGGGGAGAGGATGGCAACGTTTGCTGTAGGCTCCAGTGCACTACACACATTTCAGGGTTGGAAGAAATGGAAGTAGTAACCCTAATATTGCTCGAGAACATTGAAGCTGAAAAGCTCCACATCAGGGTTAAGTGATGCTGGTGTCTGAGCACAGATTCACTTCGCTGTGTGAAACTTTCCCCAAAGCCTGTTTAAACCCAGTTTTGCAACTGTCTTTGGCGGGTTTCCCTCTGATTTTGCCTGCGTCTAATTGTGGATACCCTGGTTGAGTTTGTAGTCTGCTACCTATTTTGAACCTGCTACTCCTCATTCCCCGCTTCAGAAGGGCTGCCCTGAAAGCCTCACTGCTTCCCTTTTTAAACCAAGCAAATGTGAATGTAACCTTAAAGATTGATGTCATGTCTCTTTCAAAATGGCACACACTTCACTGATTTTAAGCAAGGCGGATAACCACATGCAGCACTTTACAAAACTCAACACTACCCACACTCCCGTCAGAGCTCATGTCCTTATATCATTATGCCTGCAGGGCCCTGATCTGGTTATTTATTTAAGCACATGTGCCGGCAGAGAGTAACATACAGTTTACCTTGTCGGATGCCGTAAGGCAAAACAGGGAACAAAGAGACATCGTGGGGGTAGACCACAGCTTGATGATGCCAAAGTAGCCTCGCTGGGGGTCAATCAAATATTTGTAAAGGATGGTGTAGCCGGTGCCCAAGGAAAGACGCCGTTAGCACTTTACATAAGGGTACAAAGGATGTGTAATCCACATAGTGTTACAAGTTTCACCTGGCCCCGCTGTGTACCTCAACCTCATAGGGCAGGGTGCGACCACCCATACAGAGATCTCGGGGTGATAAGGGTTAGGGTGCATAACTCTCTCAAGAAAGCTTGATCACCCTCTGGTTTGATTTTTTCATTTCAGTCACACTCATGCTCCCAAATATAGCTCAAGACGTAAGGCCCATACCACACACAGTTTGGGAGTACCTTTGCTTCTCTCAACCAGCTGGCTTGCGTAAACACTGTTCAAATGTGCCACTTTTAAAGGAACTTTTTAATGATGGTGCGAAATAACACAATTTTACAGCCGTGGAAAAACAGCCGTAAAATTCAAACGCAACTTTGACACCTGCTTAATCTTGCCATACCCATCGACGAATCACGGGCGATTTTTTCTTTTCCCTTGGTTTAACGCATTTCCCAATGTCTATTTTTGCTGTCTGCAACCATCCAAGCCATTGAAAATGGACGCGGCTGGAAACCGTCTACTACTACGCTGTAGCAGAGGTGAGGGGATGGACAAGGGTTTAGGAGGATAGGAAATTGGTTACAAAAAACCCCTTCATCGCAGCCTGAGGCTTATCGGTGGACGAATTTTAAGCGCCGATCCACACTTTGTCTCCACTTAAGAACTCATCCCTGAATTTAACACAACCTGAAACAGAAGTCCACATCATTTTTACCATAACGGAAGAGCTTCCTTCTCAAAGTAAAGAAGCCCTTTGCTCGCTTCTCGTACCAACTGTTAAAAAACACCTATTGTTCTTGAAGGCTCATGTGTTCTACAGCGTAGGAGGATCGGAGGAGGAAAAGGACACCTACTACTGGAGGACGTTGTTCAGAGGAGAAAGGTGAAGGAAAAAACCCTTTAGTCTGATCACTAAACCTAATTGCTTTTCCGGCATGGCCCTCAAAAATTAATACACAATGAAAGGACAGACTATCAATGAAGTTAACCTGTAATCCAAGGATCGGTTAAACAGAGAACTTTAATTTCCCTGCCATGATGAGATGAGGTTTAATGCCTAACTCAAGCAATAGCAGTGAGAATCAGGTAGCTGTCATCCCAAACTGTGCGTTGTGCGATATTAAGGTAAAGCCTTTATCGTACATCGAGGTTCTCCTGAAATGGAGAAGAAACATTTTTGGGTGCAAATTCACAATCCATAAGCATGCCATTCCTTACCTTTCAAATGTTTTAACACAGACCAGATAGGGGGTGTGCACACCGTTCTTCATCGATGAAGCATCAAAATCATTAAAAAATCAGTTTATCATCTAAACTGATTCACCAGGGCGGGCCCGGGTGAATGTAACACAGATGAGAGTATCGCCACGTCATATCTAAATCAGGAGGTATGATTCACCACGAAATACGGACATTGACACTACCCACACGTGTTGTTTATCCTGCCTGCTGAATTGGAATAACGTATATCTGTTGCACACCTTGCACAGTTTTACAAACTCACAGTTCACTACAATTAGGCCTGTCAGCACTGAGGTCTGTTCACGGGTTCCCTGTGTCTACCTTAAACATGAAGAATTACGCATAAGATTTTCTGTGACAACCTGCACAGGCGAAGGTTCGCTAATTTCATGCATACATGTATGAGTGACAAACTGGACAATAGCCTTACCGTGGTGTGTGTCTGGCCTTTTCAATAGCTCCCGTAACCAATCTGCACAGATGTATCTCGATCCTGTTAAAAACCCTTGAGAATTTTTTACCCCATAGTATGACCTTGGATATAACAGCAGAAAGAGAGGAGGTTTGATTCGATCAAGGAAACTGGTTCAAATTTACACAGAGCTGTTAGAGCTGACGCGTTCTGTGGAAAAGACGTACAATTTTCTCTTTAGAATTGTTTTCAAAATTTTACCAATGTCCAATGAAAGTTACTAGCTGTCTGATCACTCTAACCAACCCTGTGTATGCCAACATCCTACCAAGATCTAAAGCCTGATTATCACGTAAGGTTAGGGTCGCACGAGACCCGTGTGCAAGACTGGATGGCCAAAGCTAACCTGAGTACGGGTTTATTATCACAATATACAGGTGACGTTTTTTTATATTAATCAGTTCACAGTCTAACGTTCCTTGACCTTACGTTTCGACCCTCCGGGTCCCTGTAACTACCTGTAGAACAAATTCCAGTTATTATCTGCAGGCATTGTCGGCGTTGGACTTACTAAATCATCTATAAAATCCTCAAAGCAGGCAGGAAATATATTTCCATCATCGTAACACGGAAAACGTGATGTGTACGGTTGAGATTTTCTCTCCAACTAATTCATAGCTGCTACAACATCATTAACGTCTGGCTAAAGATCTTGCCAGTATCGCTAATTGGCAGTGAGAATACGCATGATTGTTATATTAGACTGCAGCGAGATCAGGGACATTACCAGGGCAGGGAGGGGGACGGTTGAAAAGCTCTCCTTATTTGTCAACGTTTATTAAAAAACGTTTCCACGTTTCTACAGTCCAGGAGGATTTTGCCTCACGGTCTGATCAGGGTTGACATGCAACCCTCTGGACGATTTTCCAAAAATCGACCCGCCCATGCTGCCCACAGTATGATCAGCGGCAGTGTATGACGTTGCACAGCGTATTTGTATGTCAGTCTGATTCTCATTTAAAGTGGGATGGTTGAAAAGGTCTCCTTATTTCAACGTTATTAAAAACGTGTGTCCAGTTTCAAACAGTCTCAGGAGGATACCTTGCCTGATCAGGCTGACTGCAACCACTGGATGACAAATGACCGCCATGCTGCCCCGTAATCGGATCAGCGGCATGTGAACGTGAAGGTATTTGTATGTCAGTGATTCTTGTGATGAATGCTGGGTGGACGACGGTGCCTCTATTTAAATCTTTCAACAGTCTGTATCTAATGAGCGTAAAACGTCACCCGTACAAATTTTGATTGTATTACATTTTCACTGTGGCATAGCAGGAGAGGCATTTAAACCCGATGTTCTTTGGCCTACTTCTGCAATTAAACAGAGGAAGTTTCCACTGAGCTGAGCAACACACATTCCTTCATCTCATTCAGCGATGTGTGATCTTGTTATCCATATTAACATGAGTATCAGAAGAAAAAGAATAAAAGGACCCATCCGATTCATTTATGACTGCTGGGTGGAGATGGCGCTCGTCATTTAAATAATAGTTAACAGCCTGTCTAAAGAGACGTAAAAAAAGTCACCGTACAGATTTTGATTTATACACTAGTCACTGTTGTTAGCTAGGAGAGGCATTTTAACCCGATAATATTTGCTAGTTCTGCATTAACGGGATTTCACTGAGCTGAGCCAACAAACATTCTTATCTCATTCAGCGCATGTGTGATCTGATACCATATTTTAACATGAGTATCAGAAGAATCATAATAAGAAGAAGACCCAGGGATCAGTGTTTTAAATTACCTTGATATCAGCGCAATGTTCAGTAACAGGGTCTGGCATGCAGCCCCCCCCCCAAAGCGTTAAATTGATGGCTTTATTAAACGGTCACGGAGGATTAAGGGAAGCTCTCTGTCTGCGACTGTTACTGTCCGGGGTCTTGATGAAATCTGCTCACCATCAACGTTGCCTCTGGAAAGATAAAGAAAAAAAAGAAATTTAATGAAATATACAAACTAATTCGGATAGGTGAACGATGAGTATAAAAAGAATTAAACGTACATTCATTAAAAACCCGCTAACAAAGCTTCGCCCTGTATTACAAAGCACAGGTCGCTGCTCTCTCAATTTATAGATATTTCTGAGTGAAACAAAAGTTACCTTACAATGCAGGTCTTTTGAAAAAAAAAATCTGGTTTCTGTGAAGATTTGGATAGAACAGGAAAATTTGATATAACTTACTCGTACCCGGGAGTATATTGCAACGGTGCCAGGCCGTTCCAAACTGTTCCGTTGGCCACTGAACTGTACCGTTCAGCTGAATGTTTATCCAAGGCTCTTAGGGTTCTGGATTAAAATCATTCGATAATATCTGTAAAATATTTATCAGGGGTTTAAAACAAATCTGCAATATCGCTTACACCCCTGAACAACAATAATGCATAGAAAAATATATGTATAATTTTGTTTGTTTTTTTTACTTACATCCCCTCTTCTGGAGATGTTAATTTTTCTGCCGCCACGGTCAGGAGACACTGTGGCGCATGAATGGCTTCACCCTCTCCTTCATGGATAATTTTTGAGAGTGGGATCGAATTGTCTTTTCAAGACCAAGGTTTCCGTCTCAACTTTGATTTATTTTCGGAGGCAGGACGGTTACACAACGCTGACCTCTCCAACGGTTCGGAATACGCCCTCTCGAGGATTAAAATAGAGTAGTAAGTAGAATTTATTTTCATTATATTTATTTAAATCACAAAAAATGCATTCACCAGTCTGACTAAAACCAGAATGTTGTTGTGCAGTTAATAATTACCACATAGTCGGATTGTGTTAAAACGATACCATCCAGTTTGTCACATGTGGATTCTAAAGAATAGAAGTTAAACAGACACCGATTATTATATCCAACGAGCATTCACAAAACACTTAAGGAAATTCTTACAGATGAATACTTTACTACTGAAGATTGCGTTGTATTTCTCGATAGAAGCAGAATGTTCACCACCTTCTCGTTTCCTGAAATTAATGTTCCGATATTTTTTGTTTCTCTTTACAAGTGTTCTAACAATATTTCAGTGTTAACTGGTAAAAAAAACTTTTTAGCTACCCAGATTTGAAGCCGATCTCCTAGTAAAGGATTGCGTTGTGTCTCTCCATAGAACCAGAATGGAATGACTATGCCACCTACTCTGTTTCCAATGACGAGATCAGATAAACGTGCATGGTATACGCCCCTTGACCACACCCCCCTGAGACGACCTCAGCAAAGCCCGCGAAACATCAAATGATACACGAATAGGACAGTGGTGAATTGTCAGAGACAATGTTTACCACTTTTCTGTCAGGAAAGCGCACAGTCCTCTTGGATTACTTTGACTACAGTCAGTGTGAAGACTTTGTCTGAGATAATACACATGAGAAAAACGACTGCGGATGTCTGCCTTAATCAATACAACTGTGACATGTCTGAGGACTTTATAACCTTTTATTTTTTTCAGTTTCTTCAGACGTTTAACATAGACCACACCTACAGCGATACAACCTCATGGCTCACCACGTGGGATGAGGAGACAACTGCTTTTATCGCTAAAATCAAATAGTAACTATTGCTCTAAGATGAAAAGAAGAGAAGCTTAAAGGTAACTAAAATCAGCTAAAATGAGGAAATTTACAATTCTGTCAGGTTCTTTCAGGATTTTGTGTGACGTGCCTTGCATTAACCTCGAGTGACCTTTAATATGGAGAAACTACATGTTTTTTTTTTTTATGTGAAAACATCTACAATAAAAATACAATTAGAAAGATTCGGCTTCCTTTGTAATGACAAACATCCGGTTAATGACAACATCCGGTTAATGACGATATACCGCGTAATGACGATATATCCGGTTATGTCGCCGGAGTTCCCGCCCTTAGGATGTCCGCTAGCGGAAGTAGCCCCCGCCCACCTGTCAAAGAATTTCACACCTCGTTTGATGAAAAAGGGATGTACATTTAGTCTCTGCCAGCTTCAGCTCCCCTCTTAAAGAAGATTGGTGCGACCAAAATCTTTTTACCATCAAATATTCAACAGAAACCCTATGGTGGAAAGGACAAGTTCTATTTGGTTTCTGTTCCCATCCACCAAGGAGAATTAGATCCAATTTCACCTCAAGAAAATTCATAAGAAATTTAAGTTTTCACCCTCTGAAACTAAAACCCAGAAAATTGTTCTAACTTGCGAGCATCTGAACACATTAGAGAAAAAACTAATGAAAAACAAAACCTGGTGCACTCTAAAACGTTCATTAGTTGTCGGAACACAACTATGAATCAAAACCCAAAACAAAAATGAGCTCACAGAAACTAAAACACACCATTTGATCCACTTACCTTTCACTCCTGTGGCCCACATCATTCATACCGTGGGCCTTTATTCATTCCTGTCACACTCTTCTCAACCACACGTTTTCAACCCTCAAACACAATCTTTGGATTCCTATTGTTCCTGAACCCCAGAGATCTTGTGTCCTAAGAAATAATGTGTCAATGGACCCATTTATCAGGCTGGTCCCAGCCACCTTTTCAAGCCTTCTTCACCTAGGAGAAAAATACATGTTTAGGGTTATCGCTCACATCATCAGGCAATATAGTGGGACGACTCTTCATCAACCTTTTCAGAGAAATCATGAGTATTGTGACCGGCAATGCATGAAAATAGACAGTTTGATCATACAGTCATCCCAGTACAACAAATTAACACAAACAAGAAATCACAAACTTGGGTAGTGAAATCAGCATTTTTCTTTCTTTCACCATCTTCATTTCACATAAACAAAGAAGACAAAAATAAACAACATTGCAGTCTTGTTGTGTACCAGCTTATTAAGGAGTAAAAGAAGATAAAAAGCAAATAGATTAGTTATAAACAGAATCATTTCGTTCAGAAAAAGGAAAGTATAGCCTACCTTTTTAGCACCTGGTGGTCTGACACAAAAACTATGGATACTTGGCCTCTTGTCACCCTTTTTGCAGCATCAAGTAGTGAAAGTTGAAAAATTAATTTGTACTTCTGCCTACCTCAATAAATCCATTCATGCAAAAATAATGACTGTGACATCTAAACATTATTAGTTAGGTTTTCGGTCCAACTTTCCTTTCATTTTATTATCCATCCTTCTATTCTTACCTCTGTTATTTGATTTTGTATCACTGCAATGTCCCTCGTTATGCACAGCGTCCTGGGTGCCCTGTTGCTGAAAAGTGCTATATAAATAAATTTGACTTGACATAAATCGGTATGTATAATTTGCCTGGCATTTTATTGCTTTTAATTCCATCAATTAAATCAACTCTATCATTTAATGCAGAGGTTCCCAAATTGGGGGGCGCGCCCCCTAGGGGGGTATAAATAACTGCAAAAAAGAATGCTTGGACACTGTTAGCATAATGGACAGGTTTCTGACGGGGCTCCCACAAAAACGTAAAAAAGAAGATGAAGAATCACCAAATTTGCTTCCGAAACAACTTTCTTCAAAGCCAAAGGTTAGAAAATATGACAAATCATATCTTGCCTTTGGATTCACCAGCACAATGGTGGGTAATGAGGAGAGACCGCAGTGTGTTGTCTGTCTTAAAGTGCTAGCTTGTGACAGTTTGAAGCCTAACAAGCTCAGACGCCACTTGGAGACAAAACATCCAGAGCACAAAGATAAGGCAGTTGATTTTTTTCGACAAAAACTCGTCAACTGCCGTGCCCAACAATGTCTCTTTACTAAAGCTGCAAATGTACCGGCAAATGCTCAACTCAGCTCATATAAAGTTGCCTACCGGGTGGCAAAGTGTAAAAAGCTGCACACAATCGCGGAGGAATTAATACTTCCTTGTGCTATGGACATAGTTTCAACTGTGATTGATGACACAGCAGCCAGCAAACTACGGGCTATTCCTCTGTCTAATAATACTATTGGTAGGCGCATTAATGACATTTCAAAGGACATAGAGGAGCAATTTAATGATAAGGTGCGTGATAGAAGCTTCGCTCTGCAGATAGATGAAGCAACTGATGGTAACAAAGACTGCCTACTGATAACTTACGTCAGATTCATAGATGAAGATGACATGAGGGAGGAGTTGCTTTTCTGCAAACAAGTTCCCGGCAGAGCCACTGCAGAGGAACTGTTTAAAATCATTGACTCATACTTGAAAGAGGACAATCTGAAATGGGAGGACTGTGTGGGGATCTTCACAGATGCGGCGCAGGCTATGGGTGGGAAATGAAGAGGGCTGCAAGCGCTCATCAAGCGCATCTCCCCTAATGTGCAGTGGACGCACTGCATGATACACCGCGAAGCACTGGCGTCTAAACAGCTAAGTTCCGAGCTTAATGAAGTAATGACCGATGTCATCGCCACAGTCAACTACATCAAAACACGACCTGTCAAAGCCCGGATTTTTTCGGCACTGTGTGAGGAAATGGGCTCAGAGCACAAAGCCGTGCTGTTTCACAGCGAGTCCCGATGGTTGTCACGTGGGAAGGTGTTGTCCAGGGTCTTTGAGCTGCGAGATGAGATCCGCATCTTTTTGAAGGGAGAAGGCAGTGGACTTGCCCACAAATTTTCCTGTAACAAGTTCCTGATGAAACTTGCATACCTCAGTGACATATTTTTAAAACTGAATGAACTGAATTTGTAGATGCAGGACACAAACACAGGCCTCCCACATCTGGCAAATAAAATCACATCATTCATCAGAAAATTGGCAGCAGCGACTGAAAAACGGTAATGTGGACTCATTTGAGAACTTGAAATTATTCATTGAAGACAACAAGCTGCAGAACACAGTGATCTCATGCATGCAAGCACACATCTCTGCCCTTCAGAAACATTTCCTGAGATATTTCCTGGTGCAGGATTCCAAAGAATATGTCTGGATCTGTGACCCCTTCAGTGCAAAACCACCTACAAACTTCAGCACATCAGAGGAGGAACAGTTCATTGATGTCACCTCTAATTCAACAATGCGGCTACAGTTTAAGTCAAAGACACTGGCTGCATTTTGGATTGGAGTCCACTGCTAGGTAAGAGAGCCATGGCCATACTTCTTCCTTTTGCCACATCCTACCTTTGTGAGATAGGTTTTTCTGCTGAGGCCTCAATCAAGACAAAATACAGATCAAAGCTGGACATTGAAAACGAACTTAGAGTGGCAGTCTCACAATTACAAACCCAGATTTGAGAAGATCTGCAGCAACAAGCAGGCTCACAGCAGTCACTAAAAATATATGAAAGATGTTGTTTTCACAAGAAACCTTATTTTTCCTCTCAGGGAGTTGTTTGTGTTTTACACCAATTTTTCACATTTTTGTTACTTGAATGACTCTAGTTTATTTTATTGCAACCTGTAATTTACTACAGTTTACTGAGTTGAAAAATAAATTGCAATAGAGTTTTAAAACAAAATACGTGTGTCTGGTCGGAGGGTCAATGTGTGCTGGGCAGGGGTGCAGCAACATTTACCTATGAATCAAAGGGGGACCCAGAACAAAAAGTTTGGGAACCACTGATTTAATGCAACTACCACTTTTGGTGAAAACCAAGTTTTAATATAGGACATTAATTTTAATCTTGTCAAGGCAATGGTAGATTTATTCTTTTCAAATTGTATAAAGTTAACAGCCTTTTTCCTCCTGCTGTAGGTCTTAAATGAGTGAAAGTTTTTCCATGTTTAATCACTGCAATTAATTGTTGTAAAGTTTTCGACAAATCATCCTTTGGAGTCAGATAAAATCTGAGTCTAACTGGTCGAGTTAAAATCCTAAATTTAATATTGTTTGAAAGCCTGTTGCCTTAAAATTGTCACATTATCGTTCTGAGAATGTTTTCCCTTCCAGCTCGTAAAAGAGTTTTCCACAACTGCTGCTGCCAATCTAGAACACGCTGATGTTATTTATGGCCACGCCACAGAAAGTAATCTTCATCCCCTCAAACTTTGAAATACTGCGTATTTAGAAATACTTAATCCAATTTAATTCACAATATGGCCTGAGAAATACTGATCAGTTATTTTTATGTTTTATACCAAGAATTAGGAAAAATTAGACGTTTTGCATTTCAGTTTAAAGCTTCATCAGCTTGAATACTCTGCCTTATTCACTTACTGTATCACTGTTATTCATATTTACTTTATTGTAAAACATCTTGCTCTTGCTTGCAGTAAGAATAAAGGTTCATTTATTCTGGACTTAATCCTCACAGAGATATGCGCATGGCTCTGTATGTGTATGTTGTCTTATTTTGTGTCTTGTGATGTGTGTCATGCAGTTGCTATGCTGGTGTTTGTGATTTTGGTTGTGTGTGACTATGTGGTTGTGAGAGTGTGTGTTTGTGTGTGTGTGTATTCTTGAGAATGTTGTGTGTATTCCTGTGTGATTTTTTCATATTTGTTTTATTCTTTTTACTGTTGATTTATCTTCTGTTCTGCAAGGCCCCTGTCAAAAATGAGATGATCTCAAGGGGTTACCCTTGAAATAATCAGGTGTCAGTGCTGCCAATTATACCTTTTATTTCTTTCTATTCAATTCAGTTTATTTATATAGCGCCAATTCACAACACGTCGTCTCAAGGCACTTCACAAAACTCAGGTACATACATTCCAATTAGTCCTAACCATTGATGCAGATTCAGTTATTTATTCAAATTGGATAAAAAGTTTTTCTATCTAAGGAAACCCAACAGATTGCATCGAGTCAGAGATTTGTAGCATTCACTCCTCCCGGATGAGCATGTAGCAACAGTGGACAGTCACTGGCGTTGACTTTGCAGTAATCCCTCATACTGAGCATGCATGTAGCAACAGTGGAGAGGAAAAACTCCCTTTTAACAGGAAGAAACCTCCAGCAGAACCAGGCTCAGTGTGAGCGGCCATCTGCCACGACCGACTGGGGGTTTGAGAGAACAGAACAGAGACACAAAGAGAACAAAGAAGCACTGATCCAGGAGTACTTTCTATGGGAAGGAAAAGTAAATGTTAATGGATGTAGCTCCTTCAGTCGTTTCACCTAGAAAGAAAGAACAGATAAACTCTGAGCCAGTTTTCAACATTAGAGTCTGAAAGAGAGCACATAGAGTTAGTCACAGCAAAAGCTCAGTCAATTGCCATGTCTAGGAGAGAGAAAGGGTTAAACACTAAAAGACATGACCATGTGGATCATTGGTTGAGGGTGAGCATTAAGTTGTTGCCAGCAGAAGCTCGGACGATTCCCCTCTCCAGAAAGGTGTCACAGGTAGACACAGAGCCAGGCCAGGTGTAGCTTCTAGGAAGAGAAAAGAGAGAGAACAAAGTTAAAAGCTGAAATAACAGCAAATAATGCAAAATTGGAGAGTAGTGTGAGAATGTAGCGAAGAGGGTGAAAGTGGTCATTATGTCCTCCAGCAGCCTAAGCCTATAGCAGCATAACCACAGAGATAGCTCAGGATAACCTAAGCCACTCTAACTATAAGCTTCATCAAAAAGGAAAGTTTTAAGCCTAGCCTTAAAAGTAGACAGTTTGTCCATCTAGAGCCCACTGATGGCCATTGTTATACTAAAAACCACAACGATCGGGATACCTCTCTCTTTCAGATTGACCATAACCATTGGAAAAGAGAGGGGGTCATACAGGTAGCAGAAATGGAGGGTGTGTCTGCACCTCAACCATAACTGAGCCGTTTTAGGCTAATCCTGACTCCCCCTTACTCCATCCAATGGGGATGAAAGAAGACAGAGGTAAAAATAAGGAAGCTAGCTCAGGATAACCTAAGCCACTCTAACTATAAGCTTTATCAAAAAGGAAAGTTTTAAGCCTAGCCTTAAAAGTAGACAGGGTGTCCGCCTCACGGACTAAAACTGGGAGCTGGTTCCACAGGAGAGGAGCCTGATAACTAAAGGATCTGCCTCCCATTCTACTTCTAGAGACACTAGGAACCACCAGTAAACCTGCAGTCTGAGAACTAAGTGCTCTGTTAGGAACGTATGGAACAATCAGATCTCTGATGTATGATGGAGCTAGATCATTAAGGGCTTTATATGTGAGAAGGACAATTTTAAATTCTATTCTGGATTTAACAGGGAGCCAATGAAGGGAAGCTAAAGTAAGGGAAATATGATCTCTCTTTTTAATTTTCATCAGAACTTTTGCTCCAGCATTTTGAATCAGCTGAAGGCTTTTAACTGCATTTGGTGGACATCCTGGTAGTAAAGAATTACAATAGTCCAGCCTTGAAGTAACAAAAGCATGGACTAGTTTTTCAGCGTCACTTCTGGACAGGATATTTCTAATTTTGGCAATGTTCTGGAGATGGAAGAAGGAAATCCTAGAAACCTGTTTAATATGGGATTTAAATGACATATCCTGGTCAAAAATAACACCAAGGTTTTTTACTTTATTACCGGAGGTCAATTTAATGCCATCCAGGTTAAGTGATTGACTAAGCAGTTTCTTTTTTAAAGAATCCAGTCCAAAGACAACAACTTCTGTCTTGTCTGAATGTAGAAGCAAAAAATTTGAAGTCATCCAAGTTTTTATGTCTTCAAGACATGCTTGTAGTCTGTCTAACTGGTTGGGTTCATCAGGATTTATGGATAAGTAAAGCTGAGTATCATCAGCGAAACAGTGAAAATTTATCCTATGCTGCCTGATAATTTGACCTATTGGAACCATACATATAGTAAAGAGAATTGGCCCAAGTACTGAACCCTGTGGTACTCCACAATTAACCCTGGAGTGTTATGATTCTGGCCCGTCTGCCTGCTCTGCTCTCACTCATGCAATTAACTCATCTGCTTCACCTGTCTGCTGCTGCGCTGCTGCGCAATCACCGTCATGCCACACACCTGTGGAGCTGCAGTTATATACAGGCCTCTGACCGGCAGACGGTGCCAGATTTTCGAAAACCTTTGTGAGTAGTTATCCAGCGTTCCTTCCTGACTGATCTCGTTCCATGACCTTGCCTTGCCTTACGGATTATTCCCTCTTGCTTGCTCCTTGTCTGACGGATTAGATTTTGGATTTCGACTCTGTTTTCTGCCTCTGGTTTATGTCTCTGCCTGCCCCTTGTCTGACGCCTCTAGGCCTGGAATTCGACCCTGTTTCTGTCCCTGGATTTACATCTCAGCCTAGCCACTGGTTTATTCAGCCTGAGTCCGCCTGGCTCTCTAGTCTGCCTGGATTTATTGTCAAGAGGACAATCACAGCTCTCTGTGTTCCTGTCACAGCGTCAGCTGGTTCCCCGGAGGATTTGGATCAGTCGGCAATCCGACTTCAGTCTGTTGGACGCTTCCTCATTAACTGTCTGGATCTCTTCCTCCTCTGGATTCTGTGCCTCATCACCAGACTGAGAAGGTTAGTGGCTTTATCTAACTCCTTGCAGATCCTGAGTTTTATTCAGCTACTAACTAGTCTCTCTGTTCTCAGTGGTTCCTGGAAGCTGACTGCTGTTCTTCTGCTCTTTGATCCTGAGTTTCTGAATAAACCTTTTTACTTATCACTTTGTGTTTGGCTGAATTTGGGTTCTCTGTCTCTGGTCGTGATATGCAGTTTAAAGAGGATTTATCATTTACATGAACAAACTGGAATCTGTCAGACAAATAAGATTTAAACCAGCCTAGTGCTGTTCCCTTGATCCTTACACCATATTCCAGCCTTTCTAAGAGAATATTATGATCGACTGTATCAAATGCAGCACTGAGATCTAACAGGACAAGTACAGACATAAGTCCATTATCTGAGGCTAGAAGAATATCATTAGTGACTTTCAGCAGAGCTGTTTCAGTGCTATGATGAGCTCTGAAGCCTGACTGAAACTCTTCAAACAGGTCATTGCTGTGTAAATGCTCACACATTTGATTAGCAACTATTTTCTCAAGAATTTTAGATAAGAATGGAAGATTGGATATAGGTCTGTAATTTATTAAGTCATCTCGATCAAGTGAAGGTTTCTTAAGCAAATGTTTAATTACAGCTACCTTAAAAGCCTGTGGTACATATCCATTTACTAAGGATAGATTAATCATATCTAAAATGGGGCTGATAATCAGAGGAAACACTTCCTTAAATAATTTGGTTGGGATTGGGTCTAACATACAAGTTGAAGGTTTAGATGAAGCTAATATTTCTGCTAACTCAGGAAGCTCCACAGGATCAAAGCAGTCCAAGCACAGATCAGGTTCTACAGTTACTTCCAATGTTGTCTCACTTGCTGAGGATGAAGTAATCGTCTTCGGGAGTATGTCAAAGATTTTCTTTTTAATAGAATCAATTTTATTTAGGAAGAATCCCATAAAGTCATGAATGCTGAGAGCTAAGGGAATGGATGACTCAACAGAGCTATGGCTCTGTGTAAGTTTAGCAACTGTACTAAAGAGAAACCTAGGATTATTCTTGTTCTCTTCTATCAATGATGAGAAATAAGCTGTTCTGGCTTGGCGAAGTGTCTTTTTATACAACAGTTGGCTATTTTTCCAGATTAAGTAGGAATCTTCTAGTTGTGTAGAGCGCCTTTTTTTCCCAAATTTTCTAACATTGTGCTTTAAAGTAAGCAGCTCTGAATTAAACCAGGGAGCTAGCCTCCTATGAATAATTACCTTCTTTTTCAAGGGGGTTGCATTGTCTAATGCACCACGCAATGATGAAGTAACACTATGAACAAGAGAATCAATTTGTGAAGGGGAAGAAACAAAATTATTGCCCTCCACTGTGTTTTTCTGTGATAATGAGGAAATCAAAAGTGGAACAGATTCTTTAAAGGTTGTTACAGCATTGTCTGATAATGATCTACTATGATGAAATTCTCTTTCAGGTGTGGAGTACTCAGTTAAATTAGGCCTGGTGGAAGTTACAAAACAACAAACAGAAGTGGTTTTAGTGCTTTGCAATTTGGATGAGGAAAACTGAGGATTAAATATTCAAAAGAGTTGTAGCTATTGATTGGTCTGGGACTAATCAATAAATCGGACTGAAAGATGGTTGCTACTCCTCCTCGCCCAGTATTTCGAGGAATGTGAAAATTTAAATAATTAGTAGGAGTTGACTCATTTATAGTAACATAATCCTCTTGCTGCAGCCAGGTTTCTGTGAGACAAAATAAATCAATCTGATTGTCACAAATCAGGTCATTAACTAGCAAAGTCTTTGAAGAGAGAGATCTTATGTTCAGTAAGCCACATTTAATTGTTTTATTTTTCTTCTTAGTCTGAGTTGTGTTTATTTTTATTTGATTTTCCTGATTTTCTCCTTTTAGATTATTTTTAATCTATTCAATTTTGGCCGTGGGCGAGACACTATCTTAATAGGGTAATGGGTGGGTAGCAGTACAGAAGCTGCAGAGAGGAGTGTTAAACTACGACCCTGCTTCTTGGTCTGAACCCTGGGTTGTGAGAGTTTTGGAGAACTAATAAATTCGGCCAGATTCCTAGAAAGAAGAGCTGCTCCATCCAAAGTGGGATGGATGACGTCTCTCCGGATCAGACCAGGTTTTCTCCAAAATGTTCGCCAGTTATATATGTAAGCCACATTGTTTTCTGGACACCACCTAGACAGCCAGCGGCTGAATGACAGCATGCGGCTAAACATGTCGTCACTGGTTAAATCGGGGAGGGGACCAGAGAAAATTACAGTCCGACATTGTTTTGGCAAACTTACACACCGAAGCAACACTAACTTTGGTGACCTCCGATTGACGTAACCGGGTGTCATTACCGCCAGTGTGAATAACAATCTTACTGTATTTACGCTTATCCTTAGCCAGCAGTTTCAGGTATGATTTGATGTCGCCCGTTCTGGCCCCTGGCAGACATTTGACTATGGTCGCTGGCGTCTTTAGTGCCACGTTTCTGACTATGGAGCTGCCAATTACCAAAGTTAGCTTCTCAGCGGGTGTGTCGCTGAGCGGTGAAAATCTGTTAGAAACGGAGACGGGTTGGTGGTGACCTGTGGGCTGGGATCTAGGACTATGCTTTCTACGTACAGTCACCCAGCCGGCCTGAGATCCCGGCTGCATGGGCTCTGCTGGAGGACTGCTACGGGGAGCTACCCTCGGTGGCTCTGCGCTGGCTAAGGGGCCTCGGCTATCTGCTGGTTTTTCAACAGCGCGGAGCCGGGCCTCCAAATCCGACACCCTCGCCTCCAAAGCTTCAAAAATGCTACATTTATTACACATACCATTCACTAAAGGAGGCAGAGGAGTAATTGAACATCTGACAGAGAGAGCAGGAGAGAGGAGGAGACTCAGAGAGAGAAACAGCAGAACAGGTAGCCATGGTGGAGCTAAAGCTAACGCTAAGCTAGCAACCCCTTACCACTAGAACCACTAGAAAACCGTGTAAAACACGGAGAGTCCCCACACGTTAAATACAGCAACAGAAAGTATGTGTTTTAACGTGCTTATGTATTAGAACAAGTAAGAGATATCACAGTAGAGAGAAATCAGATCAAAGCCTTCACACACCAAACAATCCGCCGAGTGCAAACAGGAAGTGACGAATACGCCTCACCTCGCCTCACAATGATATATCAGCATTTCTATACATAATATGTGCCATGATAGGGTTATATAAAGTCAAAATCAGGTTGAAGGACATTGGATCTTCCCTGCAAATGTTTCTGTTTGGCCCTGATAAAGCTGCTCTCTCGTAATCATCTGGTTTCATAACAATGTTTGTGGTATTCATCAGCAAGATTATAACGGCTCTGAATGTTCTATTCTAATCTAGCCTTATTTAGATCTATCTATATTTTCTAATGCAGTAAGTCCTTATTATATTTAAGAATGGGATCACTAGTTTTTATTAGTTGCTATAATTCTAATAATGCTAATAACTGCTAATTTCATTAGTTCTAGTGCTTATTTTAATCTCTTTCCATACCTCGATTGGTTTCTTTCTATGTGTAGTGTAGGCATTAAAAAGGGTCAGAGTATTGTATTTATTTAATTGTGAATGTAAATATTAAATCTGAACCATAGATACCATTTTTTAAAATCTGGTTCAATTACATTTAACTGTAACCGAGTCCTGTGGAAAATTTTATCCGTTTAGAAGGCTTAATGAATTTGATGAACACAGAAATGAAGGACACATTATGTCTTATACTCTTAGTTTGTCTTACCCAGTTTTATAAACACACTTTAAAGTTTCCTTTTTAATTACCCTTTGTATTTATTTCAAGTAACTAAAGTTTGTTTCATTTAGCTAAAGTTTTCTCCATTTAGTCCAGTCCAGTAATTCTGTTAAGGTGCATTTCATCTTGTGTTAAATTTTAGTCTAATTTGATCATTCTGACTGGAAAAAGTCAAACCATCTATTAAAATCATATTTTGAGGGGAGAGATTGTCCCATTCTGGCGCTTCCTTTCATGTTATCATAAAGAACTGACCTAATAATATTATGGTACTGCTGAATCAGACCTGCTCTTGTAGTCTCTAATTATTATTGTGATACCTTATTTAATAAATAACACTGAGCGTCAGATAGTTTAAAATGCTTTTACCTTTCAAGCAGGCGGTCCATGTCAGGACTGCCTCTCCAGACCTAAAAACTCAAAATTCCAATTAGTTTCATATCAGAAAACAATTTAAATGAAATGTATCCTGCCACATATCCCCTAATTTTTTACATAACATGAAACAGACATTCATTTCACAAAAACAGACAAAATGGACGAACATTGGCCACATAAAGTTTGATTACCCTGTAAATACAGCATTTTTAGAGTGGAACCACTTTGTGTCAGTTAATGTTAAAAATTATTTCTTACCCTTTTCTGGTTAGTCAGCAATTATTTCCGGGACTCAAACAAGGTCCATCAAACTGTTAGCTTAGCATTTTAGCTTAGCATGTTAGCTTAGCATGTTAGCTTAGCATGTAGCAGTCAAAGTCCGTCAGTGTAATATGTCCCCTGTCACTTCTGTCTGCTCACTTCCGACTCACATACATCCACACTCCCACTGGCCAGTTGATGTTACATTTTTATATTTATACAGCTGTTCATTTAAAAAGGAGCCAGCCACTTTTAAATTTTTCTTAAGGAAAAATTAGAGAGCTATTGAAACTCAAGACTCCCTCTCGGCGGCGTTTTGGGTTCTTTAAGAGAACCACAGGACCTTTAAACCATGCCGAGGATGCGCATCTATCTCTGTGTGTTTTACTCAAAAAGAAGTAAGCCGCTTTAAGGACTTTTAAGAAGTCCAAGGAGCTATCGAAACCTAATACTTCCCCTTGGTAGTATCTTTTGACAGTTCTTATGGCACCGTCTGGACCCGACCGAGCCTAATCGAGTTTGCGTGCCTCATTCAGTGGGTCGCTTTTATATTGTGTGCTATGGAAAACTATCTTCCCTTGCATGCAATAAAGGAACTTCAAACCTACACCCTTAGATTTTAGCCTAAGTTTGGAAGAGTGTACCGTTCTTCCCGCTTATTAACACGTCTTATCACTTATTAAGGCGTACGCAACAATTATTCTGAACCATTTCTCTGCCTCCAAGAATTACAAAAACAGCTCACTCAGAATTAACAACACAGCCAGAGTGTTTTTACAGGAAAAACACTGGAGATTTTTAATAGGAATCTCCTTACCTGTTGTGGCCGCTGCTGTGATGTGTTGTCCGTCCGTGGCAACCTTATCCTTTCCAAAAGTGGTTTTTGCTTCCGGGGCGCGGGCGGAAACACCAATTTGTTCGGTCTACCACACCCTGCTGGCGGTCAGACGCCTCGGAGCTCCTCCGGTACTTGGTCCCTATGAAGCGATCGCACACTCTATCTAAAGACTCTTAAAGGAACGACTCTCAACCAGTTTCTAACTTTTAGCTCTTTTTATTCTAAGTTAAGGCAGAGGAATGATTACAGAGATCAGCGCTGAGGCTCCCGTCTCGGACCGTCGAAGTCGAAAGAAGGTCACATACAGTTTTTATATCTGGCACTCCAATGCAATGGATGTTCCCTCCCTCAGTGATTATTAGTAGACTATGTATCACCATTGTGGTGTCTATCTGTTAGATTGTGTAGTAGCGGGTGTCCATCCTTAATCTAACTGTGCTGTAGCTTTCTAATCAACCCGGTTATACCGGCTGCTCCACTATCTACCCCACTGCCCCAGGTTCAGGTCATTTATGACAACCCTTGGACCATTTATCCTTGTACTGTATGTCTATGAGCATTCTTATCCTATTGTAACAAAAGGGAAACATTAGAACTTATTTTTTTATTTCACTATAGTATAAATGGGAAAAACAGCTATGAGCATATTAATAAAGGTTATTCCTAACAGTTTGCTGGAATAATGTTAAATATGTTTAAACATCATCCAGAGTGGGGGTAGTGTTACAGGCCCACCCTTTCCCTAAAGGGGGGGCGGTAGAGAGCGACAGGTAGGGGCGGTGGAGTAGAAGAAGAGCGGGTGTTAGCTTTAGAGACTCAAGCTGTAGAGTTGGTGTAGTTCACCTTTCCAAGAAGAGGAATAAAATTCTATAAGCTTTCATCTGCCTCCTCCTTGTTCAGCTGCTAGCAGAGCAGAACCTATGAGCTTGTTACCAGCAAACGAGGCGAAATAGACACCAGCCTGTTCTGGACTTACGAAAGGTAACAACACACACAACAGTACAGCAAAATTGCTAAAGACCGATACCGTTTCCCAGGTACCGGGCATCGTATCGGTTCAAATGCGCATATACGGTCAGTTCTAAATCACATGCATGATCCGATTTGCTCCAAAGTAACTATGAATTATCTTTGTCAATGTTCAATTCAATTCAGCTTTTTTTTAGCGCCACTTTACATGTCGTCTCAAGGCACTCTACAAAGTCAATTTAATCACTATCAAACAGTGTAGTCAGATTCAGTTTATTATTGAAATTGGTTTAGTTTTTTTTTCCCTAGTTTTTCTATCTAAGGAAACCCAGCAGATTGCATTCAGTCAGTGACTTGCAGCATTAACTCCACCAGGATGAGGATGTAGCGACAGTGGACAGTCACTGGCGTTGACTTTGCAGGAATCCCTCATACTGAGCATCCATGTAGCGACAGTGGAGAGGAAAAACTCCCTTTTAACAGGAAGAAACCTCCAGCAGAACCAGGCTCAGCGGCCATCTGCCACGACCGACTGGGGGTTTGAGAGAACAGAGTAGAGACACAAAAAGAACACAGAAGCACTGATCCAGGAGTACTTTCTATGGGAAGGAAAAGTGAAACATTAATGGTTATAGCTCCTTTAGTGGCTTCATCTCGAAGAGAAAAACAGCTAAGCAGATGAACTCAGAGCCAGTTTTCTCATTCTAGAGTATGAACGAGAGCACATACCGTTAGTCACAGTAGAAGCTCAGCCAGTAGCTATGTCTAGGAGCGACAGGTGTCGAGGTAGGAAAAATTCACTGTTCGTCCGTTAATTCTTTCATTACTCCTCACCTCTCATTGACTCTTTTATTTGGCACCCCAAAGGACAATACTCAGTCAGCGATCAGTTGTACGTTTCCACAAGTTTATTAAAACCAATCTGAATTCAGAGACGGAGACATCACACTTACACTGCTACCTGGAAACTTCTGTGTGTTGTCTGACTGGGGCTGCGTTCCATTTCGTTTTATACCCCACCGTTGCTGTGCTGCATCTTTTTCAGTTACATACACAATCATTCTATCTGTGGATGTCTCCCCAAAAACAGCATCAAAAAAACAGAGATACATTTCATCATTTAATTAAAGAATTGTTTTGCACATATCTTTTAGATGTTTCTGGGTGGAATAGTTATCAGAAGTTTCGGTCAGCACAGAGAGGAGTGGCACACAGACACAAAACACTTGCAAGCCTTAACCTTTAATAATGCACAGTCTCTGATTATGATACTAGAAACTAATGTTAAGGTTTTTTCTAACTATCAAAAGCATAACTAAAACTCCTCATTAAAATCAATTTATAAGCAGCAGAGTCCCAAATATGTATTAGTCTTAGCTACTAATAATAATGCATTTATATTTCCACACTGAAAGACAGGGCCAAGTGAATCATCTGTAGAAGGTGAGCATTAAGTTGTTGGCAGCAGCAGCTTGGCCGATGTCCCCCTCCAGGAAGGTGCCAGAGCTAAACACAGAGCCAGGTCAGATGTAGCTTCTAGAAAGAAAAAAAAACTGATAACATAGAGTTACAAGCTCAAATAACAGAAAATAACGCAAAATTGGAGACTAGCATGAGAATGTAGCAAAGAGAGTGAAAGTGGTCATTATGTCCTCCAGCAGTCTAAGACTATAGCAGCATAACTACAGAGATAACTCTGGATAACCTAAGCCAATCTAACTATAAGCTTTATCAAAAAGGAAAGTTTTAAGCCTAGCCTTAAAAGTAGACAGGGTGTCTGCCTCACGGACTAAAACTGGGAGCTGGTTCCACAGGAGAGGAGCTTGATAACTAAAGGATCTGCCTCCCATTCTACTTCTAGAGACTCTAGGAACCCCCAGTAACCTGCAGTCTGAGAATGAAGTGCTCGTTAAGAACATATAACAATCAGATCTCTGATGTATGATGGAGCTAGATCATTAAGGGCTTTAATATGTGAGAAGACAATTTTAAATTCTATTCCTGGATTTAACAGGGAGCCAATGAAGGGAAGCTAAAGTGGGGGAAATATGATCTCTCTTTTTTAATTTTTTCATCAGAAATCTTGCTGCAGCATTTTGAATCAGCTGAAGTTTTTTTAACTGCATTTTTTGGGACATCCTGATAGTAAAGAATTACAATAGTCCAGCCCTTGAAGTAACAAATGCATGGATTTTTTTTTCAGCGTCACTCCTGGATAGGATATTTCTAATTTTGGTACCATCCTGGAGGTAAAGAAGGAAATCCAAAAACCCTTTTTAATATGGGTTTAAAATGACATGTCCTGGTCAAAAAAAAACACCAAGGGTTTTTTATTACTGTATGACCCTTCTCTTTTCCCAAAGGGTTATAATCAGTCCCCCCTGACAGAGAGAGGTATCCCCAATCCTTGTGGTTTTTTAAGAATAACAATGACCTCAGTGGGGCCCCTTTTTGTGGGGTACCTTGAAACAACATTGTTGAAAATAAGCGCTGTTTAACTAAATAATCTGAACTGAAACTTTCTGTGTAGTTATGCTGCTATGGGCTTAGGCTGCTGGGGGACATAATGACCACTTTCACCCTCTTCGCTACATTCTTTACACTACTCTCCATTTGAAAATTTTTGCTGTTATTTCAGCTTTTAACTTTGTTCTCTCTCTTTTCTCTTCCTAGAAGCTACACCTGGACTGACTCTGTGTCTACCTGTGACAACTGTCTGGAGAGGGGCATCGTCCGAGCTTCTGCTGGCAACAACTTAATGCTCACCCTCTACCGATGATCCACATGGCCCTGTCTTTCAGTGTTTAACCCTTTCTCTCTCCTAGACATGGTGATTGACTGAGCTTTACTGTAACTAATTAAATGTGCTCTCTTTCAGACTCTAACCTGGAAAACTCGCTCAGAGTTTATATGTTCTTTCTTTCTAGGTGAAACGACTAAAGGAACTACATCCATTCAGCTGAAGGCTTTTAACTGCAGTTTGTGGACATCCTGATAGTAATGAATTACCGGAGGTGAAAGAAGGAAATCCTACAAACCTGTTTAATATGGGATTTAAATGACATGTCCTGGTCAAAAATAACACCAAGGTTTTTTTTTTCACATTATTACCAAAGGCCAATTAATGCCGTCCACATTAATTGAGTGACTAAGCAGTTTCTTTTTCAAAGATTCTGGTCCAAAGACGACAACTTCTATCTGTCTGAATTTAGAAGAAGAAAATATTGAGATTTATGTCTTCAAGACATGCCTGTAGTCTAACTGGTTGGGCTCATCAGGATTTACAAAAAAGGTGAGTATTATCAGCATAACAATGAAAATGTATCGCATGCTGCCTGATAATTTACCTATTGGAAGCATATATATACAGTGCCTTGCGAAAGTACTCGGCCCCCTTGAACTGGTCAACCTCTTGCCACATTTCAGGCTTCAAACATAAAGATATAAAATTCTAATTTTTTGTGAAGAATCAACAACAAGTGGGACACAATCATGAAGTGGAATGAAATTTATTGGATGTGTCAAACTTTTTTAACAAATAAAAAACTGAAAAGTGATGCGTGCAATATTATTCGGGGCCCCTTTTGCGTTAATACTTTGTAGCGCCACCCTTTTTCCAAAAATTAAAGCTGCAAGTCGCTTTTGGGGGTATGTCTCTTTTCAGTTTTTTTTCCACATCGCGAGACTGAAATTTTTTTGCAATTTTTCCTTGCAAAAACAGCTCGAGCCTCAGTGAGGTTGGATGGAGAGCGTTTTTTGAAACCAGTTTTTCAGCTCTTTCCACAGATTCTCGATTGGATTCAGGTCTGGACTTTGACTTGGCCATTCCAGCACCTGGATACGTTTATTTGTGAACCATTCCATTGTAGATTTGGCTTTATGTTTTGGATCATTGTCTTGTTGGAAGATCTCCATCCCAGTCTCAGGTCTCTTGCAGACCTGTCCCTCCTGACGAAAAGCAGGCCTTAACCCTAATGCTGCCACCACCATGTTTGAACAGTGGGGATGGTGTTGTTCAAGGGGTGATGAGTTGTGTTTGCATTTACGCCAAACAACGTTTTTTGCATTGTGGCCAAACAGTTCGATTTTGGTTTCATCTGACCAAGCACCTTCCCACATTTTGGTGTTTCTCCCAGGTGGCTTTGTGGCAAACTTTAAACGAAAAAACTTTTTATGATCTTGAGAAATAGTTTTGCTAAATCAAATCTGTGAGCATTTACACAGCAATGACCTGTTTGAAGAGTTTTCAGTCAGGTTTTTCAGAGCTCATCATAGCACTGAAAACAGCTCTGGCTGAAAGTCACTAATGATATTCTTATGGCCTCAGATAATGGACTTGGGGTTTTTTTACTTGTTCCTCTTAGATCTCAGTGCTTGCTTTTATACAGTTGATCCATAATATTCTCTTTAAAAGGCTGGAATATGCCGTAGGGATCAGGGGAACAGCACTAGGCTGGTTTAAAAAAACTTATTTGTTCATGTAAATGATAAATCATCTTTAAACCCCGGGTTTTAATTGTGGAGTACCACAGGGTTTTCAGTACTTTGGGCCCAATTCTCTTTACTATATATATGCTTCCAGTAGGTCAAGTTATCAGGCAGCATAGGATAAATTTTCACTGTTTCGCTGATGATACTCAGCTTTACTTATCCATAAATCCTGATGAGCCCAACCAGTTAGGTAGACTACAAGCATGTCTTGAAGACATAAAATTTGGATGACTTCAAATTTTTTGCTTCTGAATTCAGACAGAAGTTGTTGTCTTTGGACCGGAGTCTTTACAAAAGAAACTACTTAATCAATCACTTAACCTGGATGGCATTAAATTGACCTCCGGTAATAAGTAAGTAAGTAAGTTCAATTCAATTCAGTTTTATTTATATAGCGCCAATTCACAACACATGTTGTCTCAAGGCACTTCACACAAGTCAGGTACATACATTTCAATTAGTCCTAACCATTGAACAGTGCAGTTAGAGTTAGTTATTTATTCAAATTGGATAACAAGTTTTTCTGTCTAAGGAAACCCAGCAGATTGCATCCAGTCAGTGACTTGCAGCATTCCCTCCTCCCGGATGAGCATGTAGAGACAGTGGACAGTCACTGGCGTTGACTTTGCAGCAATCCCTCATACTGAGCATCCATGTAGCGACAGTGGATAGGAAAAACTCCCTTTTAACAGGAAGAAACCTCCAGCAGAACCAGGCTCAGTGTGAGTGACCATCTGCCACGACCGACTGGGGGTTTGAGAGAACAGAGCAGAGACACGAAGAGAACAAAGAAGCACTGATCCAGAGGTACTTTCTATGGGAAGAAAAAGTAAATGTTAATGGATGTAGCTCCTTTAGTCGTTTCACCCAGAAAGAAAGAACAGATAAACTCTGAGCCAGTTTTCAAGATTAGAGTCTGAAGAGAGCACATAGAGTTAGTTACAGTAAAAGCTCCGTCAGTAGCTATGTCTAGGAGAGAGAAAGGGTTAAACACTGAAAGACAGGGCCATGTGGATCATCGGTAGAGGGTGAGCATTAAGTTGTTGCCAGCAGAAGCTCGGACGATGCCCCTCTCCAGACAGTTGTCACAGGTAGAAACAGAGTCAGGCCAGGTGTAGCTTCTAGGAAGAGAAAAGAGAGAGAACAAAGTTAAAAGCTGAAATAACAGCAAATAATTCAAAATTGGAGAGTAGTGTGAGAATGTAGCGAAGAGGGTGAAAGTGGTCATTATGTCCTCCAGCAGCCTAAGCCTATATCAGCATAACTACAGAGATAGCTCAGGATAACCTAAGCCACTCTAATTATAAGCTTTATCAAAAAGGAAAGTTTTAAGCCTAGCCTTAAAAGTAGACAGTTTGTCCATCTAGAGCCCACTGATGGCCATTGTTATACTAAAAACCACAAGGATTGGGATACCTCTCTCTGTTAGACTGATTATAACCATTGGAAAAGAGAAGGGGTCATACAGTAAGTAAAAAACCTTGGTGTTATTTTAGACCAGGACATGTCATTTAAATCCCATATTAAACAGGTTTCTAGGATTTCCTTCCTTCACCTCCGGAACATTGCCAAAATTAGAAATATCCTATCCAGGAGTGACGCTGAAAAACTAGTCCATGCATTTGTTACTTCAAGGCTGGACTATTGTAATTCTTTACTATCAGGATGTCCACAGAATGCAGTTAGAAGCCTTCAGCTGATTCAAAATGCTGCAACAAGAGTTCTGATGAAAATTAAAAAGAGAGATCATATTTCTCCTATTTTAGTTTCCCTTCATTGGCTCCCTGTTAAATCCAAAAATTTTAAAATTCTCCTCCTCACATATAAAGCCCTTAATGATCTAGCTCCATCATACATCAGAGATCTGATTGTTCCATATATTCCTAACAGAGCACTTCGTTCTCAGACTGCAGGTTTACTGGTGGTTCCTATAGTCTCTAGAAGTAGAATGGGAGGCAGATCCTTTAGTTATCGAGCTCCTCTCCTGCGGAACCAGCTCCCGGTTTTGGTCCGTGAGGCAGACACCCTGTCTACTTATAAAGCCTATAGTTAGAATGGCTTAGGCTATCTTCCTTATTTTTTACCTCTGCCTTCCTCCCTCCCAGTTGGATGGAGTAAGGGGGACTCAGGTTTAGCCTAAACTGGCTCAGTTATGGTTGATGTGCAAACACAGCCTCCATTTCTGCTACCTGTATGACCCCCTCTCTTTTCCAATGGTTATAATCACTCTGACAGAGAGAGGTATCCCGATCCTTGTGGTTTTTAGTATAACAATGGCCATCAGTGGGCTCTAGATGAACAAACTTTATCAGTTTATTATTTTACTTAGTGCCCCTACACGTGGCCCATTTTGGGGTGGCCGGGCTCTGGCATTCGGTGGTTTGGTCTGGCCTCCCCGGCAGCCCCGTGCCGTTCCGGACCCTTTGTGGGGTGCCTTGAGACGACATTTTTGTAAATAAGCGCTATATAAATAAATAAACTGAAACTGAAACTATCTCTGTAGTTATGCTCCTATAGGCTTAGGCTGCTGGAGGACCTCTTCGCTACATTCTCACACTACTCTCCAATTATAGATAAAAACGGAAGATTGGCTATAGGTCTGTAATTTAGTAAATCATCTTCATCAAGGTTTCTTAAGTAAAGTTTATATTACCGCTACCTTAAAAGCCACTTACTAAGGATAGATAAATCAAATCTAGAATGGGGCTGGTAATCAAAGGGAACACTTCCTGAAATATTTTGGTTGGGATTTGGTCTAGCATAAGTTGAAGGTTTAGATAAAGCTAATATTTGTATTAATTCAGGAAGCTCCACTGGATCAAAGCCATCCAAACACAGATCAGGTTCTTCAATTACCTCCAATGCTGTCTCACTTACTGAGGATGAAGTCATCATGTTCGAGAGTATGCCAATGATTTTATTTTTAATAGAATACATTTTATTTAAAAATAATCCTATAAAGTCATTAGCTGGGGGAATGGATGGCTCAACAGAGCTATGACTAAGTTTATTAACTGTACTAAAAAGAAACCTATGATTATTGTTATTCTCTTCTAGTAATGATGAGAAATAAGTTGTTCTGGCTTAGCGAAGTGTCTTTTTATACAACAGTAGACAATTTTTCTAGATTAAATAGGAGTCTTCTAGGTGAGAGCGCCATTTTCTCTCCAATTTTCTAACACAGCTCTGAATTAAACCAGGGAGTGTTGAGGTACAATAATTCCACCATACATCAAAAGACACCCTCAACACCCCAGTCCGGATGTCGTGAGAAAGAACAGAAGAGAGGGAAAATTAAGATTAACACAAATTTAATTTGGTAATTGATAATCCCCAATAATTCCCCAAACATATTCCATACAAAAAATTGATACAGAGAAAAAAAGACAGATTTTTCCAAAAAAGGGCCTTGGGGGAAGACTCGATCAGCAGCAAATCTACGGGTGTCACCGCTGCCTCATCATAGATGCCAGTACATTTTTTTACCATCTACATCAAAGACTGAGCCTTCCATTATGCAGTCTGGCGCTGTAAATTAGCCAAGCCCCCCCTTTTTGGGTAATTTATTAGCTATACCATGCCCAAAAGTTGGCATTTATTGCTTTACTGCCCATACAACCAGCATTTACTACTTGCAGCTGCTGAGAACCTCCTAACCCCTGTTTCACCTTGTTCCAGCCTGACTTTTGCTGTGCCCTGTTCCCCTCTCAGGCTCACAATACATGTTATGTCCCAGTTTTATGGTTATACATATGAACTGAACTAATAGCATGAAAGTACATGATTTTATTCTCAACAGGAGCCAGTCTCCTGTGAATAATAAGCTTCTTTTTCAGGGGTGCTACACTGTCTAATGCACCACGCAATGCGGAAGTAACACTATGAACAAGATAATCAGTTTGTAAAAGTGAAGAAAAAAAAATTATTGCCCTCATCTGTTTTTCTGTGATAATGGACAAATTAAAGATGGAACAGATTCTTTAAATGTTGTTACAGCATTGTCTGATAACGATCTACTATAATTACATTTTCTCTCAGGTGTGGAGAACGCCGTTAAATTTAACTCATGTTATTAAAAAATGGACAGGGTTATGAGGAAATATTTTTATTTCTTTACACCCAATGCCATATGTCAACACAAGGTCCAGACCATGATAATGAAGAAGGTGGGTAGGTTTGTTAATGTTTTCAGCAAAGCAATTTGAGTCTAAGATAGCAATAAAGGCTATATTTGGGAGTACTCGGTTAAATTAAACTCAAAGGTTATTAAAAAATGGTCAGACAGCACAGGGTTGTGAGAAAATATTGTTATGTCTGTACACTCAATGCCATATGTCAGCACAAGGTCCAGAGAATGAAGACAAACGTGGGTAGGTTTGTTAATGTTTTGAGTAAAGCAAATTGAGTCTAAGATACCATTAAAGGCTATATTTAAGATATCACTTTCAGTGTCAGCATGAATTTTAAAATCCCCCACTATATGAACCTTATCTGTATTTAACACTAAATCAGATAAAAGGTCTGAAAACTGATCTATAAATTGAGAGTAAGGGCCTGGTGGACGGTACAAAACAACAAACAGAAGTGGTTTTAGTGCTTTGCAATTTAGATGAGGAAAACTGAGGATTAAATATTCAAAAGAGTTGTAGCTATTGATTTGTCTGGGACTAATCAATAAATCGGACTGAAAGATGGTTGCTACTCCTCCTCCTCGCCCAGTATTTCGAGGAATGTGAAATCTTAAATAATTAGTAGGAGTTGACTCATTTATAGTAACATAATCCTCTTGCTGCAGCCAGTTTTCTGTGAGACAAAATAAATCAATCTGATTGTCACAAATCAGGTCACTAACTAGCAAAGTCTTTGAAGAGAGAGATCTTATGTTCAGTAAGCCACATTTAATTGTTTTGTTTTTTCTTTTCAGTCTGAGCTATGTTTATTTTATATGAGTAATTTTCATGGTTTGCTCCTTTTAGATAATTTTTTAATCTATTCAATTTTGGTCGTGGGCGAGACACTGTCTTAATAGGGTAGTGGGTGGGTAGCACTACAGAAGCTGCAGAGAGGAGTGTTAAACTACGACCCTGCTTCCTGGTCTGAACCCTGGGTTGTCAGAGTTTTGGAGAACTAATAAATTCGGCCAGATTCCTAGAAAGAAGAGCCGCGCCATCCAAAGTGGGATAGATGCAGTCTCTCCGGATCAGACCAGGTTTTCCCCAAAATGTTTGCAAATTATTATTGTAGCCCCCATGGTTTTCAATGCTGGAGGACTGCTACTGGGAGCTAGCCTTGGTGGCTCCGTGCTGGCTAAGGGGCCTCGGCTATCTGCTGATTTTTTATCAGCACGGAGCCGGGCCTCCAATTCCAACACCCTCTGCTCCAAAGCTTCAAAAATGCTACATTTATTACACGTACCGTAATCACTAAAGGAGGCAGAGGAGTAACTGAACACCTGACATAGAAAGCAGGAAAGCGGAGGAGACTCAGAGAGAGACAGAGAATCAACAGGATGAGTAGCCATGGTGGAGCTAAAGCTAACGCTAAGCTAGCGACCAATATGGTGAATTGATGACATCACTTTAACCACGTCCACTGAGCATAAAGTCACAGGTTTCTTTGTTGAATGGCCCCCAATGACAGTCTGCAGAAGTTTTAAACATTTTCTAATAACATAATAATTTCCAATGACATTTTCAAAACAGTACATGAAGTCTAGGTGAATTCTTCGCCACCAAACAGGAACTGAATACAACTTCCCTGAGGAAGCTCAAATTTCAACCAAATTTTGAAGGCTTCACTTCAAGACAGAACTGAGCATGACCAAAGGAATTGGGAAGGTGTCCCTTGTGGCGACGTGTGGAATCGAGTGGCCGGCTCGCCAGTGGCTGGAGGTAGCGATGTGAGACTCCCACGGTCGCGACACAGTCCTTCAATTCAATTCAATTCAATCAATTCAATTCAGTTTATTTATATAGCGCCAATTCACAACACATGTCGTCTCAAGGCACTTCACAAAAGTCAGGTACATGCATTACAATTAATCCGAATCATTGAACAGTGCAGTCAGATTCTGTTATTTATTCAAATTGGATAAAAAGTTTGTCTATCTAAGGAAACCCAGCAGATTGCATCCAGTCAGTGACTTGCAGCATTCAATCCTCCCGGTAGGCATGTAGAGACAGTGGACAGTCACTGGCGTTTTTTTTGGCTGCAATCCCTCATACTGAGCATGCATGTAGCGACAGTGGAGAGGAAAAACCCCCTTTTTAACAGGAAGAAACCTCCAGCAAACCCAGCTCAGTGTGAGCGGCCATCTGCCACGACCGAGGGGGGTTAGAGAGAACAGAGCAGAGACACAAAGAGAACAAAGAAGCACTGATCCAGGAGTACTTTCTATGGGAAGGAAAAAATAAATGTTAATGGATGTAGCTCCTTTAGTCGTTTTTTACTAGAAAGAAAGAACAGATAAACTCTGACCATTTTCAATGTTATGAGTCTGAAGAGAGCACATAGAGTTAGTTACAGTAAAAGCTCCGTCAGTAGCTATGTCTAGGAGAGAGAAAGGGTTTAAACACTGAAAGACAGGGCATGTGGATTATCGGTAGAGGGTGAGCATTAAGTTGTTGCCAGCAGAAGCTCGGACGATGCCCCCCTCCAGACAGTTGTCACAGGTAGACACAGAGTCAGGCCCGGGTGTAGCTTCTAGGAAAAGAGAAAGAGAGAGAACAAAGTTAAAAGCTGAAATAACAGCAAATAATACAAAATGAAGAGTAGTGTGAGAAAGTAGCGAAGAGGGTGAAAGTGGCCCTTTATTCCTCCAGCAGCCTAAGCCTATAGCAGCATAACTACAGAGATAGCTCAGGATGACCTAAGCCACTCTAACTATAAGCTTTATCAAAAAAGGAATTTTAAAAGCCTAGCTTAAAAGTAGACAGGGTGTCCGCCTCACGGATTAAAACTGGAAGCTGGTTCCACAGGAGAGGAGCCTGATAACTAAAGGATCTGCCTCCCATTCTACTTCTAGAGACTTTAGGAACCACCAGTAAACCTGCAGTCTGAGAACTTAGTGCTCTGTTAGGAACATATGGAACAATCAGCTCTCTGATGAATTTTAAATTCTATTCTGGATTTAACAGAGAGCCAATGAAGGGAAGCTAAAGTAGGGGAAATATGATCTCTCTTTTTAATTTTCATCAGAACTCTTGCTGCAGCATTTTGAATCAGCTGAAGGCTTTTAACTGCATTTTGTGGACATCCTGATAGTAAAGAATTACAATAGTCCAGCCTTGAAGTAAAAATGCATGGACTATTTTTTCGCATAAACCTGGACAGGATATTTCTAATTTTTGGCAATGTTCCGGAGATGAAAGAAGGGAAATCCTGGAAAACCTGTTTAATATGGGATTTAAATGACATGTCCTGGCAAAAAAAACACCAAGGTTTTTACTTTATTACCGGAGGTCAATTTAATGCCATCCAGGGAAAATGATTGACTAAGCATTTCTTTTTTAAGGACTCCGGTCCAAAGACGACAACTTCTGTCTTGTCTGAATTTAGAAGCAGAAAAAATTAAAGTCATCCAAATTTTATGTCTTCAAGACATGCTTGTAGTCTATCTAACTGGTTTGGGCTCATCAGGATTTATGGATAAGTAAAGCTGAGTGTCATCAGCGTAACAGTGAAATTTTATTCTATGCTGCCTGATAATTGACCTATTGGAAGCATATATATAGTAAAGAGAATTGGCCCAAGTACTGAACCCTGTGGTACTCCACAATTAACCCTGGAGTTTTAAAGATGATTTATCATTTACAATGAAAAAAATAAGATTTAAACCAGCCTAGTGCTGTTCCCCTGATCCCTACAGCATATTCCACCCTTTCTAAGAGAATATTATGATCGACTGTATCAAATGCAGCACTGAGATCTAACAGAACCAGTACAGACACAAGTCCATTATCTGAGGCAATAAGAATATCATTAGTGACTTTCAGCAGAGCTGTTTCAGTGCTATGATGAGCTCTGAAACCTGACTGAAACTCTTCAAACAGGTCATTGCTGTGTAAATGCTCACACATTTGATTAGCAACTTTTTTTCTCAAGAATTTTAGATAAGAATGGAAGATTGGATATCGGTCTGTAATTTATTAAGTCATCTTGATCAAGCGAAGGTTTCTTAAGCAAAGGTTTAATTACAGCTACCTTAAAAGCTTGTGGTACATATCCATTTAATAAGGATAGATTAATCATATCTAAAATGGGGCTGGTAATCAGAGGGAACACTTCCTTAAATAATTTGGTTGGGATTGGGTCTAACATACAAGTTGAAGGTTTAGATAAAGCTTATATTTTTGATAACTCAGGAAGCTCCACAGGATCAAAACAGTCCAAACACAGATCAGGTTCTACAGTTATTTCCAATGTTGTCTCACTTGTTGAGGATGAAGTAATCGTCTCTGGGAGATTGTCAAAGATTTTCTTCTTAATAGAATCAATTTTATTTTGGAAGAATCCCATAAAATCATGACTGCTGAGAGCTAAGGGAATGGATGGCTCAACAGACCTATGACTCTGTTGAGCCATCCATTTAGTAAGTTTAGCAACTGTACTAAAGAGAAACCTAGGATTATTCTTGTTCTCTTCTATTAAGGATGAGAAATAAGCTGTTCTAGCTTGGTGAAGTGTCTTTTTATACAACAGTAGGCTATTTTTCCAGATTAAGTAGGAATCCTCTAGGTGTGTAGAGCGCCATTTTCGGCTCCAATTTTCTAACATTGTGCTTTAAAGTACGCAGCCTCTGAATTAAACCAGGGAGCCTGCCTCCTATGAATAATTTCCTTCTTTTTCAAGGGGCTGCATTGTCTAATGCACCACGCAATGATGAAGTAACACTCTGAACAAGAGAATCAATTTGTGAAGGGAAGAAACAAAATTATTGCCCTCCACTCTGTTTTTCTGTGATAATGAGCAAATTAAAAGTGGAACAGATTCTTTAAAGGTTGTTACAGCATCGTCTGATAATGATCTACTATAATGAAATTTTCTTTCAGGTGTGGAGTACTCTGTTAAATTAAACTCAAAGGTTATTAAAAAATGGTCAGACAGCACAGGGTTGTGAGAAAATATTGTTATGTCTGTTTCAGTAAGCCACATTTGTTCAGTAAGCCACATTTAATTGTTTTATTTTTATTTTTAGTCTGAGCTGTGTTTATTTTTATGAGATTTTCCTGATTTCCTCTTTTTAGATTATTTTTTTAATCTATTCAATTTTGGCCGTGGGCGAGACACTGTCTTAATGGGTAATGGGTGGGTAGCAGTACAGAAGCTGCAGAGAGGAGTGTTAAACTACGACCCTGCTTCCTGGTCTGAACCCTGGGTTGTCGGAGGTTTGGAGAACTAATAAATTCGGCCAGATTCCTAGAAAGAAGAGCTGCTCCATCCAAAGTGGGATGGATGCCGTCTCTCCGGATCAGACCAGGTTTTCCCCAAAATGTTCGCCAATTATCAATGTAGCCCATCAGTCCTAAAGTTGAACTCTTCAAGCTGAGTGACTCGAAACTGATTCATGTTGTCACATACAGGGGTTGGACAATGAAACTGAAACACCCGGTTTTAGACCACAATAATTTATTAGTATGGTGTAGGGCCTCCTTTTGCGGCCAATACAGTGTCAATTCGTCTTGGGAATGATATATACAAGTCCTGCACAGTGGTCCGAGTGATTTTAAGCCATTCTTCTTGCAGGATAGTGGCCAGGTCACTACGTGATACTGGTGGAGGAAAACGTTTTCTGACTCGCTCCTCCAAAACACCCCAAAGTGGCTCAATAATATTCAGATCTGGTGACTGTGCAGGCCATGGGAGATGTTCAACTTCATTTTCATGTTCATCAAACCAATCTTTCACCAGTCTTGCTGTGTGTATTGGTGCATTGTCATCCTGATACACGGCACCGCCTTCAGGATACAATGTTTGAACCATTGGATGCACATGGTCCTCAAGAATGGTTTGGTAGTCCTTGGCAGTGACGCGCCCATCTAGCACAAGTATTGGGCCAAGGGAATGCCATGATATGGCAGCCCAAACATCACTGATCCACCCCCATGCTTCACTCTGGGAAAGCAAAAGTCTGGGTGGTACGCTTCTTTGGGGGTTCTCCACACCATAACTCTCCCGGATGTGGGGAAAAAAGTAAAGGTGGACTCATCAGAGAACAATACATGTTTCACATTGTCCACAGCCCAAGATTTGCGCTCCTTGCACCATTGAAACCGACATTTGGCATTGGCATGAGTGACCAAACGTTTGGTATTGCAGCCCGGCCGTGTATATTGACCCTGTGGAGCTCCCGACGGACAGTTCTGGTGGAAACAGGAGAGTTGAGGTGCACATTTAATTCTGCCATGATTTGAGCAGCCGTGGTTTTATGTTTTTTGGATACAAACTGGGTTAGCACCCGAACATCCCTTTCAGACAGCTTCCTCTTGCGTCCACAGTTAATCCTGTTGGATGTGGTTCGTCTTTCTTGGTGGTATGCTGACATTACCCTGGATACCGTGCCTCTTGATACATCACAAAGACTTGCTGTCTTGGTCACAGATGCGCCAGCAAGACGTGCACCAACAATTTGTCCTCTTTTTAACTCTGGTATGTCACCCATAATGATGTGTGCATTTCAATATTTTGAGCAAAACTGTGCTCTTACTCTGCTAATTGAACCTTCACACTCTGCTCTTACTGGTGCAATGTGCAATCAATGAAGACTGGCTACCAGGCTGGTCCAATTTAGCCATGAAACCTCCCACACTAAAATGACAGGTGTTTCAGTTTCATTGTCCAACCCCTGTAGTCTTTATGCGCAGCTTATTCTTGTCTGACCACCATCACTTGCAGAGTTGAAAGAAAACAAGTAAACACTGTCACTGACTCCCGCTGACCCTTGTAGCTGTCTTCTGAAACCATGTTCTGTTACCAAGGTTTGTGTGTTTGTGTTTAGCATTTAATGTAGCTCCAGTGAGTCTTCTTTGTTTATACTCCACAGTTGTACAGCACAAGCAATCCTATGACATATCCATTCTCTGATACTACCGATTAGCCTAATTTTCTACTCCAGTGTGAAAACTGCTCTTTACACTCTCCCACCTTGACACACGCAGTATGGTTTTTCACAGTGTAGGTTTAATTTTGACCTATAGGGCATTTCCATTGGGTTGAGGTCCTTCCATGTATCCATGCAGAAATTAATTAAACCCTCATAATTAGATCAATGAGATATACAGCAGTAAATGTTCACGTTTTAAAGCTATGAAGTCTGGGGGGCCCATTTGGTGTATGTTTTAATTCTTTCTTTTGCAGAAGTGTATCACTATGATTGAGTTTAACAACAACAATCACATATGATGAAATGAAAGTATCAAATAAATAATGATTATATTACATGGATAAGATGTCATGAAACAGTAAAATGAGTATATCTTAGCACTCTGGAACTGAGGACTGAAGAGGCCTGTATGGAATCACACATTAACAGTGACTGTCTTATCTTTTTCAGAAGTTTTAACTGTCTTATCTTTTTCAGAAAACCAAGTATAATCAGAGAAAAATGTAAGATGATTTTCTGTTTTTCTACAATTAGTACATGTAATGAAGAAGGGTAATGTTAATCAATTGTGAATGGTCGTGGCAAAACCAGGAACAAGTCTACCTGGGGTCGTTTTGACTTATTTACAGATCCTGAAAGAGTGGAGTCTCAGCTTTCCAATGATGTCAGACTTGTGGAAATCAAAAAAAGAATTGAATAAGATATGACCATCTGAATGTCTGCACTCACCAGACTACTTTTCTGAGAAATCAGCACTCAAAGATTCCTTGTTTTCTCCCCCTGAAAGCAGGGCGGTGACAAAAGCTGCTAATTTGAATAACTTTGAATAGCCCACCTCCCCCAACTGTTTGTCAACAGAAGCTCCAACTGACTGCAAGACTTCTGTCACTGAACTCATAGTAGTATTTTTCTATATAAAGATAATTTACAACACTGCATTTCAATCTGTTTTTTATAATATTTATGTCTGCAATTTGCATCATGACTGCAACCTAATGTCTGCATCCTGGTGATTGGTTTGGTTTCCTCTTGTTTTTAGATCAGTCTCACTTAAAGTTCCAGCCTATTAAATGTTCTGCCTCAGGCTGAGTTTGAAATCCTATCTCACAGCAATTAGCAAAATATCATAATAATGTGGATGTGTTCTTCTTAATATGTAATACGAAATGTCCAAAGATTGTTGTAGCATGCAGAAATCTGTATGTACCCATCAAATTTTATGTCTGCAAACCTCTTGACTTTAATGGACCAAGGAAGAGAAATGGGCAATAACTTGACTTTGATCATGTCACAAATGTAATTTTTATTTACAACTTTATACACATTACAAATTGTCACAGTGTCACACCATCATCCTCTTCTGTGTGCTATTCTGTGTAGTGCTTTGTGGTGCTGGGCATGTAATGTCCTTCGCTTCATCGGAACAGAATGGCCTAATCTTGAAGGTCATTATTCTGTTGGCACTGCCAGCAGAGGTCGGTGCGGGGCCTACAGCTTCACATGTGTGGGAGTAGCTGAGTCCAAAGCGCCTTGAAGCTTGATTTGCAAACTGCCCGCTCACCTGAAAGAAAAAATTCACAGGGTTATACATTTGTGATTAAGTTTTACATCACTGGTCATTAGAAAAATTTCACTATTCTATAGAAATATATTTTTTTATACATACCAAGCTCCTTAGCAGAGTTCATATAGAGACGCCACACTGAGGCCTTTAAGACATGTGTTTGGCAGTAGCTTTACATCCCAAACCCCTGTGGCCAGGATGTCGACCAGCGCAGAATGGCGTGATCCTCTGCGTAGTTCTTTATGAACTCCAAAACTCTGCGAAGTTGCTCACTGCTGATGAAATGGGGATCCTGTGGCCGCTGGCTCTTTTTCCTCAAGCAGGGTCTGAAACCGTTTTCATCAAATGTCTGATGTCAGTCAACGTAGCTTTACAGATTCTGAGCGGGGGAAAAAGGAAATATTCACGAGTGCTGACAAAATTGGTATGACAACACACCACTTTTTTTCTGGCATATAGGTGTTTTATAGAAAAAACCCTCTAACACAAAACATAGAAACAGGTATTTTTTTTGTTTTATTTTTCAACCTCAAGCTTTGATTAAAAATACAACCCCCCCCCCCCCCCCACTCAAGTCAATTTTTTCACATTGTGAATGGGATACAGTAGATGCTAACCTCGTGTAGCTACGCTAGCCAAAAAACTTTCGTTGTGAACACTGATCACCCAGTGCAGGGGGGAAAAAAAAACCTATCTCAAGCTTAGATTGAAATACAAACCCCCTCTCAAGTTAATTTTCACATGGGATACAGTGATTGTCCAGCTAAACTCGTGTATCTACGCTAGCCAAAAAACTGTTGTTGTGACCACCGATTACCCAGCGCAGGGGAAGAAAAAAAAATTACCTCAAGCTTAAATTAAAAATACAAACACAAACCTCACTCAAGCCGATTTTAACATTTGGCTGGTCAGGTTTACTTGATTTGTCCGCTTCAGTACATGATTTAAAATAGTTTTTTAAAAAGTTATCAAACTCACCCCATAAGAAACTGAAAGGTATTCCGGCGGACTTCGATGCCTCCGATGGAATACATTGTCCTGGCGCGTTTTCTTTTCCGTGGAATCTTCTTGGTGGATGTGGTCATTGCTGAAGTTTCTAGTGTACGCCGGTTTGCTTCAAGATGTCCAATTATTCTCATGTCCTGCTACTCCCTTTCTGCTGCTAAAGAATCCATCCGATCTCTGGATGATCTCTGGAGAAAGTTTGTGGCTACAGGACTGTGTCCCAAGTGAAGAGTTCTCCGTCTCTGTTTTCCTCAAATGTTGTGATAGCAATAGCTTCTGATATCTTACATTATAGCTCCTCAGCTGCCAGTCCAAAGCTTTCTTCGTCATCCTCGTCTTGGGTTGAAGACAGCTGCAACTAGGAATGTTCTCCAAAGTAATGCAGTCGCTATCATCTTCCGTTTTCATCTCCTTCTGATTCAGAATCTGAAGAGAGTCCGGCGACGGTACTGCTGAACATGTACTCCCACAGCGAAGCGCTGTAACAGCCGCGATTCAGTTCGTTTGCCACACGTTGAGCTTGGTCCATCGTGAAGAAATACATTATTTTTTCATAGGAGCTGTTAAGTAGCCACAAGGTTTCTTGAAGCACGCTGGTTATTGGTCGACAAGCAGAACAAAAGCCAGCGAGGAGCCAAACAAAGCCGCTACAGAAATGAGCTAAGGATTTTCCCCTCCCCAAAATGTAAATACGAACTTGTTTTAGGCTCAAAACAAGCCGAGTTTAAATATAAAATTTACCATTTTAAAACCTCCAAAACTGTTATTTAAAGAATTGAGTGGATACTTCATAATTTCAACTTGCACATTTTGCAATAAAACGAAAATAACCATTTTCTCAGAAATTGACGGTTTTTCCTCATTTTCTCCGTTTGTGCTCTGCCGACTTGTTCCTGGTTTTGCCGTGGCGCGTCACAATTGTGAAAATGAAGTGATGTTTTTTTTTAGCTGTAACTGGTTTGAGAGCAAAAAGCAGAGAAATACTGTGGCAGAGGAGAGCCAGCTTCACGGGAACTGGGCATGGATGGAAGGTCAACGAGCAAGCTCAAGTCATAACAAGCATGGGAGCGAGAAACGAAAAGCCAGGTGCACGCTGTTTTTCGTCAGTCTGAAGTTCGAAAACCCAGCAAAAGTCATGGCACCAGGATGGGAGCGTGAGTCGTGAAGGTCGAAAAACAGGCATAAGTCATAACACAGGGAGCCAGCTGCGGGCTGTTTACGACTCTGTCTACGGAGGCAGGGAGACAGCACCAAAAAGTCACGATGACCACGTAACTCAATGATGGGAAAGCTTGCCCGGCAACAGGGGATGACCAGTGAGGCTATCTGCAATATACAAACTGTGCCAAAGAAAGAAACGGGGTTGTTCCCTCACAGAAGACCAGTGAACAAGACCGGATGGAGAAAGACGCTACAGATGAATCAGAAGACCGGAGACGCAGCCCCGCTGACAAATTCTGCATTATAAAGAGGATCAACCCATGTGCCCTGAGAAGAGCTGCTACTGAAAATTGAGAATCTGAATTTCTGTTGCATTTTTACCAAGACGACTGAAGTGAACTTGGTCAGTGAACAACTGGAAGTCCTGAACCAACCTCAATTACACCTCAAAGGTTTCCTTCAAGTATTCAGCCTCTGGAAGCTACTGATTTTTGAAACATATGTATGTAGAGCTTGCGCTGGGTGGGTGTGACCTCATCGGCCTCTCGGCTATAGAGTTCACCTGTGGGGGTGTGCCCCTGTGGGGGGGGGGGAGGATTCGTGGCGTTTGGGTTCGGGGACGTGTGTTCGATATCGGTGTCCCTGTTGGGGGTGTCCCTGTGGCGAGGTTCATGTTGGGGTTCACTGGGGGTGGGAGACTCATGGGGTCGGGATCGGAACTCGTTGGGGGGTCGGGACTGCTCCGTCCTGGGGCGGCTCTGGTTGGCGGGCTGGTTTGGGGCATGTGGACCCCTCTTTTGTACATAGCCCCCTCTGGGGGTTGGTGGGGACTGGGTTCTGGGCGGGGGCCGGGCCGAGACCACCCAGGTCTGGGCCTGTCTGCCTGTCTCTGCCCAGGGAGGGAAGGGGACCACCTCCTTGGTCCGGGGGCTGGTTGCCCCTAGGGGCTGCTGGCGCCCGGACCTTGGAGTATAGAGTATGCATGGGGAGTGTGAGTGAGTGTAGGACGTCCATTGTTGTTTGTCTTTACGTTGGGAGCGAGTGATTTTATGTGTGTGAATGAGGGTGGGAGTGGGTGACTGTGACTGTGAGTGCCATGATCACAAATGATCATGGGCAGTATCCTCAGGGGGACTCTGGCAAGCTCTAGTACTATTTTGCAGCCAGCAGTTCCTACAAATGCACATTCTGCTCTGCAACACCTGCAACGACGACAGTGCATGTAAGAGGAATAAAGTAAGTAAACTTTATTTATATAGCACATTTCATAAACATCACAAAGTGCTTTACAGAGTGCAAATAAAATAAATACAGATATAGGCTTAATATAGTACAAAGACAATAAGAACAGGTAAAAATCAAGAAGTAGAACATTTTACTATAAGGCTTGTCTAAATAAAAATGTCTTAAGTTGCTTTTTAAAGGAATCAACAGAGTCGGTCACACGAAGAGACAAGGGCAGGGCATTCCACAGCCTGGGGGCTACTGCCTGAAAGGACAGGTCGCCTCGAGTTTTGGACCAGGTCTTAGGGACCTTTAGAAGGTTCTGGGCAGAGGACTGAAGAGTACGACCTGAAGAATAAGGAATCAACATTTCAATGATATATTGGGGGTCCTGTCCATTAAAAGCTCTAAAAGTCAAGACTAAAATTTTAAAATCAATTCTAAATTTGACAGGTAGCCAATGTAAAGAGGATAAAACTGGTGTGATGTGAGCCCTTCTGTTGGTTCCTGTCAAAAGCCTTGCTGCAGCGTTCTGGACCAACTGGAGACGACTGATAGTAGATTTGTTAAAACAATTAAAAAGGGAATTACAATAATCTAAACGAGAGGAAATAAAAGCATGAATAATCATCTCCATGTCAGTTTTAGGTAACAATGCACTCAATTTGGAAATGTTTCTCAGATGATAAATGCAACTTTTTACCAAAAGTCTCGAATGTTTGTACAGAGACATTGACCGGTCAAATAGAACAGCAAGGTTTCTCTGGTTGGGCTGGGAAGAGGAGCCCAGAGAATAGAGGTGTTGTTCGATCCAAGGAACTTTCTGTTCAGGAGCAATGAGTAGGGTTTCAGTCTTAGTAGAGTTTAACTGAAGGCAGTTTACCGCTAGCCAGTCCTTAATACAGGAGACACAATGTACTAAGTCAGCTAACTTCTGTAATTCTGAGTCATTGAAGAAACAGTACAATTGAATGTCATCAGCATACAAATGGTAAGACACATTTTTAAAGCTAGTGATAATCTTCCCAAGGGGACTGATGTATAAAAGGAACAAAATTGGGCCGAGGAATGAACCCTGAAGAACACCATGCAGCAAGGGAAAGACTTTGGACATTATGCTATTTGCAAAGATGGAAACGGTTATGTTGCTCAGATAAGAAGAAAACCACTCAAGAACAGTTCCTGAAATTCCTATGTCATTCTGCAGTCAATGTAACAGAATTTTGTGGTCGACTGTGTCAAAATCTGATGACAGATCCAATAAAACCAATACACTGCACTGACCAGAGTCTGCAGCCATCAATATATTGTTAGAGACATGGATTTTTCTTGTTCATATTCCCAAGATTAGAAAAATATGCAGATCTGGCATGTTTGATCATTTCATTTAAATGTAGTCTGTGGACTTCAAGTTTTGTAGATTTCCAAAAACGCTCCGCCTTACGACATGATCTCCTAATCGACATTATGTCCTCATTCATCCAAGGGCAGGGGCTATTAGGAGAAGAAATTTTGTGCTTTACAGGAGCAACCTTATTTAGGACAGACAGGCAATGGCTATTAAAAGACTGGGTAAAAGAATCTGCATCACTGCAACTATGAAAATAATTGGGCTCAAATAATTCTGAGAATTTCTCAACAGCAGTTTGACTAATAATTCGCCTTTGGGAAATCACTTTATTAGGACAAATGATGAGATTAAAAGACAAATGAAAATACAGACAGCAGTGGTCAGTGACATGAACATCCACAACACTCAGCTGCTCAATGTTAAGACCAAAGGAGAAAACAAGGTCGAAAGTATTTCTTTTCTTATGTGTAGGACCAGATACATGCTGTTTAAAATGAAACAACTCTGTAAGTGTTAATAACTCCGATGCTACATTGCAAGACAGGTCTATATGAATGTTAAAATCTCCAAGAATTAAAACTTTCTCAAGTTTAATAATGGAAGATAAAACTCAGAAAAATCCTCTAAAAACGCATGTGCAGGACCAGCAGGTCAGTAAGTTAAAACACAATGAAATGACTCAGTGTTCCCAACCTTAGTCATCATCTGCAGCTCAAAAGAGTTGAAAGGGTTCGGTTCATTAGTCTGCAGGAAAAGCAGTCCCGGTAGATGACTGCGAGACAGCCTCCTCTCCTGGCAATACGTGGGGTCCCAAACAGGGAACAGTTCAGAGGGCATAATTTATTCAAATGTATTTATTCCTGTTCCAGCTGGCAGGTCTCCGTCAGGAACATTTATTCGCTATAGAGCGAGCGTTCAGCAGGGCGATCCATGTTGGCCTTGCACACTCAGCCACAGATGCATGCTTGGCGGCTGGACATCGTGGTGGAGGATGGCCGCTGTGCACGTACCTCTCCTGGCAGGTAACGGCTCGCAGGATCCACTCACGTGGTGTAGGGTGCCGGGCTAGTCGCGTCAGGAGGGCCCGGTCAGAGTTCCCAAG
>JAHHUM010002054.1:657390-697676 GCA_036173005.1 Crenichthys baileyi | reverse complement strand
TCTTTAAGGTCTCGCCACTCTGCAACCAATAAATATGCACGTTAGGGCCCCCCTGGGGTCACACCCCGTTGACCCCATGACCTCCCCACCCCCCATAAACCTCATGGGTTTATGGGGGGTAACCGACTCGAGGTAATCTGGGAGCATCAGTGGACTGAAATGAAAAAAAACCCACCCGGGGGTGATCAGCTTTCTTAAGAAAGTTAACGCACCTGAAACGTTATCACCCCAAGATGCTCTGTATGGTGGACGCACCTGCGCAATGAGACTGAGGTACACAGCAGGGCCAGGTGAAACTGTGCATTATGTGGATTACACATCTCTGTATCCTTATGTAAATGCTAACTGCATTTACCCCCTCGGTCACCCCACCAAGGTCACCTGTCAAAAAGTTTGATGAAATGGTGTATTCTTATCTCTCATAAGTAATATAGCGGTATACTGGTAAACAAACAACACAAGAATCTCAGGTAACACAAGCCAATAAATTCAAGCCAAACATAGAAACATTTAAAATATTAACCACTGGCTCATATTTTCCTAATAAAACAAAGTGGATGAGAAAACCTTGGACAGCATGGAGAGCTACATGGACCAATCTTTTGAAAACATCATAATGGACAAACCACAAAAATCTGCACCCATGACCACACCAACATCAAAGTGCACCCGTTTTAAGTTCTCGGCCAGCACCTCCATCATCTCTCCAGAGAAAAGCTACGCTGATGTCCAGGGGCCTCATCTACGAAATTGTGCGCAGCTTTCATTCTAAAAGATTGCAGTAGACATTTCACCGCACACGTAGCCTTCATACATCCCAACTTGCGGTGGATTTGACGTAGTGGCACGTGGCACTTGGACCGCCCGGTCCCCGGCCCTAAATACATATGCAACGTAGTATAGAACAAATTTGTTATTAGTATAGAACTTTGGGTCATGAGTGAAATAACAAGATCCCGGATACAAGCACTGACATGAGCTTCCCCTGTAGGTTGGCCGGGATCTCCCATAGAGATAGGGTGTGGAGCTCAGCCATCCGGGAGGAGCTTGGAGTGGAGCCACCAGTTGAGGTGGCTTGGGCATCTATAACGGATGCCTCCTGGACGCCTCCATTGGGAGATGTTCCAGGCATGTCCCACCGGGAGGAGGCCCAGGGGACACCCAGGACACGCTTGAGGTACTATGTCACTCGGCTGTCCAGGGAATGATGGAAATGGAGGAGGTGTCTGGGGAGAGGGAAGTCTGGGAGTCTCTACTGAGTCTACTGCCCCCCACGACCCGGTTCCAGATCAAGCGGAAGACGACGAGTATGAACACGAGTATTTTAATAATTAGCATGTGGCCTTTTGTTCCAGGCCCTTTGCACAGCTGCTTCTCACTAAGTAGTGTGGTGGTTGCCTGTGAGAAGAATAAACGTTTTACTAAGAGCAACAAGGTCAACTGTGTAGTAAAACTTAGGCAAATTCTTGTGTGAAGTCTAGAGGTTAAAGTGCTAGTGTAGAGACGTTGATTGTTGAGATGTGTTCGCTCGACCGTGTACCTTGGGGAATCTTGTGGGGGGTACTCCGGGAGTATGGGGTACCAGGCCCTTTGATACAGGGGTGTTTTGGTTTTCCCTTTTCGGGCCCGGGGGGTCAGGGCCCGTCCCCATTGTGGCCCGTTAAATTGGACTCCCGGGGAGGGGGTTTTTCTCCTCCAAGGGGCCCTTTGTCACCGATTTGTTTATAGGTTTTTATGGACAAAATTTTAGGGGCCCGCCCAAAGTGTGAGGGAAACCCCTTTTTTTGGCCATAGGATTGCGTCTCAAATTTTTTGGGGGGATGTGGTCCTATTGGGTTCATCAGTCATGATTAAAAGCTCTCACTGGAGGGATTTTTGCAGGGCCCAGTATTTGGGGAAGGGGCCCTCTTTGGGGTGAAAATCCCGTGCCTCCCAAATCCGGGGCCATTTTGGCCCCTTTAGCCCCGGAAAAAGGGGGGTTTTAAATGCCCAAAACCCCCTTTGGTCAGGGGGAAACCCCGCCTTTAAGTGGAGGGGTTTTGGTTTCTGGGGGTCACAAAAAGAAAAAAAATGGGGCGGGGGAAGACGACGCCCATTGGTTCCCCCGGGGACAAAAAAAGGGGATGAGGGGGGCGGGGGGGGCGTCCCGGGGGAAAAGACGGATTTTAAAAAGCAAAACTCTCAAAATTACCCGGGGATCTACGGTTTTTCCCACCCCCAAACATGGTCATGAGCTTTTGGGGTTTTCGGAAAAGGCGAACACGGGTACAAGCCGGGGAAATGAGTTCCTCCGCCCGGGGGTCGGGGCCCCCTTAGAGATAGGGTGAAACTCGGTCATGGATGGATGGGTGGATTTGGGAAAGGGGTTTGGGAAACATTACAATAAAAAAGTTAAAAAACTGGTGTAAAATATATCCCCTTTTTAAGGGAAAGTTTTTTTTTTTCATTTTTTTCTAGGTTTTAAAAAATCTTTTTTTTCAGGAAACCCCAATGGGAAAAGACATCTTTTAAGGGAAGGGTTGGTTCAGACAGTGACATTTTATCTGGGATGTTTATTAAAGTCCAAACTCTAAAAAACAAAAAACAGGGGTTTGAAAAAAAAAAAAAAAAAAAACAAACACCCAAAATATTTTTTTCCCAAAACCCAAAAAAGGCACAGGGAAAAACATGTTTTTTTGTGTTGGGTTTTGGGGGAGTGGGGCATTTTTAGAGAAATCTTTAGTCTTTTTTCAGCAAGATCGTTTTTTGATTAGCAATTTAGTCCTAAATTCAAAAAGAGGAACAGCCAAATATCCAATAGCCTTACAGCCTCAGAGTGAACTCCCTTGGCAGATAGCACCTATGTGAGCCACTGCTGACCATCCTTTCTGGCCAAGAGAGAGACAGGCAAAGCCAGGAGACCTGACAAAACCTGGAGCAAGAAGCCCAAGCTGATTCAGATAAAGTAAGCAGTGTCTGACACGCCTGGAGGTACCCCCTACTTTAATTTTTTGACACCCAACCTCCAGGCCTTCCCCTAATGGGGCCCCTCTCATAATTCTTTCAAACTTTCTCTCTTGACCAAGGACTGGCAACCTGCAGATGGAAAACACATGAAGGAATGTGTTTGGAATCACCCGACACAGGGAAGATCAGCATGGAGAATCAGAAGCAGAAGTCGCATTAAACAAGTGTGAACACTACCATATACTTGGCTACAAAAAAAAGAAAGTTCAGACTCAGGGTTAATGTAGCTTTTTTAAATTTTTGTATGTTGAGGTGCTTCCCTTGATTGCTGGCCGAGAAAGAAACCCAAGAAGGATGAGAGCACACTGAAATGGACTCATCAGAAAAGATTTCTAATTTTACTTTATTAAAACAACTAAGCTGTACACACTTTTTCTATATCAAAGTAGGTTATGCTTTATTTTAATTTAGTACAAATATAATTTTACAAAAATTATAAAAATTTAAGTTTATTAATTGTGTAATCTTTCGTGGTTCCAGACTATTTTTCTTTGTTGGAAGAGGGAACAAAATGGCTCTTTTGGTAATAAAGGTTGCCTACCCCTCTAGACTGATAACAAGGAAACTAGCATAGCATTATGTGTAGTAGGCACACAGCTATTCTGATTTTAACTTCTAATTTCTTGATAACCTTTGTCATCATCTGTTTAGTTCAATGTATATAATACGTGTATTTTTTTATCTTACCTTTTTAGCAAGTAGAGGGCCAACTGCTGCTCCCTCTTCATTCCCAGGGCAGATCTGAGCTCCATCCATTGCTTGAAAGCTGCCCTGATATCTACTCTAGTCTTGTTCCGTCGCTGATCAGACTCCAGCTTTGGCATTTTTGTCGCACTAGACAAAAGTTGTTTTTTTTTTACTCTTGTGTGGAGTCTGTGATGGGGTTTGAGATGCGCTTGTGGCTGGACTTTTGTGTTGCATCTTCTAAAACAGTCGCCCGCCCGTGTTCTTTCATTCTCTCGCTAAAGTGTCATAGTGGCGGAGACTCGCAGCACGTCACACCCATGCGCACGCCCTGAGAATTTGGCCCAAATTATTTTCTAGTAAACTGACTAATCTAGCCTGTAGAGGCAACTGCAGTGAATAGAAGATGACTCATTTTACATGTCAGGCAATTGGAAGGGCATGTATGGGAAAGAAAATAAGTTAATGTGCTATGCACCTTTAACACCGGGTCTTGCATGCCAGCTAATCATCCTGTGAGACAGGCACATCAGTCACTGCAATTAACGTTTCCCTGGTCATGAACCAGGACTAGGTCTCATAGAAAGATTTAAATGTATCTTGTTATTACTAAGATCTACTGTCTTCTCTATCGTGTGTTCAACACCAACTGGTACAAAGCCTGGAGGCAATACGCTATCTAATAGATCCACTATCTTGTTAGTCATCTCTTTGTTGTAGCCACAGTAGCCATGTTGTTACAAGACCAGGTCGACCGCGTGGCGATGTCACCCATTTCGGAAATCCTTTGAGATTGTGGTTGTTTATGTACAAAGACATGAAAAACCCCTCACATTGATAAACAAGTGTAACTGTACATTTTGTAAATAGAATGGAACTTAGTAATCTATAGTTGATTACATTTAGTAATCACTGATTTAAAACATTGTTACTTTACTGTCATAAATTATAATGTACTTTATACTTTAATACGTTGTCATTATTTTCATTAAAGGCTGAAACATACCGGCCACTTGACATTTTGAGACTTATGTAATTAATATTAGTTAGTAGTTCTCTGTATATGTGTCTGATAGATACTTATTAATTTGATAGCCAGACAGAGAGTTGAACTTAATAATTCAAGAGCATTAATATTGTCACAAAGTGTGCATGATATCACCACAGAAAGAATCAATATGCTGGTGAGAAACGTATACATTTATTGATTGAGTTAATTTTTACAGACAACAAGACAGAGATAGTATTGATCCTCACTCCTCAGAGATACTTGCAAAACATGCAACAAAAAAAGAAAATCAAAAAAGCACTAGAAAACTATAAATGAAAAATATAACTCAATGCACATGGGATTACAAATCTATTTAACTGTAAACCAAATTTAAATGTTGTCATCTAGGCATCAAACTGTTGTTTAATTCAGTTTATTTCCAAGACACAAACTCTCTGCCTCCTACATTTTCTCCCCAATTTGCTAATTTTATATTTTCACAATATTTAAAACTTACTGAACAAGATTGCAGAAAAATGTTTGAAACACCTGCTTTTCTGCTGCGCTTCAGAGATACATTTCCTGCTAGTATTTTGAAAATTCTTAAGAGCTTAAGTAGAAGGCAACTGGACTTCTCATTTCTTAAAGACATTTCACCCTATATCCAAAAGGCTTCTTTATTCTTGAACATGGTTGGAAGTAACATGTTCAAACGTTTTAGTCAGTGCACAAAACAAAACAATAGGGGGCATTAAGGAAATAATGACCTTAATGGTGCCACACAAATAAAGGTGAATGGATGTATGATAAGATGTATGCGGACAACAACAACACGGTATAATGACTGACTGCTCTATACCTCTAATATTTTTATACAACTAGCACATGCAGTTTTGTAACCCCCCGCTCCCCCGTCGCCCACACACCCACACACACAAACACAGATTACATGACAAAAATCATTACATTAATATGGAAATATAAAGATATATGCAGTTGAAAGCTGCTCCACAGTATTTGGAAATTCCTGAAATACATGTAAGGAGTTCGAGATATTAAAGACTTCCTTTTATAATAACCTTCTTCTGTAATTTTGCTGCTAATATTTCGGAAGTTTGCTATCAGTTTTTGGTCATCAAATATTTTTTGGTGTTCTTCTCTGGTTGAAACAAAATTATGAAGCACTTTGGAGCAAAAATGCACAGTATCAGTCCAAAGCTGGAGGCCAGAATAGCAAATATCTCCACAGCCACAGTAAATTTCCCAGGAGAGCTGATGTATGCTGGGATGAAGGTGATCCAGACTGCGCAGAATATCAACATGCTAAAGGTTATCAGTTTGGCTTCGTTAAAACTATCCGGTAGTTTCCGAGCTAGAACAGCTAATACAAAGCAAAATACAGCCAGCAGACCGATGTAGCCAAGCACAGCCCAGAAGCCAACAGCAGAGCCTAAAGCACATTCCAGGATGATCTTCTCCTTGTTGCTGGTTAGATTTTTCATTGGAAAGGGAGGGCTCACAACCAACCATGCTGTACATATTAGAACTTGAATCAAAGTAAAGAATACTACAGTCATTCTTTGCTGTGGAGGACCAAACCATTTCATCACATTGTTACCTGGAAGTGTAGCTTTAAAAGCCAATAAAACCACTATAGTTTTCCCAAGAACACAGGAGATACAGAGAACAAAGGTGATACCAAACACTGTGTGCCGCAGCATGCAGGACCACTCAGAGGGTGCTCCGATGAATGTTAATGAACATAAGAAACACAGCGTCAGAGAGAAAAGCAGCAGGAAGCTCAGCTCAGAGTTATTGGCTCTGACAATCGGAGTTGTCCTGAAGTAGAAGAAGATCGCTGCCGTAATGATTGCCAGACATGCCCCACTAACAGAGAAAGCGGCCAGGATAACGGAGAGTACTTCTTCATAGGAAAGAAACTCAACTGCCTTGGGGAAACAAGCATCTTTCTTTGCATTATGCCAAAACTCTCTAGGGCATGGGAAGCAATAAGGAGAATCTAAAAAAAAAAAAAAACGGTTCTTAACATATAAGTATTTAAGGACATGTATTTATTCAAAAAAAACATTTGACTTAACCTGTCATATTACTGATCTCCCCTTCAGGACACAGTATACAGTCATAGCAGCAGATGGGTTTTCCTTTTTGCAACACTTTATGAGTTCCTGGAGGACAACTCTCAGAGCACACTGACAGTGGTACCTTTCACAGAGACAGAGGAAAACAAAAATCTCTTTTAATATTTATACTAGCAGCTTTGAGAAAACGATCATTCTTCATATACTACGTTATTACTGTTTTTAGGCATACTTACTTCTGTTCCCCCTTTCACCCAGGTTAACTCCTTGTTGATATAAAACTCCTTGCCGTTGGGTAGTGATGCATCATAGTACCCCACTGTAACCAGTTTAATAACTCCACTCTCACTCTTCTGCCAGTTTACCAGCTCATAAAAAGCGACCGGATCCCCATTAGCATCAAATGAGACATGGTAGCCATTCTTGGAGAAGTTTACTTTCTTCAATTCAATAAAAACCTTCAAAGTTAAAAAAGACATAAAGAGAAAAAATGACTAGCCTTTACTTTTTTTTTGAAAAAAAGCTTATATGTATGAGGGATTGCTGCAAAGTCAACTCCAGTGACTGTCCACTGTCGCTACATGCTCATCCAGGAGGAGTGACTGCTACAAGTCTCTGACTCGACGCAATCTGCTGGGTTTCCTTAGATAGAAAAGCTTTTTATCCAATTTGAATAAATAACTGAATTTGACTGCACTGTTCAATGGTTAGGACTAATTGGAATGTATGTAACTGACTTTGTGAAGTGCTTTGAGACGACATGTGTTGTGAATTGGTGCTATATAAATAAAAAAAACTGAATTGAAAATTAACATTTAAAAGGATGTTACCAGTCTCTAATGGCTCATGAAAAAGTATGGGATTTGTTTCTATATCTATGGACTAACCTGTTTGGGCTCCAGTCTGATGTGTTTGTCACATTGATTGGTTACATTTTCTTTCTGACATACAGCATTATGAATGGCATGTGCAATTGCATAAACAGCCTTGTAAATCATGTTAGAAATTCTTAGCTGAGATGTTTCAGTATATGGGCTTTTAAGGGTTTTAATGTCTTCAGTCCCATCACACTCTCTCTTGGGTGGATCAGCAGCTGAAGAAAAAAAAAGGAGAGAGATATAATTTTTCTGTAAAACTAAATAAATTAAGCATGGACACAAAGTACCTGGTGCTCCTTATGTTATTTTAAATTTTGAAAATAAACAGGCATGTTAAATAATCATATTAATTTAAATGTACATGCACCACTATTGTTTTCACTTGGTATGAAGCCTACAGAGCTCTACAACTAAAAAAAAAATCATGTCCACTGCAAAAAAACAAAACAAAAACAAAAAAACATGTTGGTAAAAATAAGGGCTGCAAAAAGTTTTCAATAACTGTCTTCTGCTCTAGCTACTATTTAAGATCTATTGTCCTTCGAGGAAGAAATTAGTAAATAAAAAAAAAACATTTCACTTTGTTGAGATGCTGCAGAAGAATATATTTAATTCTGACCAACAAATATCAGAAGATGATCTATTTAAATGTCAGAAATATTGAAAATAGACAAATCTATCAATACTTTCTTCTCATTTTCTTCTATAAAGAAAGAAATTCCAGCAAAAAAAAAATAAATAAATAAAACTTTCTTACTTGTTCTCAGGGAGCAGTTGAATGCATCCTCCCAGAACTCAGTGAGCAGTGGGGAGGCAGCCACTTCAGAGGGAGAGAGATCTAGAAGGAAGTCTCTCAGACCTGGGATGACAGATTGCTGAATGGCAACTCCAATGGCCCCTGCACAGAAACTGAAGCTCATCAAGAGTGGGTCAGTAACCCAGGATTCACTCCCAATCCATTGACGAGGTGGAGATGGTTCCCGAGCCAGCTCCTCTAATAAAACCTTCATATCGCCGGAGGCTGTAAACGCCACCACAACCATCGCTGTTGATCTGAAGAGACAATGAAATGTATTGGCTTCAACTAGCAGCATTTAAGCAAATTTCACCCATTCTGAAAAGATGCATAAAGCTTATGACCCTAATTTTATGTGAACATAACTAAAACCAAACGTGACTTCCAACATGCTATATCAAAAGCAAAATTAATAGGCAAAATCTACATATGCACAAACCTACGAATAACATCTGCAAGTCTTTGGATCTTGCTCAGTGGGTTGGTTCTAAAGAAGGATTCAGTGTACTCCACACAGATCCCCTCTCTCAGTGCTGCCTCAAGAAAAGAAGCCATGCCATTATTTCCATAATCTGAGTCAGAGTGGATGGCACCTATCCAAGTCCAACCAAAGTGTTTCACCAACTTAGCCAGCGCATCAGCTTGAAACTGGTCACTGGGAATCGTCCTGAAAAAAGTAGGAAACTGCTGCTTGTCTGAAAGGCAGGCACAAGTTGCAAAGTGGCTCACCTTTAGTGAAAACAAAAAAAGGAAGGAAAAATATTAGCAAAGGTAGCATAAATTTATACATTGTAATGATAGATTTACACTCTTTACCAGAGGGATGTTGAAAGATCCCATAATGCGTGACATGCTGATGGATGGAGTGGATCCAGAGTCTCCCACAGCAGCCACCACCACTCCAGACTGTGAACAGTTACTGCCTTTGTAAAACACAGGATCCTGGCCATTCGATAGCTGAAACGCGACATGCACTGAGACAGGCACCGAGACACAGGAATCATAAATCTGATATCCGAGTTTAATGCCAGGCAGCAGCTCTGTGCTGTTATTTATTTGATCAATGGCAAAGATCATTGTGCGAAAGAAGCGCAGACCCCGTGCGTTAAAGCTGGACAAAATCGTAAAGGTGATTCATGATGTTTATAGAAAATGTTTAAAAATGTCTCAACTTTAGGTCATGCAAAAAAAAGACTAAAAACACAAATCAAAACAAACCTGCTGTTGGAGTAGGAATTACTATATAACACGGGGTAATTCAATTGTATACCAAAACAATTTAAATAAAGTGGTATTCAATTTAATACATTGTGTTAAATATTAAACCTGTATATGGAATTTTAAAATTTTTAACAAAAATTACATCTAAATTAAACAAGATTTAAATATATAAATGTATATTTTATGAATAATGATGAATTAATTACTTTCATCATTCAATTAGAAGTCAAACAAATTTGTTTAAATTAATTAGTGTACAAGGCATCAATCACAGCATGGTAAATTAAGACCAAGAATATTTGTAATTACAAAGATTTATAAAATTAACATATATTATTATTTTTCCCCAACATCACAGCAAATATTGCAGCACAAAGAACACATGTAACACTGTATTCAACCTATACTTCTTACTAACCTCCCTGTGCATCTTGGAGGCTCAGGCTTAGTAGAGTAATTATAAATTACGGTGTAAAGTTGATAATGAATGGAGGAAACGCCTCCAATTATAAAGTCCCCATCCTTTGAAAATACAGGTAGACGAGGGGTACCCTGCAGAGTACACTTGATAGATGAACCTTCAGTGCTGACTCCAGAAACTGCCTTTGCAGACTCGGTCCTCTGTTTCAGACCATTTAACCGAGCCAAGAGAACCAGTGACATCAGCTCCAATAAAGTGACTGAGAATCTTGGACCAATAGAGACAGTCCACATTTCCATCTGTCAAGCTTCTTCAGCTGGGTGTAAGTGTTGTTTAACAAGTTTATAAACATCTATATCATGTTGGGTGTTCATTAGAGAGAGGGTGGATTCACCTCTGAGATTAAACCTCTTTATGACATGGACACTCGTCCTATTTCTGCTTTATCATCCTCCAATTGTATCTACCTGAAATCTTACTTTCAAATGTAATGCCCAGTTGTTTGCCGATCTATGCTTTTTTGAGTCTTTTTCACTTGCCTTTTTGGGCTAAACAAAAAAAGCTTCCCTTGATAAGATAAAAGAGTAAAAAAATTACCCTTTAGAAAATTGAACCTCTAAAATCAGAACTTTTCGTTGCAGAGCTACAAAAAAATAAGATTTTTTTATCTGCTGTTGATCACCTGTCATGTAAATGAATTACATAATTCAATTCAATTCAATTCACTTTATTTATTTAGCGCCAATTCACAACACATGTTGTGAATTGCCGCTATATCATAACACAATACAATGTTATTTTTTTCGTATTGTTATAGCAGTCTCTAAAGTACTAAAAAAATCTTGGTAAAGAATCTTCTTTCTTTAGCAAGAACAAGACGATGGGTCCTCCATAATGGCAAAAGCTCGAAAGATGTTGCCAAGGCAATAACAAAGTGGCTACACAAGGACATTAAGGTTGCAACTGTCATCAGAGTTTGTGATAGAAAATGCTACAATAAGAGCACTAACTAACTCTTATTTATATGATGGATGGATGGATGGATAGATGGATGGATGGATGGATGGGTGGGTGGTTGAGTGTGTGGATGGATGGATGGATGGACTGATGGGTGGGTGGGTGGGTGTATGGATGGATGGGTGGGTGGGTGGGTGGGTGTATGGATGGCTGGATATTATCAAGTACCATATTTTCCAGACTGTAAGTTCCTCTGGAGTATAAGATGCATCAGTCAGAAAATGTGTCATGAAGTCCAAGAACAGAAATTTACTCTGGAAAGGCAAGTTACTCATTTCAGTTATTCTTTGTCTCACTCTTTTTTACCCATCTTTTGCTCACTTACTGCTACTCATTCTCACAGTCTCATCACTTGTTTCCCTGTCACTCTGGGCTCTGGCATGTGTGTTTGCGGTGTGCCAAGTTAACTCAGACAGTCGTAATAATCAGGAAATGGGGGTGTGGAAAGGACAAAATGCCTACCACTTGTGTTGTGCTTCATTGTAGGGAGCTGAGAGATAATCTAGGGGTTTTACTCTGAATGAAAACCAAACCCCAATAAGCAACATCTTATTCAAAAACAAGCCCAAAAATCCGCAAACCGCAACTCACGAGATTTGCAAGCGACTTTACAGAAACAAGCCCAAAGTCGCTTAAAATTAGCGGAGGGCTACTGTAGAAATTATTATGGGTATAATTTCCTGTGAGACACAGGAAGTAGCTGTAAGCTACTTTTCGTTGTTTATATTATTAATATTTAAGTATAATTTGTGTTTACAAACATGTCATTGCAGAGCTCGGGTAGCTGTTGCGCTGTTCATGGTTGCACTAACAATGAGACCAAACTAAAGTTGTGGCTTCTACAAAGGTGTGCTGAACATGCACCCAAAACAAAAAGAGACTGTTCCTGTGAGAAGTGGTACAGTTTCATTGCCTGCTGACAGGTAAGGGAAAAATAAGAATGTGGCTGAAAAAATCTGAACTTAAGGAGACCACCAAAAATGCTCTATGTATGCTCATTTCATTTTGTGGACAAAGTGCCAACAGAGGACAATCTTTATCCTACTTTATGGCTGTGCTATGACAAACCACCTAAGAGATGCCGGACCCTCACAAGGATAGATAGCAGTGACCTGAGAACAACAGATAGATAGAGAAGTGAAAGTCCCAATGTCACATACCTCAATAACTGTATACTTTATTTTTATCTTCAGATGACCTTGACAAGATTCAGGAGCTGTGCTCAACACTGAAACCTGAGATGCCCAAACAGAGTGGTCATACCCAGGTATGGAGGACCATGCCTATTCAAAAGGGCCCACGATCACATGTGGAATGAATGCCCCATCTACAGCATTGCAAAACTCTGTTGCAGAGTTCCACTAATCGAGTTTCACACACTTATATCTTGCCTTCAACCATTTGCTGTTGCTTCCTCATCAATGCCTGTTGGGGACCAAATTCTGAAGATTGATAAAGCTAAGACAGAACTTTATCTGTTATCTAACTTTATTATCTGGTTGTCCCATGAAACAATCAAAGCAACATTGCCAAAAAGTTTTAAAGAGTACTTCTCTAACACAACATGTATAATTGACTGCACAGAGACAGTATTGCAGAAAGTTAAAAACTCATGAAGGTGGGGTGCAAGCTCATTTATAAATTTTTGCGGGTTAGTGCTCCGTTTCAATCCCTGACATGTCACCAACATTGTGTGGACATTTACCATTGTGTGGCCTTTTTCACTGGTCCACACAAGAGGAAATTGGTTAAGTGGTTTAATGGTTATGCTTAGGACTAAGGTATTAATTGAGTTTAGGTTAGGTTTAGGGTAAGGTATATACTAGGTAACAAACTGCCAGAACACTCTCCACAAAACCATTGTAAAACACCCTAATCATCCTAAAGAGACAGTTTAACTTCTTATAATTGTTTTGGAGCTGGTACTTTGATCTTTTGTTCCTAGATTTGTTCAGACCTGTTATGTATGAATATATTTTGTTTTATCATTGTTTTATTGTAACTCTGTTGCCATCCTGCTATGGCCCTCTTGAAAAAGAGGGTTTTTAATCTTAATTAGGCTTCATCTGTTTAAATAAATCTCATAAGTATGACTTATTTTTTGTCCCAAAATCAGCTCAGTGAGTTATTTGGACAGCCAACAAAAGAAAAAATAAAATCCTGAAGGAGCAAATGTATTGAAAGGTACATGTGTTTCTTGGTGGTACATTCTGTATAAAGCAGATAAATTAATTCAAGTCTCAGTTAATTTTGTATGTATCTCAAGTTTCATGGTAATCTGTTTTCACAGGAAATCAATCTATCTATCTTTTGGTCAAAGCTCTGTGATAGTGTCTCTTATCAAGTATATTATGTATTTACAAGCTTTAAAACCTTCAAAATGTATGTGTGATTCACATGAGAAATAACCAAAAAGCTGGTGAGAAACAATTTTATTGACTGAGTCAATAATGTACGTGATGCAAGACATATAGACACAGAGAATAGATGCAGTGTTATAAAGTGTCTCGGATATATTAGTGAGGAGTATCAAGGATAGAATTTCATAACTTAATTTTAAACTACATCGACATTTAGTGACATTTCTTATTCAGGTGTAAGCCAAAAAAATATCCATTCCATCCTTCTGAATCTTCTCCCCAACTTGCTGATTTTTCTTTCATTTTTCCAAACATTTGGAAACTATTGACAAGATTGCAGTGAAGCTGATTTGCAACAATGTGATCATATGTTTTCATTACTTTTTTTTTTTTTTTCTTTGGTAAAACTATCACAAAGTAAAATAACATCAATAATGGCCGCGTTTTGAAGGTTTTAACCAAGACTGCAATTAAGTTTTCTAATAAAAAGTATTTTTCTCCTAGTAATAATCACGTATACACAATATGATTCATTCATTCTTCATTTCAAGAAAACCCCAAAACTATTAATAGCAGAGCGAGCTGTTATTGGCTTGCACATTTAACTTCAAAAATTAAATAGAAAGCAAATCTCAGATACTAATGAGGTTAATTAATTTTCTTTTTACCAGTAAGTGATATGTTTTTCCCAAATACATAAACACATAGTATGATATTTATATTTAAGTACAACATCATCATGTATATTATATTTTGGTCATACTTATATTGAAGAGAAAAGCTGTTTGACAAATAGTTAGATTGGAACTAATTTGGAGCCATTTTATATTTGCTGATTGAATTTTGCTAGGAATTTATTTTATGCAAATGGCACATGATGTTATAGAAAAAAGGTGCCAAAAATGTAGCTGACAATATAAAATCAAAAGAAAGAGAAGATGAATGAATGACTGCTCCAGATTTTTAAATTACAGAAATTTTTGTAGTGCATGTGATCATTTTAAGATATTTAGCAGTCCCCATATTATACTTCATCAAGTTTGTGGCCAGTCTTCTTATGATTCTTCTTATGATCGGTTTTTGTAAATTAGACTTTTCTTGTTGTTCTTTTCTGGCTGAAATAAAATGATGAAACACTTTGGAGCAAATATACACAGTATCAGTCCAAAGCTGGAGGCCAAAATGGCAAATATCTCCACAGCCACAGTGAATTTTCCAGGAGAGCTGATATATGCTGGGATGAAGGTGATCCAGACTGCACAAAATATCAACATGCTGAAGGTTATCATCTTGGCTTCGTTAAAATTATCAGGTAGTTTCCGAGCTAGAACAGCTAATACAAAGCAAAGTACAGCCAGCAAGCCAATGTAACCCAGCACAGCCCAGAAGCCAACAGCAGAGCCTAATGCACATTCCAGGATGATCTTGTCCTTGTAGGTGGTTAGATTTTTCATTGGGAAAGGAGGATTTACAACTAACCACACAATACATATTACAACTTGAATAAATGTAAAAAACACTACAGTCATTCTTTGCTGTGGAAGACCAAACCATTTCATGGCATAACTACCTGGAAGTGTAGCTTTAAAAGCCATTAAAACTACTGTAGTTTTCCCAAGAACACAGGAGATACAGAGAACAAATGTGATGCCAAATGCTGTGTGTCGTAGCATACAGGACCATTCAGAGGGTGCTCCGATGAATGTTAATGAACACAAAAAACACAGAGTCAGAGAGAACAGAAGCAGGAAGCTCAGCTCAGAGTTGTTGGCTCTGACAATTGGAGTTGTCCTGTGATAGAAGAAAATCACTGCTGTAATGATGGCCAGACAGGCCCCACTAACAGAAAATGCAGCCAGGATGATTGACAGGACTTCATCAAAGGTAAGAAACTCCACAGGTTTGGGAAAACAAGTGTCTTTCTTTGGATTTGGCCAGAACTCTTTGGAACACCGTAAGCAATCAGGAGAATCTAAAAAAAAATGAAAAAAGAAAAAAATCCCTGTATGCACATAATTTTTGATGACACTGATCTGCATAAATGTTTCTGAGGTGTACCTGTCATATTACTGATCTCTCCTTCAGGACATGGTATACAGTCATAGCAGCAGATGGGCTTTCCTTTCTGCAACACTTTACGAGTTCCTGGAGGACAACTCTCAGAGCAAACTGACATTGGGACCTGGAACATTAACAGCAAGAAAAAAACTATTTAAGTTTGTTTCTTTTTACAAGCTGCTTTGACTAATTACTAATTATTTTGAGTAATTACTTGTGTGCCACCCGTCACCCATGTTAAGTTTCTGTTGATGCTAAATTGCTGGCCCATTGGCAGGGAAGCATCATAGTATCCCACTGTTACCAGTTCAATGACTCCACTCTCACTCTTCTGCCAGTTTACCAGCTCATAAAAAGCCACTGGGTCTCCATTTGCTTTAAATGACACGTGGTAACCATTTTGGGAAAAGTTTACTTTCTTTAATTCAGAAACAATCTTTGCAATAAAAGAAACACAAAGGAAAACAAATCAATATCCAGTAAAATAAAATGTTTAGATTAGCAGTTTTTTTATATCTCATGGAAAACTATAAGATTTACTTTATAATCAAACTGACCTGTTTGGGCTCCAAACTCATGTGTTTGTCACACTGAGTCATGTTATTTGCTTCCTGACATGCAGCATTGTGAAGGGCATGTGCTATTGCATAAACAGCTTTATACACCATGTTGGTGATTCTTAACTGAGATGTTTCAGTGTACAAGCTTTTGAGGGCTTTAATGTCTTCAGTTCCATCACACTCTCTCCTGTTTAGATCAGCATCTAAATAGAAATAGACACAGGCAGATTGTTTTACCTGTCAAAGAAAACAGTTATGCCACAAATTTGGATTTTATCAACATATGTCATTTAATTAAATTCAATTCAATTCAGTTTTATTTATATGGCGCCAATTCACAACACGTTGTCTCAAGGCACTTCACAAAAATCAGGTAACCATTGAACAGTGCAGTCAGAGTTAGTTATTTATTCAAATTGGATAAAAAGTTTTTCTGTTTAAGGAAACCCAGCAGATTGCATCCAGTCAGTGACTTGCAGCATTCCCTCCTCCCGGATGAGCATGTAGAGACAGTGGACAGTCACTCGCGTTGACTTTGCAGCAATCCCTCACACTGAGCATGCATGTGGCGACAGTGGAGAGGAAAACTCCCTTTTAACAGGAAGAAACCTCCAGCAGAACCAGGCTCAGTGTGAGCGGCCATCTGCCACGACCGACTGGGGGTTAGAGAGAACAGAGCAGAGACACAAAGAGAACAAAGAAGCACTGATCCAGAGGTACTTTCTATGGGAAGGAAAAGTAATGTTAAAGAACAGATAAACTCTGAGCCAGTTTTCAAGGTTAGAGTCTGAAAGAGAGCACATATAATTAGTTACAGTAAAAGCTCAGTCAATCGCCATGTCTAAGAGAGAGAAAGGGTTAAACACTGAAAGACAGGGCCATGTTGATCATCGGTAGAAGGTGAGCATTAAGTTGTTGCCAGCAGAAGCTCGGACGATGCCCCTCTCCAGAAAGGTGTCAAAGGAAGACACAGAGTCAGGCCAGGTGTAGCTTCTAGGAAGAGAAAAGAGAGAGAACAAAGTTAAAAGCTGAAATAACAGCAAATAATGCAAAATTGGAGAGTAGTGTGAGAATGTAGCGAAGAGGGTGAAAGTGGTCATTATGTCCTCCAGCAGCCTAAGCCTATAGCAGCATAACTACACAGAAAGTTTCAATTCAGATTATTTAGTTAAACAGCGCTTATTTTCAACAATGTCGTTTCAAGGCACCCCACAAAGGGTCCCACTGATGGTCATTGTTATACTAAAAACCACAAGGATTGGGATATCTCTCTCCGTCAGACTGATTATAACCACTGGAAAAGTGAAGGGCTCATACAGGTAGCAGAAATGGAGGGTGTGTTTGCACCTCAACCATAACTGAGCCGGTTTAGGCTAAACCTGACTCCCCCTTATTCCATCCAACAGGGAGGGAGGAAGGCTCCCTCCCTGATAAACTAAGCCACTCTAAGCTTTATCAAAAAGGAAAGTTTTAAGCCTAGCCTTAAAAGTAGACAGGGTGTCCGCCTCACGGACCAAAACCGGGAGCTGGTTCCACAGGAGAGAACCCTGATAACTAAAGGATCTGCCTCCCATTCTGCTTCTAGAGACTCTAGGAACCACCAGTAAACCTGCAGTCTGAGAACGAAGTGCTCTGTTAGGAACATATGGAACAATCGCATCTCTGATGTATGATGGAGCTAGATCATTAAGGGCTTTATATGTGAGGAGGAGAATTTTAAATTCTATTCTGAGTTTAACAGGGAGCCAATTAAGGGAAGCTAAAATAGGAGAAATATGATCTATCTTTTAAATTTTCATCAGAACTCTGCAGCATTTTGAATCAGCTGAAGGCTTTTAACTGCATTTTGTGGACATCCTGATAGTAAAGAATTACAATAGTCCAGCCTTGAAGTAACAAATGCATGGACTAGTTTTTCAGTCCTAATCCTAGAAACTTGTTTAATATGGGATTTAAATGACATGTCCTGGTCAAAAATAACACCAAGGTTTTTTCTTTATTACCGGAGGTCAATTTAATGCCATCCAGGTTAAGTGATTGACTAAGCAGTTTCTTTTAAAGACTCTGGTCCAAAGACAATAACTTCTGTATTGTCTGAATTTAGAAGCAGAAAATTTAAAGTCATCCAAGTTTTTATGCCTTTAAGACATGCTTGTAGTCTATCTAACTGGTTGGGCTCATCAGGATTTATGGATAAGTAAAGCTGAATATCATCAGCATAACAGTGAAAAGTTATCCCATGTTGCCTGATAATTTGACCTATTGGAAACATATATATAGTAAAGAGAATTGGCCCAAGTACTGAACCCTGTGGTACTCCACAATTAACCCTGGGGTTTAAAGATGATTTATCATTTACATGAACAAACTGGAATCTGTCAGACAAATAAGATTTAAACCAGCCTAGCGCTGTTTCCCTGATCCCTACAGCATATTCCAGCCTTTCTAAGAAAATATTGTGATCGACTGTATCAAATGCAGCACTGAGATCTAACAGAACCAGTACAGACACAAGTCCATTATCTGAGGCCATAAGAATAACATTAGTGACTTTCAGCAGAGCTGTTTCAGTGCTATGATGAGCTCTGAAGCCTGACTGAAACTCTTCAAACAGGTCATTGCTGTGTAAATGCTCACACATTTGATTAGCAACTATTTTCTCAAGAATTTTAGATAAGAATGGAAGATTGGATATAGGTCTGTAATTTTTCAAGACATCTCGATCAAGTGAAGGTTTCTTGAGTAAAGGTTTAATTACAGCTACCTTAAGAGCCTGTGGTACATATTAATTTACTAAAGATAGATTAATTATATCTAAAATGGGGCTGGTAATCAGAGGGAACACTAATTTGGTTGGGATTGGGTCTAACATACAAGTTGAAGGTTTAGATGAAGCTAATATTTCTGATAACTCAGGAAGCTCCACAGGATCAAAGCAGTCCAAACACAGATCAGGTTCTACAGTTACTTCCAATGTTGTCTTACTTGCTGAGGATGAAGTAATCATCTTCGGGAGTATGTCAATGATTTTGTTTGTAATAGAATCAATTTTATTTATAAAGAATCCCATAAAGTCATGACTACTAAGAGCTAAGGGAATGAATGGCTCAACAGAGCTATGACTCTGTGTAAGTTTAGCAACTGTACTAAAGATAACCCTTATAATATTCTTGTTCTCTTCTATTAATGATGAGAAATAAGCTGTTCTAGCTTGGCGAAGTGTCTTTTTATACAACAGTAGGCTATTTTTCCAGATTAAGTAGGAATCCTCTAGTTGTGTAGAGTGCCATTTTCTCTCCAATTTTCTAACATTGTGCTTTAAAGTACGCAGCTCTGAATTAAACCAGGGAGCCAGCCTCCTATAAATAATTACCTTCTTTTTCAAGGGGGCTGCATTGTCTAATGCACCACGCAATGATGAGGTAACACTATGAACAAGAGAATCAATTTGTGAAGGGGAAGAAACAAAATGAATGTCCTCCACTGTGCTTTTCTGTGATAATGAAGAAATTAAAAGTGGAACAGATTCTTTAAAGGTTGTTACAGCATCGTCTGATAATGATCTACTATAATGACATTTTCTTTCAGGTGTGGAGTACTCGGTTAAATTAAACTCTAAGGTTACTAAGAAATGGTCAGACAGGACAGGGTTATGAGAAAATATTGTTATGTCTTTACACTCAATGCCATATGTCAGCACAAGGTCCAGAGAATGAAGACAAACACATACATACACATATCAGAGCAGCCTAACTTAAAATGTAAACTACACAACATATTATATGGCAGATTATTTTAACATAAAAAAAAAATCTATCATTGTTTTGCTACAAAAAAAAAGTTTAGTCTAGTGTCTAGTGATAAAGCGACAGTAATAATTTGCAGCGACTAGACAATAAAACACACATAGGAACAAATGCTGAGATATTGCACATGGATGATTTAAAGTCAAATACAGTGCTTTGCAAAGGTGTTCACCCTCCTTGGCATTAGTCATGTTTTGTTGCCTCACAACCTGGAATTAAACTGGATTGTTTGAGAGTTTGCACTATTTCACTTACACAACATGCTTACAACTTTGAAGATGTATCCTTTTTTGTGAAGCAAACAACAAATGGGACAAAGTACCGGAAATCTTCAGCATGCATAACTGTTCACTTTCCCTAAAGTCAGTACTTTGTAGAGCCACCTTTGCAGCAATTGCAGCTGCAAGTCACCTCGGATAAGTCTCTATGTGCTTGCAACATCTTGCCACTGGGATTTTTGCCCATTCTTCAAGGCAAAACTGCTCCAGCTCCTTTATGTAGAACGGTTTGCACTTTTGGACACTGATCTTCAAGTCTAACCACAGATTCTGAATTCGATTGAGGTCCAGACTTTGAATAGGCCATTCCAGCACATTTAAATGTTTCCCCTTTAACCACTTGACTGTTGCTTTAGGTATGCTTCGGCTCATTGTCCTGCTGAAGGATAACATTTCGTCCAAGTCTCAAATCACATGCAGAATGTCAGGTTTTGCTCAAGAATATCCCTGTATTTAGCACCATCCATCTTTCGCTCAACTCAGACCTGTTTCCCAGTCCCAGCTGCTAAAAAACATTTTTACAGCACGATCCTGCCACCACCATGTGTCACTGAGGGGATAGTGTTTTGGGGGTGATTGGATGTGTTGGGTTTACACCAAACATACGATTTCTTTGGTGGCCGAAAAATTCTATTTTAGTCTCATCTGACCAGAGCACCTTCCTCCATACATCTGGGGAGTCGCACACATGCCTTTTGGCAAACTCAAAACGTGCCTTCTCTTTTTTAGTAATAGCTTTTTTTCTGGCCACTCGTCCATAAAGCCCAGCTCTGTGGAGTGTATGGCCTATTGCAGTCCTATGGAATGAGCTCTCTGCTTTGAAACTCTGCAACTTCTTTAGGGTTCCCTTTGGTCTCAGTGCTGCCTCTCTGATTAATGCCCTCCTTACCCAGTCTGTGTGTTTGGGTGGGCAACCCTCTCTTGGCAGGTTTGTTGTGGTACCATGTGCTTAATAATAATGGATTTCATGTTGCTACAGGGGAACATTAAAGATTTGGATTTTGTTTTATAAACCCATCCTGTACTTTTAAACAACTTTGTCCCCGTCTTGTTTGGAGAGCTCTTTGGTCTTCATGGTGAGATGCCTATTGCTTAGTGGTGTAACATCCTCTTTAGCTTTTCAGAGAAGGCGTGTTTATGGTAAAAAATCATGAGACACACAGGTGGACTTAATTTCACTAATTATGTGACTTTTGAAGGTAATTGGTTGCACCAAACCATTTTAGGGGTTTCATAGCAAAGGGGGTGGATACATATGCACATGCCACTTTTCAGTTTTTCTTCTTTTTAATTCTTCCTTTTATATATATACTTCGCCTTCCGGTCGGGGATAGGTCTCTGACTGTCGTTTCGGCCTACGGGCCGAGCGGTAGTGCGGAGTACCCGGCCTTCTTGGTGTCCCTATCGGGGGTGCTGGATAGTGCCCCTCCCGGAGACTCCATTATTCTGCTGGGGGACTTCAACGCCCACGTGGGAAACGACAGTGACACCTGGAGAGGCGTGATCGGGAGGAAGGCCTCCCCGATCTGAATCCGAGTGGTGTTTTGTTATTGGACTTCTGTGCTAGTCACGGATTGTCCATAATGAACACCATGTTCAAGCATAAGGGTGTTCATCACTGCACTTGGCACCAGGACACCCTAGGCAGGAGGTCAATGATCGACTTTTTTTCATATCATCAGACCTTCGGCCGCATGTTTTGGACACTCGGGTGAAGAGAGGGGCTGAGCTGTCCACTGATCACCACCTGGGGGTGAGTTGGATCCGCTGGGGGAGGAGGAAAGCCGGACAGACTGGCAGGCCCAAGCGCATAGTGAGGGTCTGCTGGGAACGCCTGGCGGAGCCCTCGGCCAGGGATGTATTCAACTCCCACCTCCGGGAGAGCTTAGACCAGATTCCCGGGGGATGTTGGAGTATAGAGTCCGATGGGCCATGTTCTCCGCATCTATTGTCGATGCTGCTGCCCGTAGCTGCGGCCGTAGGGCTGCGGTGCCTGTCGCGGCGGCAAACCCAGAACCCCGGTGGTGGACACCGGCAGTAAGGGATGCTGTCAAGCTGAAAGGAGTCCTATCGGCTGTGGTTGGCTGTAGGACTCCTGAGGCGGCTGACGGGTACCATGAGGCCAAGCGTGCTGTGGCCCGAGCTGTGGCAGAGGCAAAAACTCGGGCCTGGGAGGAGTTCGATGAGGCCATGGAGAAGACTACCCGGTCGGCCTCAAAGCAATTTGGGGAAACGTCCGGCGCCTCAGGAGGGGGAAGCAGTGCTCGCCAACACTATTTATAGTGGGGTCGGGGGGGCTGACCTCGAGGGGACATTATCGGGCGGTGGAAGGAGTACTTCGAGGATATCCTCAATCCTGCCATCACGCATTCCCTGGTGGAAAACAGAGGCTGGGGACTCGGGGTTGGACTCTTTCATCACCCAGGCTGAAGTCACCGAGGTGGTTAAAAAAGCTCCGCGGTGGCAAGGCTTCAGGGTGGATGAGATCCGCCCTGAGTACCTCAAATCTCTGGATGTTGTGGGGTGTCATGGTTGACACGCCTCTTCAAAATTGCATGGCGGTCGGGGACAGTACCTCTGGACTGGCAGACTGGGGTAGTGGTCCCCCTTCATAAGAAGGGGGACCGGAGGGTGTGTTCCAACTACAGGGGGATCACACTCCTCAGCCTCCTGGTAAGGGCCCTACGCCAGGGTATTGGAGAGGAGAGTCCGGCCCCGATAGTCGAACCTCGGCTTCAGGAGGAGCAGTGTGGTTTTCGCCCGGCCATGGAACACTGGACCAGCTCTATACCTCTACAGGGTACTCGAGGGCTCATGGGAGTTTGCCACCGGGTTTTCACATGTGTTTTGTGGGACGGGAGAAGTCATTCGACTGTGTCCTCATGATGCCTTGTGGAGGGTGCTCCAGGAGTATGGAATCGGGGGCCCTTTATTAGGGGCCATCCGGTCCCTGTACGAGCGGAAGCAGGAGTTTGGTCTGCATTGCGGCACTAAGTCGGACCTGTTCCCGGTGCATGTTGGACTCCGGCAGGGCTGCCCCTTTTTTCACCGGTCCTGTTCATAACTTTTATGGACAGGATTTCTAGACGCAGCCAAGGGCCGGAGGGGGTCTGGTTTGGGGACCAGTGGATTTCGTCTCTTCTTTTTGCAGATGACATGGTCCTGCTGGCCCCCTCTAGCCAAGACCTACAGCATGCGCTGGGGCAGTTCGCAGCCGAGTGTGAAGCGGCTGGGATGAAGATCAGCTCCTCCAAGTCAGAGGCCATGGTACTCGACCGGAAAAGGGTGGCTTGTCCTCTTCAGGTTGGAGGGGAGTTCCTGCCTCAAGTGGAGGAGTTCAAGTATCTCGGGGTCTTGTTCACGAGTGCGGGAAGAATGGAGCGGGAGATCGACAGACAGATCGGTGCGGCTGCCGCAGTAATGGGGGCGCTGTGCCGGTCCGTGGTGAAGAGAGAGCTGAGCCGAAAAGCGAAGCTCTCGATTTACCGGTCGGTCTACGTTCCTACCCTCACCTATGGCCATGAACTTTGGGTCATGACCGAAAGAACGAGATCCCGGATTCAAGCGGCTGAAATGAGCTTCCTCCATAGGGTGGCCAGGCACTCCCTTAGAGATAGGGTAAGGAGCTCGGCCATTCGGGAGGGGCTCGGAGTAGAGCCGCTGCTCCTCCACATCGAGAGGAGCCAGTTGAGGTGGCTCGGGCATCTATACCGGATGCCTCCTGGACACCTTCCTCGGGAGGTGTTCCAGCCACGTCCCACCGGGAGGAGGCCCAGGGGACGGCCCAGGACACGCTGGAGGGACTATGTCTTTCGGCTGGCCTGGGAACGCCTTGGGCTCCCCCCGGAGGAGCTGGAGGAGGTGTCTGGGGAGAGGGACGTCTGGGTGTCTCTGCTGAGTCTGCTGCCCCTGCGACCCGGTTCCGGATAAGCGGAAGACGACGAGTACGAGTACGAGTATATATATACTTTTCATTTCATGCCAAGAGGGATGAATACTTTTGCAACATTGAAACTAAGTTATTCTTATGTGCTCTTTTACAATTAGCTGCCCGCACCTCCCGGGGATCAAAGCTGCAGAGAATCAGTCAATCAGGTGAGTGCTGATGTTTAGCCATCATAATGAAACGTTTATAATAGAATAAAAACAAAACACATCATGAGCAGTCACAAATCACAAAATAATATATGTAGTTATGTAGCACAACAACTGATTCTAGTACTCCAGAATATTTCCTCGAACGACTGCATAACTAAAGCTACACCAGAAAATGAAACAGGAAATCAGTCTGCAAATTTCAAGATCATGTGAGTGCTGATTTCATATTAAAAAGAATAAAAGACATTTTTAGCAAGAACTCAAAAAAGCACAAAAAACAATGAACAGTTGGAAAATAACTGATGCTGTTAGTCCAAAATGTATAATGAACCAATGCAATTCAATTGAATAAAATTTTAAATTAGCCCAACATTTTAACAGGAAACTGATTCAACAAATACTCACAGCAGGTAGTATATGTTAGAGCAGGGCTAGGTACTTCCAGTGACAATATCTACTGTTAACTGTACATTCACTTGACCTCCAAATGTCACAGCAGGCTCAGCAGATAGAAAATAACATTAAAACAATGGTTCTATACAAACATGTTTCATTTTAACATGAACTGTTGGTGTGTGTGGTACATTTTTGTTTAAAACACCATTGTTCCTCATCCGGTGAACTAACTATTGGTGGGTAGCCAGAAATTAGGAGTAGTGTTATTTAAGTAAAACTAAAAATATGGTGCAGCAAAACTCCCAGAAGAAATTATTTTTTCAAAGCTTACCCAAGTAAATGCAAGTGAATGTAACTGTAAATGTAACTACCCACCACCTAGTTACTACCCACCTCTGCTTTTTCTTAGGCTGCAGTTAAACGCATCCTCCCAGAACTCTGTCAGCACTGAGGAGGCAGCCACTTCAGATGGAGAGAGATCCAGAAGGAAGTCTCTCAGACCTGGGATAAAAGATCGCTGAATGGCAACTCCGATGGTCCCTGCACAGAAACTGAAGCCCATCGAGAGTGGGTCAGTTACCCAGGATTCACTACCAATCCACTGACGAGGTGGTGGAGGGTCCCGAGCCAGCTCCTCCAACAGGAACTTCATATCACCATCAGCTGTAAATGCCACAACAACTACAGCTGATGACCTGCGGAGAAATTAGAATTAGACTTGAAATGACTAATAAGCCTACCATAATTTAATATTGTGCATTTCATGTCCACAGATATCAGTTCAAACCTAGAGGCATTGAACTAATTTACTTTGAAAACAGATTGAAAACATTTATTGTTAATATAATAAAGTGATCTTTCCTAATAGAATTCATAGTGTTTACTGTACATGGTCAGTATTAAAACATGAAACAAAAGCTGTAATCAAGATGCAGACACCTGCGGATAACATCAGCAACTCTTCTGATCTTGCTCTCTGGGTCAGTCCGATAAAATGACTCAATATACTCCACACAGATCCCCTCGCTGGTTGCTGTCTTAAGGAAGGACGCCATGCCATTATTTCCATAATCCGAGTCTGAGTGGACAGCACCTATCCAGGTCCAGCCAAAATATTTCACTAGCCTGGCTAGGGCATCAGCTTGGTAATGGTCACTGGGAATTGTTCTGAAAAATGTTGGATATTCTTGTTTATCTGACAGGCAGGCACAAGTGGCAAAATGGCTCACCTACATGAAATAAAAATATATAAGCCTTCATATCACCACAGGTATATTTTAGAGTGTCATTTTGAAATTAATTCAGTGTACCAGTGGGGTGTTAAATGACCCCATGATGCGTGAGATGCTGATGGATGGAGTGGATCCAGAGTCTCCAACTGCAGCAATCACCATACCAGACCGTGAACAATTATTGTCTTTATAAAAAACAGTGTCCTGGCCATTTAATAGCTGAAATGCGACATGGACAGCTACGGGCACAGAGGCGCATGTGTCATAGATCTGATAACCAAGTCTGATGCCAGGCAGCAACTCTGTGTTGTTGTTTATCTCTTCGATTGCAAAGATCATTGTGTGGGAGAAGCGCAGCTCCCGGGCATCAAAGCTGCAGAGGAGCAGTCAATAAGGTAAGTGCTGAAGTATAGCCAACATAACAAAACAATTCTAATAAAATTTTAAAACACATTATGAGCTAGTAGCTGTTAAAATAATATATGTAGTTATACAATGCACAACAACTGATGCTAGTACTCCCCAAAAGCTTGCATCACTAAAGCTACTCCAAAAAAAAAAGAAATCAGTCTTCAAACTTCAAGATCAAGTAAGGTGATTTAATATTCAAAATAATAAAAGGCATTGTGAGCAAGAACTCAAAAAAGCACAAAAATAGCTCTGCGGTTGGAAAATAATGCTGTTAATCCAAAAAATATAATGAACCAATGCAATTCCAAGAAATAAAATTAGATAATAGCCCAAAATTTAAGGCCATATCAAATTCATATATATAGATATATTTACATAACTTTAAATGTATATATAATCAGCACACTATCAATACAGAATAGCATAATGAAATGTTTGTATAAGAGAAAAAATCTCGCTACAATTCTGCTTATGTGAAACTAAAATTCCCTTTCCAAATGTTTACTTTCCCGAAGACAGATAAAAGTATGGCAAAAAAAAACATTCCAATAACTAACCTTCCTGTGCATGTTGGAACCTCAGGCTTGGTGGTGTAGTTATTAATCACTGTTTGCATTTTGTAGTGAATGAAGAAAGCACCTCCAATTACAAAATCCCCATCCATGGAGAATGCAGGTAGAAGAGGAGTACCTTGCATGGCGCATTGCACTGATGATGACTCGACTCTGACACCAGTAACAGTAAGAGCTTCTGTAAAATTTATCTTTTGTTTCAGATCATCCAGAGTCCCACCCAACACCAGAACAATGATTAGTTCGAAAAAACTCACTGCTAAACTCAGGACAATCTCCATTTTTCAAGTGTCTATTTGAGGAAATAAGTGTGTTTTTATTGGCCTGTAGACATCTATGATATATCAGGTGATCATTAATTAGAAACAGCATGCCCTCATCCAGTGATCTTTGATTATGTTTTAAAATGACTTAACAAAAAAATCTTCCACTCTGTTTATGTCTCTATTGTCATCTTTAAAATTAGCTCTCTCAATGCCATACATATAAAAGAAAAACATGTATTACAGACCAACATTGCACAGCACTTGTCAATAATATTTTATATGATTAATAAATCATATGAATTTGCATAATACACAATAAAGCCCGAAATTAGCCATGCCACTGGCAAATTTTGCTATACAGTAATCAGTAAATGTCACCAATAAATTTCTTCTGATTAGTTTTGTTACTCCAAAATGTTAACATTACCACTGACTTAAGTCCCATTGTTGAACCTACTCAGGTAGGTAAATATTAAGCTGATGGGACGAAGACCTTCCAACCTAAAAGACTTGGAGCTCATCACAAAAGATGTGCCTTAAAAATAACAGCTGAGACATTCAAAAGCTTGTAAATATTTAATTGTTGCTATGCTATAGAGAAATTTTATTCTTAAAATGCAAACAAAAATGGAGATTTGTTTTTAAAGATGGTAGCAATTGTTGTGTTGCATTAACATATTTTGGGAGTTGTATGTACCATGATGTATCCGGTACAAGTTATTGGTTGAATGGAAATAACACTAATGTATTTCTGCCAGGAAAGACAAGATTTTTCAGTTTATAGGGTATATACAGTCCCTCCAGCGAGTTTTGAGTCTTCCCCAGGATCTCTTCCCGGTGAGATGTTCCTGGGAAACATGCAAAGGGAGGCGCCCGGGGGCATCCTAATCAGATTCTTGAACCACCTTAGATGACCCCTATCGATTTGCAGGAGCAGTAGCTCTACTTTGAGCTTCCCTCGAATGATGGAACTCTTGACCCCATCTCTAAGGCTGTGTCCAGCTACCCTCCAGAAGAAGCTTATTTTGTCCACTTGTATCTGGGATCTCATTCATTCGGTCATGATCCACATCTCATGGCAATAGATGAGGGTTGGAACATAGACAGACTAGTAAACTTGGCTCAGCTCTTTCTTCACCACAGCTGACCGGAGCAATGCCTGGATTACTGCAGACGAATCCCCAGTCCGTCTGTCCATCTCCCATTCAAGCCTACTTTAACTGATGAACAAAACACCAAGACTCTTAAACTCCTCCTACTTGATCCAGAGACTGACCCTGACCAAGTGGGGCCAACTTTTTCCAGCGGAGAAATTGGCGTTGTCGGCCATTGCCTTCTCCCACAAATTTAATGTTTCATCGAGATTAAATATATGTGGGAGAAGGCAGTGGCACAAAATATTCTTAAATAAAATGATGAAAAGACAACCGATTCCCTCTCAAAGCCGACGTGTGGAAACTGTTTTCAGAACACAACTCTGAATACATCATCAAAAAAATCCAAAGACTCCCAAACCCCTTATACAAATTGGGATGTATATATGTGACACCCCATGAGTAAAGTAGGAACAGGTCGGCAGGGGACAAATGGAGAAAAAGAGGAAAAAACATAAATTTCTAAAAAAGAAAAGATTAATTTTCATTTTATTGCAAAATGTGCAAGTTGAAGTTATGAATTAACCCCCTACTGCTCTAAATGATAGTTTAAGAGGTTTTAAAATACTAAACTTTGTGTTTAAACTCTGCCTATTTTCAGTGTAAAACCTAGCTGGCCTGCATATGCATATCAGGGCGGGAAAACCCACAGCTTTCTAAATAGCACCTTTGTTTGGCTCTGCACTGACTTTTGTTATGCATGTCGGCCAAAAAGCTGTGTGCTTAAAGTTAGCACATGGCTACTTAAAGCAGTTGCTATTTGAAAAAGAATGTGTTTCTTCAAGATGGAGCTAGAACGTAATATATCAGAAGCTATTGCTATCAAAACATTTGAAGAATACAGAGACAGTGAAATAGAGAAGATAGGTAAGTTTGACTGTCAATGCTTCGGGAGAAGAAATATATATATATATCTATATATCTATATAGATATATATATATAGATATATATATATATCTATATATATATATAGCCATGTGAAGGAAAAGTTCGCCTGCAAGCTCTTGTCTCTCTAGATATGCGCCTCCGTTGCGTCGTCCCGTGAGACACGCTGCAAATGGCAATGAAAGTTTATTTTCAGCGGGTTTTATAATCCCGGGTTACGTCAGTGCTGCGAAGTCTGTTGAGCTGTGCATGTCGACCTGCCCGACCATTATGGATGACTCCAACAATGTCACAGTGTCTGTGCAGCAGCAGATGTCAGTAGTGAGAAATTAATGAAGCGTCAAGCGATGAACCTTTAGGCAAGCAATGTGCTAGAAAGCTTCATTGCTTCATGAGGCTTCATTTGGCCATCCCTAGGTTCCGCCACCAGCAACCTTAGAGGAAGATACAGAGCTGGGTTAGCAAATGGCAGGAAAGCACAAAGGCAACACAGAGCAAGGTTTGATGGTCTGATTACCACTTGGCAGAGTAAACAATCCAACGACTCCTCCGAGGTTTCAGCTACTTAAGAAGTTCTTCAGTGATTGCTCCTGATGCGGTGCAGCTGTGCGGCTGCACCTGCCTATGGCACCCTGGTGGAGGAAAAGAGACACAACACTCACACAGCACAACAAACCTGCACTTAGCTCTGTGGCCTGACACAAATAACATGCAAATAACACCCTCATCACCATGACCACACCTTTGGACACTGTACATGAATACCACATATAGGATTGATGACAATCAGCAACCAACGCACACTGGTAACAGGCATGAGGACCCTCTGTGTCTTACATGGTTTTTCTTGTAGTGGTAAGGGGTTGCTAGCTTAGCGTTAGCTCCACCATGGCTACCCGTTCTGCTGTTTTTCTCTCTGAGACTCCTCCTCTCGCCTGCTCTCTGTGTCAGATGTTAAGTTACTCTGCCTCCTGTAGCATTTTTGTAGCTTTGGCGAGGGTGTTGGAATTGGAGGCCTGGCTCTGCGCTGTTGAAAAACCAGCAGATAGCGAGGCCCCTTAGCCAGCGCGGAGCCACCAAGGGTACCTCAGTGTAGCAGTCCTTCAGTAAAGCCCACGCAGCCGGGGCTTTAGGCTGGCTGGGTGACGGTACGTAGAAAGCATAATCCTAAATCCCAGCCCACAGGACACCACCAACCCATCGGTGTTCCTAACAGATTTTCCCTGCTCAGCGACTCTGGTAATTGGCAGCTCCATAGTCAGAAACGTGGCACTAGAGACACCAGACCAAAGAGAGCAAAAGTCAAATGTTTGCCAGGGGCCAGAATGGGTGACATCAAATCGTACCTGACACTGCTGGCTAAGGATAAGCGTAAATACAGTAAGATTATTATTCACGCTGGCGGTAATGACACCCGGTTACATCAACTGGAGGTCACCAAAGTTAGTGTTGCTGCGGTGTGTAAGTTTGCCAAAACAATGTCGGACTCCGTAATTTTCTCTGGTCCCCTCCCCGGTTTAATCAGTGACGACATGTTTAGCCGCATGCTGTCATTCAACCGCTGGCTGTCTAGGTGGTCTCCAGAAAACAATGTGGGTTACACTGATAACTGGTGAACATTTTGGGGAAAACCTGGTCTGATCCGGAGAGACGGCATCCATCCCACTTTGGATGGAGCAGCTCTTCTTTCTAGGAATCTGGCCGAATGTATTAGTTCTCCAAAACTCTGACAACCCAGGGTTCAGACCAGGAAGCAGGGTCGTAGTTTAACACTCCTCTCTGCAGCTTCTGTACTGCTACCCACCCATTACCCTATTAAGACAATGTCTTGCCCACGGCCAAAATTGAATAGATTAAAAAATAATCTAAAAGGAGGATATCATGAAAATCTCATAAAAATAAACACACCTCATGAGTAATCACAACACAATTAAATGTGGCTTACTGAACTGAAAGACTTTGCTAGTTAATGACTTGATTTGTGACAATCAGATTGATTTATTTTGCCTCACAGAAACCTGGGTGGAGCAAGAGGATTATGTAACTATAAATGAGTCAACTCCTACTAATTATTTAAATTTTCACATTCCTTGAAATACTGGGCGAGGAGGAGTAGCAACCATCTTTCAGTTCGATTTATTGATTAGTCCCAGACCAATTAAGAGCTACAACTCTTTTGAATATTTAGTCCTTAGTTTTCCTCATCCAAATTGCAAAGCACTAAAACCACTTCTGTTTGTTGTTTTGTACCATCCACCAGGCCCTTACTCTCAATTTTTAGATCAGTTTTCAGATATTTTATCTGATTTAGTGTTAAATACAGATAAGGTTATTATAGTGGGGGATTTTAACATTCATGTTGACACTGAAAGTGATAGCCTAAATATAGTCTTTAATGCTATCTTACACTCAATTGGCTTTGCTCAAAACATTAAGAAACCTACCCACCTTTGTCTTCATTCTCTGGACCTTGTGCTGGCATTTAGTGTAAAGACATAACAATATTGTTTCGTAATCCTGTCCTGTCTGACCATTTTTTAATAACGTTTGAGTTTAATTTAACCGAGTACTCCACACCTGAAAGAAAATGTCATTATAGTAGATCATTATCAGACGATGCTGTAACAACCTTTAAAGAATCTGTTCCACTTTTAATTTCTTCATTATCACAGAAAAGCACAGTGGAGGACATTCATTTTGTTTCTTCCCCTTCACAAATTGATTCTCTTGTTCATAGTGTTACCTCATCATTGCGTGGTGCATTAGACAATGCAGCCCCCTTGAAAAAGAAGGTAATTATTTATAGGAGGCTGGCTCCCTGGTTTAATTCAGAGCTGCGTACTTTAAAGCACAATGTTAGAAAATTGGAGAGAAAATGGCACTCTACACAACTAGAGGATTCCTACTTAATCTGGAAAAATAGCCTACTGTTGTATAAAAAGACACTTCGCCAAGCTAGAACAGCTTATTTCTCATCATTAATAGAAGAGAACAAGAATATTATAAGGGTTATCTTTAGTACAGTTGCTAAACTTACACAGAGTCATAGCTCTGTTGAGCCATTCATTCCCTTAGCTCTCAGCAGTCATGACTTTATGGGATTCTTTTTAAATAACACTGATTCTATTACGAACAAAATCAGCGGCATACTCCCGAAGATGATTACTTCATCCTCAGCAAGCAAGACAACATTGGAAGTAACTGTAGAACCTGATCTGTGTTTGAACTGTTTTGATCCTCTGCAGGTTCCTTAGTTATCAAAAATATTAGCTTCATCTAAACCTTCAACTTGTATGTTAGACCCAATCCCAACCAAATTATTTAAGTGTTCCCTCTGATTACCAGCCTCATTTTTGATATGATTAATCCATCCTTAGTAAATGGATATGTACCACAGGCTTTTAAGGTAGCTGTAATTAAACCTTTACTCAAGAAACCTCCGCTGGATCAAGATTTAATACATTACAGACCTATATCCAATCTTTCATTCTTATCTAAAATTCTTGAGAAAATAGTTGCTAATCAAATGTGTGAGCATTTACACAAAAATGACCTGTTTGAAGAGTTTCAGTCAGGCTTCAGAGCTCATCATAGCACTGAAACAGCTCTGCTGAAAGTCACTAATGAAATTCTTATGGCCTCAGATAATGGACTTGTGTCTGTACTGGTTCTGTTAGATCTCAGTGCTGCATTTGATACAGTCGATCACAATATTTTCTTAGAAAGGCTGGAACATGCTGTAGGGATCAGGGAAACAGCACTATGCTGGTTTATGTCGGGGTCTAGGAGTTTTCTGTTTGTACTCTTTTTGCCTGCTATTAACTGTACTTGGTCTGTAGAGGGCACTACTGCTCCTGGTATGAATGAACAGGTGTTGTCCATCTCCTGATTGCTGACTGGGTGTACTTAAGCCTGAAGCTGCCAGCACCTCACCGGCTGAGTGTTAGCCAACAGTGGTTCCTGACCAGTTTCGATCCAGCCTCCAGTTCTCAGTTACTTTTGGATTAAGCATACTCCAGACCTCTGGATTGAAGTATTCTTTGGTGCTTTCTAGCTGTGTCCTCTGGATTTTCAAGTTTCAAGTTTCAAGTTCCCTTCTTCGGACTACCTTTTGGCTGTCAGCTTCCAGGCTCGACGACAAACCGGCCCAAGTCATCAGCAAACCCTGTTCACCCTCCAACGTGCTCTCAGGCAAGCTTCTTCACCTGTTCTCCTCTCCATCAGCCCGCCCTTCATGGATGGTGAAGAAACCAAGCTCCCAGAAATTTCTTCGTCCCTCAAAGACCACTCCTCTTGGATGAACTTATCTCACCAAGGCTACTCCTGTGTTGAGATCCCAGACTCCACATCTCCATTCCCCCTGGCGGTTGTATTCCTCTCCCCTGTAAGAAAGATCTTAGCAAACAATATTCAATTACCTCATTCAATTACCTCATTATTCTATACTCACCTGTTTCCAAACATCTTAAAATCTCTGTGGGTTCTCCTGAGTGTGATTCTGCATGTGGGTCAGATTTGTACCTGAAATCATGACAGTTTAAACCTTATTTGTCTGATAGTTTCCAGTTTGTTCAAATGATAAATCATCTTCAAACTCCAGGGTTAATTGTGGAGTACCACAGGGTTCAGTACTAGGGCCAGTTCTCTTCACCATATATATGTTTCCAATAGGTAAAATTGTCAGGCAACATGGGATAACTTTTCACTGTTATGCTGATGATATTCAGCTTTACTTATCCATAAATCCTGATGAGCCCAACCAGTTAGATAGACTACAAGCATGTCTTAAAGGCATAAAAACTTGGATGACTTTAAATTTTCTGCTTCTAAATTCAGACAATACAGAAGTTGTCGTCTTTGAACCAGAGTCTTTAAAAGAAATTGCTTAGTCAATCACTTAACCTGGATGGCATTAAATTGACCTCCGGTAATAAAGAAAAAACCTTGGTGTTATTTTTGACCAGGACATGTCATTTAAATCCCATATTAAACAAGTTTCTAGGATTAGGACTGAAAAACTAATCCATGCATTTGTTACTTCAAGGCTGGACTATTGTAATTCTTTACTATCAGGATGTCCACAAAATGCAGTTAAAAGCCTTCAGCTGATTCAAAATGCTGCAGAGTTCTGATGAAAATTTAAAAGATAGATCATATTTCTCCTATTTTAGCTTCCCTTCATTGGCTCCCTGTTAAATCCAGAATATAATTTAAAATTCTCCTCCTCACATATAAAGCCATATCATATTTCCCCTACTTTAGCTTCCCTTCATTTCATTCCCTTCAAATTCTCCTCCTCACATATAAAGGTTTACTGGTGGTTCCTAGAGTCTCTAGAAGTATAATGGGAGGCAGATCCTTTAGTTATCAGGCTCCTCTCCTGTGGAACCAGCTCCCGAATTTTGGTCCGTGAGGCGGACACCCTGTCTACTTTTAAGGCTAGGCTTAAAACTTTCCTTTTTGATGAAGCTTATAGTTAGAGCGGCTTAGGTTATCCTGAGCTATCTTCCTTATTTTTTACCTCCGCCTTCCTCCCTCCCTGTTGGATGGAGTAAGGGGGAGTCAGGTTTAGTCAGGTGTGCAAACACACTCTCCATTTCTACTACCCACATAATCAGTCTGACTGAGAGAGGTATCCCAATCCTTGTGGTTTTAAGTATAACTATGGCCATCAGTGGGCTCTAGATGGATAAACTTTCAAAGTTTATCTGTTCTTTCTTTCTTGATGAAACGACTAAAGGAGCTACATCCACTAACATTTACTTTTCCTTCCCATAGAAAGTACTCCTGGATCAGTGCTTCTGTGTTCTTTTTGTGTCTCTGTTCTGTTCTTTCTAACCCCCAGTCGGTCGTGGCAGATGGCCGCTCACACTGAGCCTGGTTCTGCTGGAGGTTTCTTCCTGTTAAAGGGGAGTTTTTCCTCTCCACTGTCGCTACATGCATGCTCCATATGAGGGATTGCTGCAAAGTCAGCACCAGTGACTGTCCACTGTCGCTACATGCTCATCCAGAAGGAGTGACTGCTACAAATCTCTGACTCGATGCAATCTGCTGGGTTTCCTTAGATAGAAAAACTTTTTATCCAATTTGAATAAATAACGGAATCTAACTGCACTGTTCAATGGTTAGGATTAATTGGAATGTACAGGGGTTGGACAATGAAACTGAAACACCTGTCATTTTAGTGTGGGAGGTTTCGTGGCTAAATTGGACCAGCCTGGTAGCCAGTCTTCATTGATTGCACATTCCACCAGTAAGAGCAGAGTGTGAAGGTTCAATTAGCAGGGTAAGAGCACAGTTTTGCTCAAAATATTGAAATGCACACATTATGGGTAACATATTAGAGTTCAAAAGAAGACAAATTGTTGGTGCACGTCTTGCTGGCGCATCTGTGACCAAGACAGCAAGTCTTTGTGATGTATCAAGAGCCACGGTATCCAGGGTAATGTCAGCATACCACCAAGAAGGACGAACCACATCCAACAGGATTAACTGTGGACGCAAGAGGAAGCTGTCTGAAAGGGATGTTCGGGTGCTAACCCGGATTGTATCCAAAAAACATAAAACCACGGCTGCCCAAATCACAGCAGAATTAAATGTGCACCTCAACTCTCCTGTTTCCACCAGAACTGTCCGTCGGGAGCTCCACAGGGTCAATATACACGGCCGGGCTGCTATAGCCAACCTTTGGTCACTCATGCCAATGCCAAACGTCGGTTTCAATGGTGCAAGGAGCGCAAATCTTGGGCTGTGGACAATGTGAAACATGTATTGTTCTCTGATGAGTCCACCTTTACTGTTTTCCCCACATCCGGGAGAGTTACGGTGTGGAGAAGCCCCAAAAAAGCGTGCCACCCAGACTGTTGCCTGCCCAGAGTGAAGCTGGGGGGTGGATCGATGATGGTTTGGGCTGCCATATCATGGCATTCCCTTGGCCCAAAACTTGTGCTAGATGGGCCAAGGACTACCGAACCATTCTTGAGGACCATGTGCATCCAATGGTTCAAACATTGTATCCTGAAGGTGGTGCCGTGTATCGGGATGACAGTGCACCAATACACACAGCAAGACTGGTGAAAGATTGGTTTGATGAACATGAAGGTGAAGTTGAACATCTCCCATGGCCTGCACAGTCACCAGATCTAAATATTATTGAGCCACTTTGGGGTGTTTTGGAGGAGCGAGTAAGGAAACGTTTTCCTCCACCAGTATCACGTAGTGACCTGGCAACTATCCTGCAAGAAGAATGGCTTAAAATCCCTCTGACCACTGTGCAGGACTTGTATATGTCATTCCCAAGACGAATTGACGCTGTATTGGCCGCCAAAGGAGGCCCTACACCATACTGATAAATTATTGTGGTCTAAAACCAGGTGTTTCAGTTTCATTGTCCAACCCCCGTATGTACCTGACTTTTGTGAAGTGCCTTGAGACAACATGTCTTGTGAATTGGCGCTATATAAATAAACTGAATTGAATTGAGTTGAATTGAAACTCAATTGAATTGAATTAGCTATCCTTATTTAGTAAAATAATATTAAGGAAATATTATCTGGACCTGGAATCAATAACCTTTCTTAATTGTGTTTAATTGGCTATCCTTATTTAGTAAAATAATATTTGAGGAAGTATTATTTTTTTTGATTTTAAGCTAATAACCATTCTGAATAGTTGATTTTTAATTTTAACCAGCCATCACATAGGGTAACGGACTACTAAAATGGCGAGGAACTTCTACAGATTCTCATAAGATGGCGACCAGTCGTGTGTAAACATTTGACTTCACTGGCGCTAGTGTCAGCGGTTAGTGGTTATACCTAACAAAGGAAAGCTTAAATATGGTTCACCAGTCAAACATGTACCTTGAAATGCCATTAATACAAAGATTAATAGGCTGATCTGTGTTTAAAGCCACCAGTTAAATAAAGTTTGTCTTAACTTTAAAACACAAGACAGAACAAGCAACTAGCCTCAAGGCTGAAAGACCTGTTCAGATTAGCTGAGCAGATTTAAGTGCCTGCTAGCACTTAAACAGCTTAGCTTTCTCACCATATACCAAGCAAAATATCATGCAATAAATAATATTTAGATTATTTCATCCTAAACTAATTTTCTCTGCCCAAGCACCATATTTTATGTAAACCATTCTGAAGGCATAGGTTCAAAGAGCGCTGGTTTCGAGACGAAGTAGGTTCGGTCCGAGCATGCGATGGGCACGAAAACAAAGGAACTGGCGGCTACTCACAAATTAAAAACAATATTTTTTTTAGGGAATATGAAAAAACAGTAACAATAGGTCAATACATTTTTCATTTACTTGGTAAAGTTAATGAAAAACTGATTGGTAAGACTTTATTGATAATTCATAACAATGTATCAGTATTTTGACACAAAATACTTTTGCACCAATTGTCACACGAAGATTCATATTTGAAACAAAAAAGCTGTGAAAATACAATAGAAATAGGCAGAAGATGTACACAGTTCAGTTACTACTCCAAAATATTATTTTGATTATAAGTTTCTGATTTTTCATACATAGATGTGAGCTGTTATGGTTGTTAAGCTGTTGATATGAGAAGATAATATTCTATAATATGCTGCCACTTTTCTGGTGATTTTACAATCAGTTTTTGTTCATCAAATATTTCTTGGTGTTTTTCTCTGGCCGAAACAAAATAATGAAACACTTTGGAGCAAATATACACAGTATCAGTCCAAAACTGGACGCCAAAATGGCAAATATCTCCACAGCCACAGTGAATTTTCCAGGAGAGCTGACATATGCTGGGATGAAGGTGATCCAGACAGCACAAAATATCAACATGCTGAAGGTTATCATCTTGGCTTCATTAAAATTATCAGGTAGTTTACGAGCTAGAACAGCTAACACAAAGCAAAATACAGCCAGCAGGCCAATGTAGCCAAGCACGGCCCAGAAGGCAACAGCAGAGCCTAATGCACATTCTAGGATGATCTTGTCCTTGTAAGTGGTTAGATTTTTCATTGGAAAGGGAGGACTCATGACCAACCACACAGTACATATTATAACTTGAATAAAAGTAAAAGATACTACAGTCATTCTTTGTTGTTTAGGACCAAACCATTTCATGGCATTACTACCTGGAAGTGTAGCTTTAAAGGCCATTAAAACTACTATAGTTTTCCCAAGAATGCAGGAGATACAGAGAACAAATGTGGTACCAAACACAGTGTGTCGTAGCATACAGGACCATTCAGAGGGTGCTCCGATAAATGTTAAAGAACATAAGAAACACAGAGTCAGAGAGAAGAGCAGCAAGAAGCTCAACTCAGAGTTGTTGGCTCTGACAATCGGGGTTGATCTGTGACAAAAGAAAACCACTGCTGTAATGATGGCCAGACAGGCCCCACTAACAGAGAATGCAGCCAGGGTGGTTGGGAGGATTTCTTCATAGGATAGAAACTCCACAGGTTTGGGGAAACAAGCGTTTTTTGCTGCATTAGGCCAGAACTCTCTGGGGCACGGGAAGCAATCAAGTGAATCTAAAAAATAATAAAAAATCTTTTATTAACACTTGACTGTTTCAGATTGTAGATGTGTATGAACTAAATGATTCTACCTGTGATATTACTGATCTCTCCTTCAGGACATGGTATACAATCGTAGCAACAGATGGGTTTTCCTTTCTGCAACACTTTACGAGTTCCTGGAGAACAACTCTCAGAGCAAATAGACACTGGTACCTGTCACAGAGGCAAAAAGCAAAACAAAAATGCTAATATTGCTATTATTACACAATGCTATCATTAATGCTATTATTCAATGATTTAAACCCAAGGCTGTAATCTTATTCATTTTGAATACTTCAAAATACACAGTCGTCATTTGGGTAGTTACTTGTTTGCCACCTTCCATCCAGGTTAAGTTCCTGTTGACACGAAACTCCTGGCCCTTCGGCAGTGATGCATCATAGTACCCCACTGTTACCAGCTCAGTAACCCCATTATCACTTTGCTGCCAGTTTACCAGCTCGTAAAAAGCCACAGGGTCCCCATTAGCATCAAATGACACATGGTAACCGTTTTGGTAAAAGTTTACTTTTTTTAGTTTAATAGAAACCTGTGAGGTAAGAAAGAAACAGAGAGAGATGGAAATCAATGGCCACAACTTTTAAAACTATTTAAAAACAAATTTACTCTTTATTTAAACTGACCTGCTTTGGGTCCAAATGCATGTGTTTGTCACACTTACTGGTTGTGTTTGTTTCCTGACACACTGCATTGTGAATGGCATGTGCTATTGCATACACAGCCTTGTAAACCATGTTAGTAACTCTTAACTGAGATGTTTCAGTGTACAAGCTTTTAAGCGCTTTAATGTCTTCAGTTCCATCACACTCTCTATTGTTTAGAACAGCAGCTAAAGATAAATAATTAAATGAGGACACAGCCAGATTTTTTTAAGCACAAACTTGGACATAATGTGCATACAAGAGTCTTGGGCTATATAAAAAATCTCATGAATAAATGAACATGAAATGTCAAATACGCACAGTAATAAGGCACATAAAACTTTTTAATATTAACCCACAATAGAGAACTATTGTGGGTATAAAAAGGTTTTATTTGCCGTATTACTCCATGGCTGTTTTTGTAGTAAATTATTTTTCTGTGAAAATGCATTATTATGCAGCAAAATAATACACATGGCCAAGGACAAAAATGTCCTTTTTGTAAAGGTTATACTTTGGTCTAACATGAAACAAAAACATATTTACTGTACTGTAAATTGGCATGAGTTAAACTGTGTTTCAAAAGAGTGGTTTAAGTCCAAAGGAACATTATTAATAAATATGTTGGCTAAATTAAGTCAGTAGAAAATATAGACAGAAAAAAAAATATTTTGACAGCATATTAAAGACATTGTCACCATTTGATTAGATTTCTCATTCTATGTAAATAATATTTTCTTTCTTATGAATAAAAAAGAAAGAAACACAGAAAAGAAGAAATGTTCTTACTTTTTATCAAGCTGCAGTTGAATGCATCCTCCCAGAACTCTGTCAGCACTGAGGAGGCAGCCACTTCAGATGGAGAGAGATCCAGAAGGAAGT